>LHPF02000001.1:1800000-2282500 GCA_002245815.2 Micractinium conductrix | reverse complement strand
GAGAGGAGCCAGCAGCGACGTGCATGCAGCTAGTCACTCCTCGCCGCCTGTCCGCCCAACCCTGCCCTCTTTTCGAGGCGCCTCACCTTGTTGGTTGCCACCTGCACGCCCTGGATGAGCTGGCCGGCGGGGCAGACGTGAGAAAAGGGGGTGGGGCCGGTGCCGCCCATGCCGAGCAGGCTGCACAGCAGGGGGGGGGGGGGGGGGATATACAAGGAGATAAGGGGATTTTCCCCGGGGCAAGGCGGCGCGGGAGCTGTGCGTTGTGAGGTAAGCAGTTGGGAAGGCGGGCAGGCATTGAAGCGCCAAGGGGCCGTAGGCTCTTCCCTCCACTCCTGCGCCTGCCACCCACGCCGCTCGGCACCCGCCGCGGTACTGCTGTGCCAGCTGGCATGCGTCTCGCCTGTTGACCAGCGTGCCCCCCAGGCCGCCAATGGAGGTGTAGCCAGCACCAGAGTTGGTGCTGCCGCTTGGGTCGCCAGCATCAGGGATGACCTGCGCACGCACAGGCGTGGGGGGCGCGGGTGGGTGTGTGTGTGTGTGGGTGGGGTGGTGGGTGTGTGTGGGTGGTGGTGGTGTGTGTGGGTGGTGGTGGTGGTGTGTGTGGTGGTGGTGGTGGTGGTGGTGTGTGTGGTGGTGGTGGTGGTGTGCTGGTGGTGGGGTGGGTGGGATGGGGGGGGGGGGTGTGGGGGGGGGCGCGCAAGAGTCAATTGAGTGCGAGCAGAGGGGAGTGAAGGTTGCACAGAGCAAGGTGGTGCATGCTGGATCGCCAGCTGCAGCATCGGGGATTGTTGCAGGAGGGGCAGGCAGCGAGGCATGACACAGGCGGGTGTGGGGGATGGCAGGGTGTGCAAGCAGCTGCCTGCTCAGCCACCAGCCGGCTGCCCGCATGCAGCCAGGCCGGCAGGCACAGCGCACACACAGGGGATGTGCAGGGCATGGGACGTGACGCCATGCATGCCGGGCGCTCACGTCGAGCTGGGACGTGGCGGCACCGCCGCAGCCGGCGGCCAGGCCCGACAGCGCGCCGCTCTTGCTGTCCTGGCTGAAACCTGAGTCCGCCCATATGCTCCAAGAGGTGACGAAGGAGCCGCAGGGGCAGATGCCGCTGGCGGGAGGGCGCAGAGGAGGTGCAAAGGAGCTCAAGGGGGGAGGGTGGGGGCGATGTGATGCACGTGCATGTGCCGGGGTGGCACGCGTTGCTGTCGGGCCCGGCGGGCGCGCCCACCCCTGCCACGCCCTGTCGCCCCCGTGTCCCCTCCAGCCTGAGGGTGCGCTCGAGCATCGCACCTGTACGACCCTGGTCCTGCCTTGGGGCCCAGCCAGGGCGACACTCCCGCCAGGAGGGGGTCCCCCGGCGCCACGGCAGGCGCGCCTGGCAGCGCCGGCAGCGGCGTGGGCTCGGGCGCGCCGGCGGGCGCCCCCGGCAGCACCGGCAGCGGCGTCGGGACCACCACCGGCACGGGGGGAAGCACGACGGGGGACAGCGAGGGCGAGGGGAGGACCGGGGGCGGCGGCGCGGCGCAGCTGGCAACGGTCGGCACGCCGCAGTTCATGCGCAGTCCCGCCAGGTACTGCCGGTCGCCGCGCGGCTCCACCGCCACCTCCACCCCCACCACCACAGCGGGCGGAGCGCAGGCGTGGGCAAAGGACCTGGCCCCCCGGCCTCCCTCTCCGTACAGGCTGTCGATCAGGCCGCCTGCCAGCCCTTTGATGCCTGAAAAGCCCTGCTGGCTGGAAACCACAGCGGTGGGCGTGCCCTCGCCACCTGGCAGCACCTCCAGGGGCTGCTTGGAGGGGGAGGCAGGGTGTGGGTGGGGTGTGGGTGGTGGTAGTAGTGAGTGGGGGTGGGGGTGGTGGGGTGGGCGAGCGTGTGGGGGTGGCTGGTAGACGAACGAGCCGGCTGGCCACCGAGCGGCGGTGCAGGCGGGAGGCGGGCGGGCAGGCAGGGCAGGCAGGCACGCGTTCCGGCACGCGCACCTCCAGTGACGCGCCGTCGGCGCCTGCGCATCGTATCGCGAGGCCGTACAGCGCGCCGGATTCGCTGCCCTCTACCAGGGCGGCGTCAGACCACAGCCGCCAGCGCTGCACGTGGGATGGCATACGCAGGATCAGGTGCGACGGTTAGGTCCTGCAGGCGCAGGGGGGCCCTGCTGCCGCTTCGCCCCCCCACCCAAACCTGCCGTGGTGAAAGCAGGCGCTGCAGCTCACCGAAACATAGCCGCAGGGGCAGTTGGCAATAGGGTAATCCGGGGGTCCGTCCCTGGGCCCCAGCCAGGCAGACCAGTTGGCCGCCGGCGGGGGCAATGGCGGCGGCGACTCTGGTGGCGGCAGCTGTGGCAGCAGAGGCGTCTCTGGTGGCGGCCCCTCTGGCGCCGGGGCCTCTGGTGCTGGGGACGGCGGCAACGGGCTCACGGAAGGCACAGGCGCGGGCAGCGGTGTGGGCGGCGGCGGCGGCGGCGGCGGCGGCGGTGGGGACTGCGGAGGCGGCGACGGCGGCGGCAGCGCCGGCGGGGCCGGCGAGGGAGGGGGCGGCGGCGGGGCCGCGGGCGGCGGCCGCCCCGCGCACGCGCCGGTGTTTTCGCAAAAGAAGCGCACCCCAGTGAGCAGGCTGCCCGTCGGGGAGGCCTCGAAAGCTTCCGAGGCAACCTCCACCCCAGTGATGACCTGGCCAGGCTCGCATGACCAAGACACCTGCACCAAGCGACGGCGGCAGCGACGGCAGCCAGTCAGTGTCAGGCACGTGCAGCTGCTGCGCAGCTGGTTCCCCAGAGCTGTTGACATTGGGCAGCACGCCGCCGCAGTGCGGCGGGGGCGCCCATGCGGCCGTCCCTGCTGCCTGCCCGTACCAGGGAAGGCCCCGTGCCGCCCACTCCCAGCAGATTGTCCAGGAATGTTCCGTGCTGGCCGTCCACCTCGCCCAGCCCATCAGAAAACGTTTCGTTGAAGTCGGGTGGACCCTGCAGGGTCGGGGGAGCGTCCGGTGGAGGGGGGCCAGGCTGAGGCGGGCGTCGTGCGTCTTGCGGCAAGTGCCCCACCCCCGTGGGCGTGTGCTGGCTTTGTGTGAAACGGCGCGACTGGCTGGGCTGCGTTCTCCTCTCACCCAGGTGAAAGGCAGGAGAGCGCATGCAGCAGGGCTGTTGACACGCACCTGCCCGGTCAGGTCCAGCATGCTGGGCGTGCTGCCGTCGTCCGCTGCGCCGCCGCACAGCGCGTCGAGCCCGCTGATGGGGCCGCTGTCGTCTGGCCCCGCCTGCACACCCTGCTCGTACCACAAATTCCATTCCTGCGAGGCAGGCAGGGCGGTGGCGGCGGGCGCACCCAAGGCTCAGCGACGCGAGCGCCGGCTGGAAGCGACCACTACCAGGGTTTGGTTGAGGGACGCTGCCTGCACAGAAGCACGGCACACCCTGCATGTCGACACATCTGCTGTCAACATTTGTCAACCCACCGAGAGGAAGGAACCGCAGGGACAGATGCCGACGGCAGCCTGCGCCGCCGGTCGTCCCAGCCAGGGCGACCAGCCCCCGGCAGCAGGCGGCGAAGGCAAGGGCGCGCCTGCCGGTGCGGGCGCGGCCGAGCCGGGGGTGGGCGCAGGCGCAGGCGCTGCAGCAGGGCGTGCCTGAACCAAGCCTGCAGGAGCTGCCAGCAGCACCAGCAGCGGCATGACAAGATGGCACATCATGCCCGTGCTCTGCAGACAGGGTGCGCCAGCTAGGCTGCAGTAAGGTGACGTGTGTGCGGGGGGGAGTGCGGAGGCAGCGGCAGCAGCCGAGCCACCGAGTGTCGGGAGAGTGCGCTGGTAGCGGCGGCAGCCGAGCCCCGCCCCTATTCTGATCGGCCGCCTCTCACACCACTGCCACATGCAATTGGTCAATTTGAGCACTTGCCTGGCCGCAGCAGAGCGGGGGAGAGGCTCGAGGGGGCTTTGGGAGCCTGCGTCCCAAACGCCAGCCCTCGTCGCGCTCTGGCGTCAAGCACAGTGAAGAATACATGTAGTATGAAAGCGCCCAAAGCGGAAAGTAGCTAGGGAGCGCGTCACGGAGGTTTGTTCGCTGCAGCCAGCCTGCCAGCGCGCCCAACAGCCCCGGTCGCGCGCGATTGGGTGTGAGCAGGTGCCGACCGGCGCGATGAGCGCAGGTGAAGCCAGTCCTAGCCCAGGTGGGGACGCCAGCATGGCGAAGCCGTCCCGCCGCCTTGAGCTAGCCGACCGCCTCAACACGCATTGCTGCTGCAAAGCAAGCTTTGAGCTGTGCCCACCTAGCACAAGGCCCCGTAGGGTTAGGCATTACAACAAGTTAGCACAAGGACGACCGCGCAGCGTGCGGGCGGGCCTCAGGCCCTCCAGCGCGCTGCTGCGTGCGTTGGTGGCAGAGGGGAACACAGAGCGAGCAGGGAAGCAGCGTGCGGCATGTGTTGGTGGCGGCAGCCATGCAAACCGTTCACTGCGACGTTGCTGTACAGCGGCGGCCGGCGCAGGGCCGTGCCATGGGGTGGCAGCTCAGCAGCACAATGCCCGCCGAGTGTCGGGTACTTCACGCGAGACCAAAACGGGCTCCCGCTCAGCAGCAGCCGCCGGGAGGTGGCCGCCGGGAAGTGGCTTGGCAGGGGGCTGTCGGCAGCGCTGCTTCACACCACCATGAAGTGGTTCTTCTGCAGCTCCTCGTCAATCTCCTGCAGGAGCGCACGAAAAAAGGAGCGAGCAAAACACTGGTGAGCCGGGGGTTGGGTTGTGGAGCGCGGCATGGCCAAGCAGCGCCATGAAGTGCCTTGTACAGCTCTCCTGCAGGCATGCCAGCAAGGCACACGCATACGCGCACAACAGATGGACCAGCAGCCCAACAGCAGCAGCAGCAGCAGCAGCAGCAGCAGCGCCGACCTCGCCCACTCGGAGGGGCGCACTGAGGCCAACGGCACCACACGCGCCGGTGGTGTTGCGACAGGTAATGAACCAGCCCCGCCCACCTTTGCCAGCTCAGGGTTTGCCGCCAGCTCCTCGTCAATGGTGGTGGTGTCGAGGCGCTCCTTCTCCTTCTGGATGGCGGCCAGCTCGCCCTGCAGCAGCCGTGGGGCGGCAGGAGGTGCGGTGAGGCAGAGGGAGCAGCAGCAGCGGTGAGGCAGCAGCGGGTGGGGAGGCAGGGAAGACGGCGAGGCAACAGAAGCAGCAGCAGCGGTGAGGCAGCAGCGGGTGGGGCCGTCGTGACACGCCACGGGCACCCAGGCCTCACCCTCGCCCTTACCTTGATCTCGGCGATGCGCGACTGGCTGGCGCCCACCAGCGCCTCCGCCTCAGACATCAGCGCCGTAAACTTGGCTTGCGCCTGCAAGCAGGTACAAGGTAGGTGCCGGGGCGGGTCAGGGTGGGTCGGGGTGAATTGGGCGGCGCGGCGTGCAGCACCGGAACCACTAGCATGCACGCCAAGCAACCCACATACTGATGTTGGGCCGCACGCGCAGCGCGCCCGCCCCCCCGGCCTCCCCTCACCTCCTCAACATCCTTGCCGTCGTACTTGGGCAGCTTCATGGCTGCGGGTGAAAGGGAACAATCCACAAAACAAGAGCGTGACAAAACAGTTCATCTGTGCAGCGCGGTTCTGGTAGAAGCGTGGCAAGTCGGTGCTGGCCTGCTGCGCTGCCACGATGGTGATGCACGCGCTCGTCAATATTCCTGCTGCAAGCAAGCAGCAGAGGGGGGTGCATGATGCCAGGCGGCCCATACAGGTGCCCTCTCCTGCAACCTCCCCGCTTTCACCGCTGCTCGCCCGCTGCGCCTTAAAGCCGCCCCGCCCCTCCTGCCCCGCCTCACACTCATACGCCGACTTGAACTGCAGCACCAGCTTAGGGTCCATATCCTTGCCCCACTGCTCCCAGTTGATAGCGGGCTGGGGCTGCAGCGCAAGCGGGGTGCCGAACCAGGGACGTTCGGCCGCGACACGCAGCAGCAGCAGCAGCGGCAGCAGCAGCAGCGGCGGCGGCAGCAGCAGCGGCAGGAGCAGCGGCGGCAGCAGCAGCGGCAGGATCTCGTGGGGTGCGTTGCGCCTTGAAGCATGGCGGCTGCGATTGCCGCAATGCCGCGCAGCCCCGTACGGCACTGTCGCTGTGCCGCCGCCCTCGCCACAGCTGCCTTCAGTCCACCTCCAAACCGAGCCCTCCTTCCCCCCCCCGCCCGCGCACCTTGGCCATGCCCTTCAGCTTGCCCGCCACGTCAGCGTAAGTGGTGCGCAGCGAGGCCAGCTCGCGCTTGCCCTCATCGCTGGTCACAAGGTCCCCCAACTCCTCCCACACGTCGGCCTTCGCCGCCACTGCCGCCTCGGCCGCATAGCACCGCGACTGCTGCACCGCAGCCACGGCGCCCTGCAGCAAGCGTGCGAGTGGGTGTGGTGAGAGAGCTGCCGTCACTGATGCCAGTGCCAGAGGCACAAACAGCGAGAGGAGAAGACTAGCTAGAGAGGCGTGCCGCCACGGCGGTGGGCGGCGGAGAGGGCGGCGCAACAGCGGCGCAGGCCAGAGACCTGCACACCGGCTGCCGCGCGGCGTCCACGAGTTCCCAACTGCATGCTGAACCTTGTTGGCGCACCGCCAGGGCCTCTCGAGCGCGTAGGGACAGTGCCCGCAGCATGACCCTCCACCCCGGCGCGCATGGCCTCTGTCGCTCCCGCTCGGGGCCTGGGGCTGCCAGTTCGACGCCTTCCCGGCCCTCACCTGCCGCCGGGCGGCCAGCGCCAGTGAGCGAAACATAGCGGACCCGCTCCAACCCAAGCGCTGGCTGCTGCTCGAGGGGCTGGATGATCACGAGCTGGTAGCAGGGGAGGAGACGCGACAGCAGGGCAGTCGAGGGCGGCCGCACATTCTGTGCGCGGCGGCACGGCAGTGGCCGCGGCGGGGGCTGCGTGGCGCACATTGAAAGGGCGTGCCGTTGCTTGCAGTCGCCCAGTGCCGCTCCTGCTTGACTTTTGAGATTACACGATGAAGCAGTTGAGCGGGAGGAAGTACTGATCAAGCAGAAACCTAGGAAACCTGAGCAAGCTGGTTGCGCTCGCCCGCTCGACGCCGTCGATCATTGCAGCCGACTGCCATCACTCTGGATGCTTGCAAGTGCTAACACGATACAAACACGAAATGCAATGCTAGGAAGTAGACGAATGTGGCAGCGGGCGCCCCTCGCCAGGCCGCGTGCCGCCAGCGCACCCCGCGCCGCCCCTGGCTCGCTGCCCGGCGTGACGCAACCCGCGCCGCATCCCCCTGACGCTTGAGCACCCACGTGCCGCTAGCCACCGCTGATGGGCGGGATGACTGCCACCTCGTCCCCCGCCTTGAGCACCTGCTCTTCTCCAGGTGCCAGGTACTCTTGGTTCAGGCTGAGCACAAAGCTGCCGCCCAGCTCAGCCAGCCAGGGGTACTACGAGCGGTGGGTGGGTGGGGAGGGGGGTGGGGAGGGGTGCAGGGAGGCCAGGGTCGACGGGTGTCCACATCAAAGACGGCCAAGCCCAAAGTAGCTGCGGCTGTCGTTGCCTGTGAGGCCAGCAGCCGGTGGTATGCAAGCCGTTGCGCACCGCTGCCGCAGCTGCTCCTGCATCCCAGCGGGGTGTTCTCACCTGCTCCATGAGCCGTGGTAGCAGGGCTGCAGTGGTGCTGCCCGCTTCTAGCGCCAGTGTGGCTTCACTAGTGCCCGCCAGCTCGCGGCTGCGCGCGAAGAACAGCACTCGCACGTCCATAGCCGGCAGAGTGGCGGCACAGTGGCGGCACAGTGGCGGCGGCAGCAAGTTGGTGGTGGCTGAGTCCGCGTGTAAATGGTCCTGCAGAACGCGAGAACACATGGCAGAGCAGGGTCGTCAGGACGGCGCTGCAGAGGGCGAGAAACGCGAGAAACCATTTCGCCTTCAGCCTTCACCAGCACGCTCACCGGCCCTCTGCGCTCTGAGGATGTCACTGTGATGCCGCTGGTGTCGAGCCAGAATAATGGAGGCTCCAAGCGCCCTTGGGCAACTGGCCCGGCTGAGCGCGACGAGCGCGGCGAGTGGCCCTGCGGCCCCGTCTGGCCCAGCACATTCGGGGCCACACCCTGCTCTCCCTCACTCCTCGCTTCCCGCCATCTCTCGACCGTGGTATGGAGTTGCAGGAGGGCCGATCATCTATCACACGAGAGGAACAACGCACGGACAGACCATGTGCACGACGGCGTCGAGGTATGCGCGGCTGGCGGCCGCAACCCAACAGATGGGTGGGACAGGAGGCGGGAGCAAGCAGCACGCACATCCTAGCAACAAGCAGGGGGAGTAATCGTGAAGGAAGAATTCGTGGGCAGTGCGGCAGGCTTCACGCAGCGCCGGCACCTTGGGAGGGGCCGCACGGCGCACGCAGGGGGGTGGGGGGTGGGGAGAAGCAGAGCGGCGGCGTGCGCGGCCAGGGTTGGCGAGAGGGATTGGGGAGGCGTGCGCGCATGGCGGGCAGCGGCGCGGCACGTCAAGCGCAGAAGAAGGAGTGATGAGTCAACGGCAGGGGGGAAGGGCATGCGAGTGGCATAAGACGCGGCGCAAGGCGCGGCGGGGCGGTTCCAAGTGAGTAATGCACGGCGGAGTGAAGCTGTGCAGTGCGCAGTGGATGTGGGTGGGTGAGTGGGTGGGTAGAGCCAACGGGGTGGTTCGTTTGGCCAGAGGGCTGTCTATCGATCAGAGGCAGCCTGGGCAACCCTGGTGGGGGTGCCCGGGGCGTGCGCTGCCTCACTGCTTGCGCAGGCGCAGCGAGATGAGTGAGTCGTGGGGGTAGATGGTTGGTAGGTACTGCATGTCGTCTGCGGGGGGAAGAGGGGGGGGGGGGGATTAGGTGGCGCCAAAAGCAGGTGCACAGGGGCGGCTGCTCGAGCTTGCATCCCCCGGGGGCTGGTTCTCAGCGGGCACGTACTCAGCCGCAGCATGCGCTTGTGGTCCCAACTGGTCGCTCTTCCCCACTCCAGCGCCTGGTACGCCCCGAGGCATCGTGTAACCAAGCATGCCGCCGCCGCTGCTGCTGCTGCCTCTGCTGCTGCCTCTGCTGCTGCCGCCACCGCTGCTGCTTACCCGACTTGGGCGTGCGCTTGCGGTCCCAGTCGCACTCCAGGGAGATGATGGACAGGAACAGCACCAGCTGGTTGACTGCGTACTCCTTGCCTGCAGCAAGGATATGGGGGGGGAGGGGGGGGGGGGGGAGCAGAGCCGCGGGAGCGGGCGCAGGCGCAGCCGCTTTGGGCCGCCACGGCGTGTCCGAAAGCCTGCGCGCACGCGGACGCTGCACACGCGCGCTCCTCCTCCCGCCGCCCCCTCCACGCGTGCAGGGCATCCCTGGCATGCAGCCCAGCAGCGCTCCCTGCATGCCCTCGGGCAGGCGCCGTGCACGCACCCACGCAGTAGTGCGGCCCGTGCCCGAAAACGAGGTAGTTTTTAGCGTGCAGGATGTCCTCCTTGCGCTGCGGCCCCATGCGGTCGGGGTCAAACTTGTGGGCCTCAGGGAAGCCCTGCGCAGCAGGAGGGAGGGAGGGAGGGACGCGCGATCAGCCTCGTCACACCGGTGGATCAGCACCAGCACGAGTCGTCCAATCGGGATGGAGGCGGAGGCGGTCGGATGGCGCAGCGGTACCTGTGCAGGACCCGAAAGAAGGAAGGGGCACAAGTGCAAGCAGGCGGGCGTGCAAGGCAACCGGCGTCAAGTGAAGCGGACGCGCAGGCAGGCGGGCGAGCAGGCAGGCGGGCCGGCAAGCCAGCCGGCTGCTGCCGAACGATCGAACGCGCGTCCCACATCCGCCTGCCTGCACACAGTGGGAGCGGTGTGGAGACCCCTGCACAGCATGCAAAGCGCAGGCACCAGCAACCCTGCACCCCACCTGCATGCATGCCGCGTTGATGGAGGGGAACACCAGCGTGCCCTTGGGGATCGAGTACTCCTCGGTCAAGGGGTAGTCAGTGTACGCCATCTGCAGGCAAGCAGGGAACGAGGGCGCGGCAGGCGGGGGTGAGCAACGCCCGGGCGCGCGAGTGTGCCAGCGGCAGACAGGGGCTTTGCAGACAGTTCCCATGGTAGCCCTAAAAGCGACGCGCGCGTGTGCCGGCCGCAAGGTTCCTGCGTGGCGGCGGCCGAGGCAGCGCCACGCCGCGCCACGGCCGGCCCAGCGCCCCCCCCCCCCCCACCCACCTGAGGCACCATGGGCGCAGGCGCGCGGTACCGCAGCACCTCCTTCACCACCTGGGACCACAAGGGGTGGAGTGGGGGTGCAGGAGGTTGACGTGTGAGCGTGCAGCAGGCAGAGGTAGGCACAGCAGCAGGGGCAGGGTGCGGTGCAGGCACCGACCGCTGCGGCTACTCTGCACTGCCTGCGCGCTTTCGTGCTGCACGACGCGGGAAGCGTGCTCTCCCTGCCCCTGCCCCCTGCCCCCCGGCGTACCTGCCGCGTGTACGGCATCTCCCCCAGCGCCTCCCCGTTCAGGCGGGCCTTGGGGTCGGGCCGCAGCACCTGCTGCTCAGCGCGCACCTGCCGCACGGCAAGCGGGGGGGGGGGGAAGCAAGGGTGTGCTGGGACCATTTGGCAGCCCTGCCAACAGCGAGGCGCATGCAACAACGACCCGCCCGCTGCACCACAAATGCGCTGCACCATGCCCTGCATGCTGCCTCCTCAACCTTGTGGCTTGGTGCGTACCCCGCCCCCGCGGTGCCGCCCACCCACTCGGCACTCCACCCACCTTTGCCAGCACGTCGGGGTGGTCTGCCATCAGGGTGAGGCACCACACAAGGGAGGCGGTGGACGCATCCTGGTGGAGGAGGGGAGGTGGAGGCACAGACAATGTGGCGTGGGGTTGCCATGCCGCGCCGCCGTCGCGCTCCTGCTGCAGCTTTTGCCGTTGCTCTGCACGACTCCGCATTTGCTGCGAGTCCCCACGCCACACTTTTGATCACCCCATCCGGGCTGCAGGCAGCAGCGGCGTCCCTCCTTGTTGGTGACCTATTTCATAATGCACCCTATCGTAGGGCCACCCACCCACCCACCCACCCACCTGTGAGGCAAACAGGAAGTTGATCATTGCGTCGGCCATGCGGTGGACGGAGGTGTGGGTGGGGGGCGGCTGCAAAACGGGGGGCAGGCGGGGCGGCAGAGAAGGGGGGGGGGGTCAACCTGGTCGCCAGCGTCCCACAGGGGAGAAGGCGTGAGGCAGTGAAGGGGAGGCTCCTGCGGGCGCTGCCCTGCCGCGCCCCATCCTCACCATGCCCTCCGCCTCCGCCTCTGCAACCTCCTCCAGGCACTTCTGAGCCCAGAAATCCATGAGGCAGCGCGGCTCGCCGCCGTTCTGCAAGCAAGCGGCGGAACAGGGGCGGCAGCAGGGGGGGGCATCGTCAGTTGTGAATGGTGGGTGGCGTGCGGGCTGCAACGGGGGCTGCGAGCGGTGGTCAGCGCAGCGAGCTGCAGCTGTGGAGCCAACCATGCGCTGCCCGTGCAGCCACCAACGGCGTCGTGCTGCATGAAAACCCCGCCCAACGCCTGCTGCGCTACAGCCCCAAGCCCTGCTTGCCTTGATGTGCTCGCGAGCGCGGGCGGCAGCGAGCTTCAGTATTTCGAAGCAGTAGATGCGCCCCTTGCGCGCCTTCCACACAGTGGTGCCAGGCAGGCAGATGGGGAAGGCCTGCGGGGAGGGGGAGGGGGGTGCAGGGCGCAAGCAGGCAGGGGTCGGCAGCAGGCATGGCAGGCAGCAGGGCAGCAGCTCGACAAGAGCCCGCCTGTCACTGCATTAAACGAGCTCTTTGGGGCTGCACAGAGCAGCAGCTCACCAGGAGCCCAGTGGTCACAGCGACATCGCTATTCCCGACGGTCGCTCAGCGCAGCGGCTCTGCCCAAGGCCCCCGTTGTCACTGCACAACAGAGTTGCCGACACACAGACCAGCAGCTCGACGGGAGGCGCCAGCTCACCAGGAAGCCGTCCGTCATGGCAGTGTAGCCTTTAGAGAACTTGGCGCGGACCTCTGCGTCGTCCAGGTAGGGCCCCAGGAACACGTCCTGGCTGGTGGTCTGGTTCATGTCGCTGTGGAGCCAAAGGGGGGGGGGGGGTCGTGAAGCGCACTGCCAAGAAACGCATAATGCAGGCGGCAGGCATGGTTCATGTCGCCGTTGTGGTGAGGCGGGACGAGGGAGTGCAGGCATCCGTGGGGCACAGCGCGCAAAGGCTGCGGCAGCGGAGGCAGCGCCGTGACGGCAGCAGCAGCGGCAGTGGCGGCGGCGGCGGCGGCAATGGCAACAACGGCGGGGCACGCACCGCACGTCGTCGCGAATCTCCCGGAAGTCTGGGCCCTTCTCCAGCCACCGCGCCAGGTGGGTGCGGATGATGCCGTCCTGTGGGGCAGGCGAGCGATGGGAGCAGGAGCAGGAGGAGGGCAGCAGGGCGGTCGGCAGGAGGTGGTGCACACCGCTGTCCCCCGCGCTTGCATGACCGGCCGCTGCACGCCTGCCGGAACGGGCGGCGGCGCCGCCGCCACCCCGGGCTGCCAGCCCCCCCGCCCCCCCGCCCCCCCCCCCCCACACCCCACCTGCAGCTCCGCGTATGTGGAGAGGGCCTTGCGGGTGAACAGGGAGAGGAAAGACTTGCGGAGGGCCTTGTGCTCGCAGCCGTGGAGGAAGGCCAGGTTGTTGGCGCCCAGGATGGTCTTGCCAGAGGGGTGCAGCACCATGAGCATTTTGGAGGGGTCGTTCACCGCCAGCAGCTCGCGGGTCTTGTCTGGAGCAAGCGGTGGAGGCGGTGGTGGAGGGAGGGGGGGAGGGAGCAAGAGGCCGCATGAGGGAGAGCATGGGTGGAGGGCAAGCAGGAGGGAGGAGCGGTGCACGGAGGCTGTTCCCCTTGCTGCCTGCCCCCCAAACTCCCACGCACCGGCGTCCGTCACGGTGACGATCATCTTGCCAAACAGCGAGTTGTACGAGTAGCCCGGGTTGGTGACGCCGGCCGCGTTTTTCTGCTTCTCCCAAAAGGCGTAAGGGTCCATCACCTGGGGGGCACGCACAGGAGGGGCATAACAACAGGTGGTGGTGGTGGGGGGGGGGGGGGGGGGGGGCATTGGTGTGGTGTGGTGTGGCTGCTGCTGCTGCTGCTGCTGCTGCTGAGAAGGAGGTCTGGGGGAGGCGGCAGGCCTGGTCCACGGTTCTAGGCGGCCATGGTGCGTCCACCCCCGTGCGAAGGATGCAGGCAAGACCGGCACCTGTCGGTTTTGGAGGTTGCCTGTTCGCTATGCGTTGGCAGCCCTTTGCCCGCGGCCAGCTGGCTGTGGCTGTGGCTGTCGTACTCGGGCTCTCACCATCTCCACAAGGCCACCCAGGAAGGGCGTCACGTGGTCGGGACCAGGCACCAGCTGACCGTCCTTCCGCCGCCTGGCGCGGCAAGGGACAGGGACGCGACGGGACGGGTTGCAAGGCGCACGCGCGGCCGGCAGCCAACAAAAAGCGACGGCCCGGGCAGCGGCCACAGACTGGGAGCGCCGGCGTGCCGCCAGGTGCGACCGCAGCGCTCCGCCCTGCCAGCATGCTACCCGCAGCCCCGGTGCTGGCACTTTGCGGAGCGCTGCTGGCAGGGACCCGCAACAGTCGGCTGTGCACACGCAGCGTGGGCAGGTGGTGCCGTGCTGCCGCCGGGACGCACCGCTTCAGGCGGAAGCGCAGCTGCTCCCACAGCGCGTAAGCGCCTGTGGCGGCGGAGGCGTAGAGGAAGAGGGAGGAGGCCGAGACGCCAGCGGCGCCGCCGAAGCTCACGAGGGAGTCTAGCAGCGGGACGCCCGTCGGTGCGGCGTCCTGTGGGGGCAGCGGGCAGCGGCGGCGGCAGGAGTCAGAGACACCCGGGGCACTCTCGCTGGAGAGGTGATGGGAGCGGCGTGAGGCGCAGAACACAAGCCCGCCAGACGACGAGGCGCTCGCCGAAACCCCTGCTTTACACGAGTTTGCTTGAGGCGGCACCCTCTCAGGGACGTGCGTGCTGATATTGCTTGCTCGATGGCACCGCGTGCATCTGTGAGGAGCAACAGCGCGCAGAAACGCCGGAGGGCTCACCTGCGCATCAACACTCGAGCTGGTGCTGTTGGTGCTGTTAAACGCCGCCATTTTGTGCTAGCACGCTGCTAGCGCTGTCTGTAAGGTTTCTCAAGAGCCGAGGACGCTCAGAACGCAGCAGCCTGGCTGGGAGCGAGCGCCGAGGGCACGGCGCGCTGGACAACGCGAAGCTGGTCTGTCGCTCGGCAGAGCTGTGGGAAGAGCGATCGCAAGGTAGATCGCAGCGGTTTGAGGTATGCCCAGCACGGCGCTTCCTGGCAGGCCTGCTGTCCCAAGGCCGCTCTGTCAGCTTAGCGCAATTCCCCTCCTCGCCCTGGCTGTGCCACTCTCCGCGCAGCGATCCTACCAGGTGAGCGTTGCCCAGAGCATGCAGACAGTGCGCGCAGGCAACCTGCTCGCGGCCCCCTGCTCTCCCGAGCCGCTGAGCCGCTCGGCCTCTGTTTTGGTACCTATCAAGTGATACCGGAAGATCAGAGATCAGAAAACCGACGACGCTGGAAGCGCCTCACCGCATTGGGGACGAACAGATGTGCAGGCTTGAGGCGCCGCCAACCGCCGCCCCACCGCCTGCTCCACGCAGCAAAGCTTTCGCAAACTCACCACCACATGAGCGGCGCCGCCCCAGCAGCCAACCGCCTGCGGCGGCATCCCAGCGACGGCACGCCACAAATGCCGGTTGAGGCTGCAACCGCCGCGCCACGCGGCACGTCGCGGCTCGCGACGACGCCCAGCAAAATCCCCGTGCCTGCGGCGCCCACCCGCCTGCCCACCCCACCGCCCGCCTTGGATGCGGGCTCACGCATCCCCAAACCAGCCAGCGGAGGTGCACACCTGGCAGCGCAGCGCAGCGCCGCAAAGCTCAAATCTCAAGACCTGCTGGGCCTGCTGCTGCGGGAGCTGCAGGATGGCGATGAGGACCTGATACAGACGGCGCGGTCCAGCGCAGGTGGATGTGCTGTTGAGGGATGCGTGGGCCATCGCACCGGACTGTTGCCTGCTTGCCTGCCCACCCACATGCGTGACTGCCAGCCCGCCGGCCATCTGCTGCCAGATGTCGCACAGCGCTCCCTCTCCACTCCTCGTGCTCAAGCCTCCTGCGCCTGCGTCTTGCCCGCCCTTTTGGTGCAGGCACGGGCCGCCCCAGCCTGCGCCGCGACTCGCCACTGTCACGCTTCCAAGAAGAGACCGCACAGCGGGACGCGCAGCGCCTGCAGCAGGCAGGCCACACGCAGCAGGCTGGCGCGCAGGTCGGGCCGGCAGCCACGCAACAGCAGCAGCACGCCGCCGGCCTGAAGGCGCAAACGGCAGCGGCTGCGCAGCCCAGGCAGGCGAGCGAGCGCCTACTGCAGGCAGGCGGCATCGGCCGCATGTTCCGTGCCTGCTTCGGCCGCTGACCCTGCTGCCCCCTTTCCTCCCTTGTACGCATTCACAGTTCGTTGCTACGGTCTGCTTTCCAATAGAATCTTCTCTGCCCTGCCTCTCTCGCCAGCACTGCACGCACTCAGGCCTCCTCGCCTCCTTATTACTCGCCCGCATTGCCCAACCGGCGTTTCATGACAAACCCCCTGCCAGCCTCTTTCCCACATCATGTGCACGATCCAGTCCGCTCGGCGTAGCTAGCGCATTCGAATAGTGTGTTGCCCAATTGCTTGCTTCTCAGCTGCTTGCCACCTACCACAACAGCAGCTTCAGCTTCACACGTAGGTGTACATGCTGCACATGTCGGCACACTCGTAGAGAGCCGGCAACGCGGCAAGCCAAGGCAGTGCCACTGAGCTGTTCCCAGCGCCGCGCCGCAACAGTGCGCCCAGCGCTTGCTGGCGGCACGTGGGACTCCTACCCGCGCCCCTTGGTGTTGCCCCAGCCACGTGGATTGTCATCTTTGAACTCGTCCCAAGCGCGTTTCTGCAGCACAGGACAAGGGGAGGGTGGGTCGATGTAACAGCGCAGGCTGGGCGGACTCGCTCCAGCTGTTGTGGCCGCCGCTGTCGGCGCTGCTGCTGCTGCTGCTGCTGCTGCTGCTGCTGCTCTGCTGCCTTTGCATCTGCGGCCACAATGCCTCGCCTGCTGCACCTCCTCCTCTTCGAGGTCGTCCACACTGCGCAGCGCCCGCTGCCGCTCGGCCTTTTCTTTGGCCGCCGCCTCGCGCTGCTGCTGCTCCAGCATCCTGCCGAGGGAGAGGGCGGGCCAGGAAGAGGTGTGGGGTCACGCCAGCAGCGGCGGTGGCAGTGGCAGCCCCCCCAAAGCTGCAGGGCTGCCGGCTCCCCGCAATAGGGCTCCGCGCCTTGCTGCACCCACCATCGAGTACTCCACCCCATGCACCAACCACCTGCGATATGCCAGCTCCCAACCGCTCCAAGCTTGTGAGGCATGCTGCGCAGCGGCAGCTCCGCAAGCCAAAGCGTGCCTGCTGGGCTATCAGCACCACTCTGCGGCTGGACAAGTGCAGGAAAACCCACCCACCCATTCCACCCCACCCACCCACCTGCGGTACTCCAGCTCCCCAAACTGCTCCACGCTCATGGTGGGCAGGGTGTAGCTGGGGCGGAACACCCCCGTCGCCAGCTGCTCACGCTTTGCTGCGGCGCTCCCTCCTAGCCCCAGGTTGCCTGCGGGATGGAAGGTGGCCGGCAGCGCGCCGCCGGTCGATGGGCGGCATGGTGCACTGTGCCACCCTGCCCTGGTGTCAAAGCGGCTATGCAGCAACTGCAAAACAACCAAGAGGGGGCTCACCAGCAGCTGCTGCCAGTTGCCGCATGAGGTCGGGGGGCGGCCCGCTGGCAGCCCGCTGCTCGCGCTGCCGCTCCCGCTGGTCTGGCGGGAGGGCGGCCGCGTGCCGCAGAATTTGCAGCTCCTGCAACAGCGTGCCGCACCGCTCGGCGGCCTGCGCAGCACGCAGGGATGTAAAGGGTTGGGGGAAGCATTAGGCGCGGCTCGGGGGATGCGGGCCGGGGTGAGGTGGGCGGGGGAAGCGCTGTTTGGCAGCTGCCGCTGCCGAGGGCGCGCACCTCGAGGATGCCGCCGGCCGGGACGCACACAGGCTGCCCAGCTACCCTACAGCTACCCTACAGTCGGGGGTGACTGCACCGCTCCCACACCCGGCCACCTCGTACCTGCAGCGCTGCCAGGTCCACTTGCAGCATCCACAGCTCCCGCTCCGCCTCCTCCGCGTCGCCCCCCTCGCCGCCGTCGCCGCCGCCCGCGTCCAGCCGCCTCAGCCGCGCCTCCAGCTCTGCAACGCGGGCCTTGATGGCCTTTTCCCTGCAGCCAGCACAGGCGGATGTACGAGCTTACATGCGAAGCTGGCAGGGTACCAACTTGCCGCCGCTGCTTTGAGCAGAGCACTCCCACTGCTGCACTGCTCGCTCCCGCTATGAACAATGCACCCCACCCCACCCCACCCCAGGCGGCAACGCACCGCTTAAACTTTTCTATCTTGTGCTGCCTCAAGCTGGCAGGGTCCAGCCTGCCGCTGCCGCTGCCGCTGCCGCTGCCACGCGCGCCACCGTCGCCGTCGCGCTCTCCGACGCCCAGCACCGCCTGGGCCATCGCCGCGGCGGGCTGGCTGAGCAGGTCGTACTGGCGGCAGCGGTGAAGGAAGACTCGGTACAGCTGGCCTGCTTGGTTCAGCGCATCCAGCCGCACAGATGCATCCTCTGCGGGGTGGGGTGGTGGGGCAGGGCAGGGCAGGGACGAGGCAAAATTGGCAGGAGGTTGTGCCATGCCGGGTGCTCGACTGGGCGGCTGGCCAACCGACGACGCCACCCATGCGCCGCTCCTCGTGGGCTGCACGCGCACCCACCCACCTGCGTGCGTGTATCCCGCCACCTCCGCCTGGTAAAACGGCAGCAGCAGGTACTTGACGTCCGCCGTCGCCAAATCGTCACGATCCTCGTTTGGCGAAAACAGAGCGGCAGCGTCGGCGGCCGCCGCCGCGGTGCGCAGGCACGCCGTCCCCTCGCCCACCAGGCCCTGCGTGGCCGGCGACATGGCGGGCGCTGCCTCCAGCTGGTGCAGGATGTCGCGTGCCCGCGCGAACAGCGCAGGCAGCGGCAGGTCCTGGGCAGGGACGGCCGGTGGGGAGGCGGAGTGGCGGCGGCAGCGAGCGGCGGCGGCGGCGGCGGCGAGTGGCAGTATGGAGAGCGAAGGCTCTGCGGCGGCGTTCCGAGATCCAGTGCCGCTTCTACAGTGCGGCCAGGCAGCACAGGCGACCTCGCGGGCCAATCACCTGCAGAGAGCTCGCCCATAGTTCCGCCATGGTGCCTCTCTAGCGCACTGGCGACGTGCTGGGAGCTACCGGAGTGCGTGGATCGATTGAATTGCCGTTGACACAGGGAGGAAATGCAAGCCTTCTTCTCGAAAGGCGCCACTCCCGCTCCCTGCTCTCCCGGCGCTTATTCTTCGCTGCAGCAATCCTGCCTCGCATCAGCGATCACCACCCTGCGAGATGGGCACGCTGGCGATGGCGCTGTGCCGAGCCCTGCCCCAAGGGCCTGCGGGCTTGCGCCCCTCGCAAGCAGGAGGCGACGCCTTGGCCCTGGCTCTGCACTGTGGGCATCAACGATGCATTTTTGCACACCCGGCAGCGTCCTGGCACTCCTGGCAGCAGCGGCGGCAAAGCGGCGGGAGTGTCGTCGTCGGCGCCGCGGCCGCTGCTGCAGTTCCGTTCGCTGGCGTGCATTCCCCCTTAACCTGAATGCCTCCTCGTGCCACAGGCCTGATGGTTCGTGACGGCTACACAGCGCTGGATCGCAACGGTCGCCGGCTACGCGGCTACGCGCTGCCCTCAGACTGGGACGCGGTGGACTTTCTGTGGGCTTGGGAGTACACGAGGCGAGTGCTGCCAAAGCCTTGGGGTCCATGAGCAAGCAGTGCAGCTTGAGTGGGTGCTGGTGTGCTGCCTGCGGGGCCCGCAAGGCGAGGCGCTGCCATCCTGCTGCACCCACTCCCACTCGTGTTTGCCTACATACCTCCCCTCCCCTCCCCTCCCCTCCCCTCCCCTCCCCTCCCCTCCCCTCCCCTCCCCTCGTTTCCTCTCCCTTCATCTCCCCTCCCTCCCGTCCCCTCCAGGCCCGGCGCCGCGCGGCACTTCCGCCTGCAGTGCGGCCTGCAGCCAGCCACGAGGCGCATGTTCATCCATGCGTCAGAAGTGGCGCCTGGGGGCGACCCAGTGCAGGACAACATTCAGGCAAGGCAGGGGCAGGCGGCGGGGGAGGGGAGGCGAGGAGCGGCGAAAGGCGGGGCCCGTCTGCCCCTGCGCGGCAGGGGGGGGGGGAGGGGGGGGGGGGGCTGCATGTGCCCTGGCAGGCCTGCGGCTTCCTGGCTGCATGCGCCGCTGAGGGCTCGACTGTGCGGGGGTCATGGGGCTGCAGCTGGACGGTTGGCATGCTGACCATCCACCACACTCCCCGGGCTCCCCCAGCTGCGCCCTGCCTGCCTGCGCTCTGAAGAACGCAGTGTCCTCCCGATGTGTGCAGGTCGTGCATCTGTTGGTTTGTCTGTGCATTCGTTCTATCACTCGACAGCACTGTGGCACCCCAATACACGCGTCTGCAGGTCATGGGGGTGCAGCTCGACAACTATGTGAAGCTGCCACGCGGCGACGGCGCTGCGGCGCAGCCCCCCAGCAGCTGGGAAGGTGCGCCGGCTTGCCTGTCGGGGAGCGTCGGCACGTGGGACAAACCGGCATGTGCAGCTGCTTGCACTGGTGGCGGCGCAGCGCAGCGGCCCTGCGGGTGGCAGCGCAGCGGCGGGCCTGGGAGGGGACCCGCAGACAGCTTGCAGGGTGCTCCGCAGCCGGTCGCTGCTGGTGCTGCTGGTGCGAGTGCCACGCACCGCGACCATGTGGTGCTGCGCTGCGCGCCGCTGCCGCCACTTGCGCTGCTGTCATGTCGCTCCCCTCCCTCCACCGCTCGCTCACCCCCTCCATGCTTGCCACGTCTCTCTGCCTGCAGGCGTGCTTGTGGGGGAGCAAGCTCTGCGGGACATGTGGGCTGAGTTTGTGTCGGCCCCTCTGTGGCGGCTGGCAGGCAAGGCGCCGGCGCACGGCGGCGCCGTCGGCGGCTGGGCGGCAGCGGCGCAGCAGCGGTGCGGCGCGCTGGGCGAGGCGCTGGGCGAGCGGCGGCGCGCGCTGCTGCTGGCAGCGGGAGTGGTGGTGGTGGCAGCAGGCGTGCTGGCGTACCGCCGCGCCTCTGCCAGCTCAGCCCCCTGAGTCCTGCGCTCCCAGTCTTGACCACCCTGACGACTTGTATATTTCCTATTGCTGCGACCGCCCCATGCTCCCTTATCGTGGTGGTCTCCCCTTGCCCCCCCACACATCTGCATCGCCGACGCATCACCACATGCAGACGTGCTGCAACGCCGCTGGCACGGTCTGGCGCCAGAACGGGACATTATGGTTACACTGTAAGCTGGACGGCCGGTGCACGGGGCTGGGAAAAACATTGGAGTTGCCAGGCGCGGTCAGGCGCCACAAGCGAGAAGTAAGCTGCACCCCAATTCATTGAGGGGCCACGAATCATTTTTGGGCAGCGCCGCAGTCGGCGGCAGGCATGGCTGGGCCTGGCCGCCGGGGTGTGAGGGTAGGGGTGGCGGGGCGGCTGCATGCAGAAAGAATTGTTGTGCGAAGAGTGCTACCGTGGGGCAACAGAAGCGGAGACGGTGCCACAGGAGAGAGGGGTGGTAGATGAGGAGAGGGTGGGAAGGGGAGTACAGGGCGGGCACGCCGTCCGGCCAGCCCAGAGGCAGCACGTGGAGAGTGGGAGTGGTAATGTGGTATCGTTGGGTAAAGCGGGTGGGGGGCGGGTAAAGGAGCGGTGGCGGCGAAGCGAGTGATTGGGGGGTGCGTCAAGGTGTGTGTGGGTGTGGGGGGGGACCTTAACGTATACGTAAACAAGACAGTGTGGGAGTGGGAGAGGACAGGGTGCAGGGGGGGGACTCCAGCATGAAGAAAACCACCGGGGCCACATGTGGGGCCCGGTGTGGGACGGCTGCACCAGAAGCAAGGGTGTCGGGGGTGGGAAGGGGCCGAGGGGAAGGAACGTCAGGGAGAGGGAGAGCCAAGGCGAGGAGGCACGGGTCGGCTTGTCGTGAAGATGGGGAGTGCTGTCAGTTGGAAAACGAGAGCAGGGAGGCATGTGGCGGGCGGGCGGGGCACATGCCGGGGCGTCGACGCTGGCAGGGGGCTCAGCCTGGGTAGGCATCATGAGCCCCTGCTGGCGCCCGTGGCGCCCGCCGCTTGAACAGCCCCCCCGCCAGCGGCGCCGCCGTCAGCACCAACGTGCGACCGGCGAGCAGCACGCGTACGGAGATGAATATGAGGAAGCCCGAGGCCTGCATCGCCAGCATGGCTGCCCCCATCGCCGCGCGCTCGCCCTCGCTCCACCGCTGCTTGGCGATGAGTATGATGCCACAAATGAAGACGCCCAGGTCGCACAGGGAGGCCACCATCTCCGCTGCAAGCTCCACACGCATGCGGAAGGGCAGGCAGAGCCGCAGGTAGAGGAGGTGCAGCAGGGCCACCAGCACCAGCGCCATGATCTGCTTGGGGGGGGGGGGGGGGGGGGGGCAAACGCCAGAGGGGGGGAGAGGCAGGATGAAGGGCAGGTGCTCCGCTGCATGACAGCGTCACGTGCGGGCAGGCACGCGGACGCAACCCTTCACAGAGTCGCCTGCCTGCGGCCAGCGGCACTACGCAGCCCCACTCGCAGCTTGCTCCTCAACCACCCCGCGCCACCGTGCAGCTCCGCCTCACCTGCGGCACGCTGTTGACCGACCCCACAGAGTTGATGATCAGCGCAAACAGCACCATCTTGGAGACGGACAGCAGGATGCCAAAGGTCTGCAGCGTCTGCACAGTGGTGTCGCTCCAGGTGTAGGAGGCGCGTACCAGCACGCCGCCGCCCACGTGGCCGTCTGTGCCTGCAAGGTGCAGGGATGGCGGCGGTTGAGACACGGCCGTCAGCGGGCAGCGTGGGGCACGGCAGGCGACGGCGGCACGGCAGAACAGCACGCCGCAGGCAGAGGCATCTTCCCAGGCAGCAGCAGCTCCCTCCCGACCACAGCTTGTGGCCACTCCAAACAACAAGCTCACCCTCGCCCTCCACCGGCTCGTAGACGGAGGTGATGCGGTAGACTTGGGGGCCGCGGGCGTCCTCAAACAGCGCTCCGTAGCGCTTGACAAAGGAGGTGTCCCACTTGGACTTGCAGAGCCAGGCGCCCTGGCCCACCAGGGGGCCCCCCCCGTCGGCGGCGGTGCCCACCGGGATGCTGGCCACGCTGACCTGGCCGCCGGTGGTGCCGTCGCCGGGGGACACCAGGTTGAAGCCAAACAGGGGGTGGAAGGTGTAGCGCTGCAGCGCCAGCAGGCCGCGGCGCAGCGCAACCACGGGCGCTCCGCCTGCCGCCGCCGCGGGAGCGCCGCCCGCGCGCTCCGCCTGCCCGTCAGCGGCAGACGGCTGCTCCAGCACGTCGCTGCGCTCCGCCGCGCTGGGCGTGCGCTGCATGATGAACTGCGCGCCGCTGGCGCCGGCGCTCAAGGCCGTGCTACCACGGCTGCAGTGCGCGTGGCCGCTGCCGCTGCCCAGCATGGCGGCGGTCAGCGAGCCGCTGCCATCGGGTGTCGAGCACGCAGAGAAGAAACGATCGATGGCGCCATCGCTGCTGTCGAGGGGGCCGCTGGCGTGCTGCTCAAACGGCGAGGCAGGCATGCGCGCCCCCGCCGCGGTGCAGGCAATGGCGCCGGCGGGGGCGCCGTCGCCGCCGCCGCTGCCGTCGCTGCCGCCGCTCACGCCTGGCAGCAGGCGCAGCACGAACACCGCGCGCCGCCGCTCGACAGAGTTGCGCACAAGGTAGTGCACCACTAAGGCCAGCGACACTGCCAGGAAGCCCACCGGCAGCAGCACCGCAAAGCCCACGCCCGCGGCGACGTAGCCGGCGCCTGGGCCGCGCAGCAGCGTGGCGCCAGCGGCCACCAGCATGGGCAGGACCATCATGAAGAGGAGCAGCTCCAGGCGGGGCATGTGCAGCATCTTGGGGGTGGGCTTCTGTGGGGGTGGAGGGGACAGGAAGCAGGGTGGGGTGGGCAAACGCAGAAGGCATGGGCTGACCGAGGGTGGGCAGGGCCAGGCAGGCGCGGGTTGGCAGGCAGGGGTCGCCTGCAGGGGAGCGCCTGGAGAGGGTGGCTTGTCCGTGTGCAGCCAGCCGCAGAGGGCCGGCGGACGCTGGGGCGCACCTGCTTCCAGCGCAGCAGCAGCAGCAGGGCGCCGTGCAGCACGGCAAAGCCGCCGACGAAGACGGCGGACCAGAAGCACACGTTCCACAGCACCTGCGGTGCAGGCAAGGGGCGGAAGGTCGGAGGGCCAGAAGAGTGCACAGGTATGAATGACGAGGCATCTGCGTCGCCAGGTTTCCAATGGTTGGACGGATGCAAAGCACTTGCAAGAAAAGGAAAGGATGTTGCATCGTGGAGTGCACCCGAGCAACATGGCAACACCCCGCCGTGTGTTGCCCCACACATGCACAAGGAACAACAGCGCCCGACGGCTTGCGCCAGGGGGCGCGCCCCACCCCGCTGCCACACCCCCTCGAGGCTGCTGCACGCCCCGCCAAGCACCTTGATGTTCTGCGCCGCCGCGGCCTCGCCCGTGGCCGCGCTCTGGATGGCACGGATGCGCGACAGAGCAGAGGCCCCAACCGACTCGTCCGTGACGTTCTGGGGGGCGCTGCCGGTGGTGCCGTTGGCGGCCACGTCGGCCACTGCGGGGGGGGGGGGGCGGACGTGGGGCGGCGGTGGGGTGGGGCGAGCGAGGGTTTGCGACAGCAACCCGCCAGAAAAGCAAAGCGCCAAGACCAACAGCAGGCACACCGCCGCCTCGCGCCGCCCAACCGAGGTGGCCTCCGCGGCACGTGCAGTACTGTACTGTACTGCAGCAGGCCCATGCACCTCCCGCAGCAGGGGGCGCGCCCACCTGTCACGGTTGCCACCACAAAGAACCCGCTGCTGGTGAGGGAAGACAAGGGGTCCTCGATGAGGCGGCGGGCCTCCATGGCCGTCAGCCGCCGGCGCTGCTGCTGCTGCTGCTGCAGCCCGGGTAGGGTGCCATCGCTGGCCGGCGGGGTGCTGTCCACAGGAGACGCCTTGGTGGGCGGCGGGTGTGGGCGTGGCGACGGCGGCGGGGGCGGGGGCGGCGACGGCGGCGGGCTGAGCTTGGGCGGCGGTGGCTTGGGCTTTGGTGGCGGCAGGCTGCGCTTTGGCGGCGGCGGGCTGCGCTTCGGTGGCGGCGGCGGGCTGCGCTTTGGCGGCGGCGGCGGGCTAGGCTGCTCTGCAGGAGGCGGCAGGCTGCGCTTTGGCGGTGGCGGCGGCTTGGGCCCTGGCGGTGGAGGCTGCTTCTTGGGCGGCGGCGACGGGCTGGGCTGCGGTGGCGGCGGCCTAATCTGCTGCGCAATCGGCAGCGGCGGGCTGGGCCTGGGCGGAGGCGGGCTTGTTGCAGGCGTGGGAAGCGGAGGCGGAGGGCTGGGCTTGGGCGGTGGCAGGCCCGGTTTGGGTGGCGGAGGGCTGGGCTTGGGCGGCGGCGAGCTGGGCTTGGGCTTGGGTGGTGGTGGGCTGGGCTTGGGCGGTGGCGGGCTGGGCCGCAGTCGAGGCGGGCTGGGGCTTGGGCGCGGTGGAGAGGGCGGGTTGGTCACACCAGGCATTTCCTCAACGGCCACCGTCAGTGCCGGCGCGGGCGCTGCGGCCTCCTGCTGCGGCGCTGGCGCTGCAGCAGGAGGGTCTCCCGCCGTGGGCTGCGCCTGGGGCGCTGGTGCAGGCGTCGGGCTTGCCGAGGGCACAGGAGGCGGCGGCGGCGAGATGCCGTTTGCAGGCTGCGACTGCGGCGCAGGCGCAGGCGCTTCCCCTGGCGCACCACCGATCAGGGGTGGGGGCGCGCCATCCTCTGCAGGCGCAGGCGCCGCCGCAGGCGAGCTGCCCGGTAGGGCCGGGTCAGAGCCCGAGGGCGCCGGCGCTGGCGCCTCGATAACGAGCTGCTCCTCTGGCGCTGGTGCCGGCGCCAGCGGCAAACCGTTCTCCGACTCTGGAGCGGGCGCGGGCGGCGTATCACCCAAGCCTGCAGCACAGGGGTTTAGGTGGGTGGGCACGCGTGTGTGAGGCAGCGGCGGCAGCGGCGCCTCCACATCACCAGGTGTTGTGCTGCAGCCAGCACAGCACGGGCAGGCTTGTCAATGCAGGTGCGGCACAGCACAGCGAGCCAGGCCAGGGGGAAGGCAGGGGGGCGTCCCAGCCAGCCCCGGCCGTTCATGCATACAAGCAAGCTAGCTGGCACGATAGCCAGCAAGCTAGCTGGCACGATAGCCAGCAAACCACAGCGTGCGGGCACAGCGGGCTCACCGACACCGGGAGACATCCAGGGGTTGGGGGACTGCCAGGGATCCCAGCCCCCGCCCCCGCCGCCGCCACCGCCGTTGTCCTCAAAGTCGCGGCCCCCCCCTACGCAGCAGCAGGTGAAAGTGGGTGGGTGGAGGCTCGGAGCAGGCTTCACAAGCGGGAGCGCAGACTTTCCGCCCTGCGCCTCCCCTTGTGCGGAGCTGGAGCGTACGCAGCTGGGGTGGGGAGGTGGTGTGCTGCACGGGAAGGAGGCCACCACAGCGTGCCCAGCACCGAGCCCGCGGCTGCACCGTTGCTCCAGAGAAGCAGCGCAGCAAGGGTTTGAAGGGTGGCACCGAGCGCACCTCCGGTCTGGCCCGTCACATCGTCGCCGCCTCCACCGCCTGGGTTCACAATTTTGCGGGGGGGCGGCGACCGCAGCGGCGTCTTTGCGCGCGGCGGCGGCGGCACTTTGGCGCCGGATGGCGTGGCCGAGGGCTTGGGGGAGGGTTTCGGAGACGGCTTGGGGGAGGGCTTGGGGGAGGGTTTGGGCGAGGGCTTGGGCGAGGGCTTGGGTGCAGGGTTCTTGCCGCTGGGGGTGGGGCCGTTGCCCTGCTGGCGCGGCGGCGGCGGCGGCGAGCGCTTGGGCTGGCCAGGCTTGGCAGGCTGCTCCCCAGTGCCTGCACATGCGGAGGGCAGAGTGAGGGTGCACAGCTCAGCAGGCGCAGTGAGATGCACGTTCAGTTGCGAGCGCTGGCAAAGACAGACACCAAACGGGAACGGAGAGGTAGTGGGCCGCAGCAGGCAGCACTCGGCAGTACCAGGCAGCGGGCTCACCGTCATCACCAGGAGATGGCGAGTCACCAGGGAGCACAACCCCTCCGTCGTCAGGACGCGGCGACTGCCCGCCGGGGAACTGGCCGCCAGGGGTCTGCCCATCGGGCGTAGGCGTCTGCCCATCAGGCGTAGGCGTCTGCCCGCCGGGGGTTTGCCCTCCCGGCGCCTGCCCTCCCGGCGTGGGAGCTTGCCCTGCAGGCGTCTGACCTCCGGGTGCTGGCGACTGGCCGGCAGGCACAGGCGCCTGCCCGCCGGGGCTGGCGGCAGGGGCCGACGGCTGCTGCTGCTGCTGAGGCGGCAGTTCGGGCTCGGGCGGCGGGTTAATGAAGGCAGGATCCTGCAAATGCAGGGCAAGGTGGGTGGGTGGCGCAGGTTGGATGCTGTCCAGCTCGCGGGCAGCGAGCGCTTGCGTGCTGCTGCTTGTGATACCCAGCGGATTACTGTGCACCCGCCTGCCTCACGGCCTTTTGCGCAGCGGCAGCAGCGGCACAGCGGCAGCAGCGGAGCCACCAGCCGCACCTTTACGTCTTCAGGATCAAAAGGGTTGGGCTGCTGCTGCGGTGGCGGCACCGGGTTGCCGAGAGGTGCGCCGGGGGTGGGAGCCTGGCCGGGAGCTGCGCCGGGCGTGCCAGGGGGGGCGGCGATGCCGGGCGCACCAGGCGTGGGCGAGCCAGGGATGGGAGCTCCAGGCACGGGTGCGCCAGGGGCGCCGGGCGCAGCAGCAGCGCCAGGAGGCACGGGCGTGCCTGGTGCAGCAGCCGCGCCGGGAGGCGCCGGACTGGCAGGCTGCCCGCCTGTGCCGCCGGCAGTGCCGCTTGGCTGCGGCGGGTCAAACACGGCGATGCCAGCGGGGGGCGGGCGGGGCGGGGAGCCCAGGCGCTGCTCCCACTCAGCAATGGGCACCACTATCGCATCTTGCTGGCCGTCGCTGCCGCCGGCGTCACCGCCGCTGCCGTCGCTGCCGCCGGCACCGCCAGGGCCGCCAGGGGCGGTGTCGTTGCCTGGCGCAATGGGCACCACCACCACGGGCGGGTAGGGGAAGCGCTGCTTGCTGTACAGCGTGTCTTCAGCTTCCGTGGTGTCCCCGGGAGAGGGGGCTGCTGCGGTACCGCTGCCCACAGAGGGCAGCGTGGCCAGGCTGGTCCAACCGAAGGCTCCCGACACGGCCTTGTAGTTCTGCAGGCGGCAGGGGGCACAGAGCGGCCAAGGGGGCGGCGACGGCGCGGTGGGCAGGCTGCAAGGGAGACGCTGGCTGATGACGCAGCTCGCCAGCACGCGCACCAGCAACCGGAGCCGGCGAGGCAAACCTCTGCAAGCTGCGCCCCCCCATCTCCATCACACTCTGCTGGCTCCCCGTGGACTCTAAATGTAATTGATTGATTGATCACACTAGCCCAGAGCAAAGGGCGACCACTCAGGCGCACCTGCGGCATGTTGCTGAGCGGCAGCTGGCCGCTGTAGTAAAACGTCTGGGCGTAGGTGGCCAAGCCCAGCGCGCCGACGCCAACGCCGCCTGCATCAAAACCAAAAATGCGAGGAGCGGGCAGGCGAGCAGGGTGGGCACGCGAGCATATGGGGTGCTGCGCACATGGGCACGTGCATGCACAGCGCTGCATGGGGGATGGGCTCGGTCGCAATGCGGAGGAGCAAGCCAGCAAGCATGCCCTCCAACTACCCGCATGTGCACACTCTTGTGCTCACCGCCCATCATGCCGGTGGCAAAAGTCAGGGCCATCATGCCGCCAAAGGCTGCGCTGCTGGCGACGCCCATCGTGCCGAACGAGGCTGCAGCACACGAGGCAGCGGAAGGCAGGCGTCAGGCAGGCTAGACATTCAACACCAGCCGTGCCAGCGAACGCCGCTGCAGCCGACGGCAGCACAACCCCCCCCCTTCATCACGCACCTGACGCGGGCTGATATGCCAGCGTGGCCTGCACGGCGGCGTTGGTCGCGCCATCGGCGACGGCGGTCGCCACGCCCGCGGGTATGGTCAGCTGCAGGTCGCCGGGCTGGTCTCGTGTGGGCACAAAGCCCAGCACGTGCAGCAGGCCCTGGTCAGGCTGGTACACCACATCCACGCTGCACCATGAGGCAAGGATGCAAGAGGCAGCGGTGAGGAGGCTGTCGGCTTACTCCCCTTCAGAAGCACACACCAACACACACACACGCCTGAAGCCCTGCTTGAGAAGAGGCATGTGTCCTGACGCCTTGCGACCACAGCTTCTCTCCACCGCACCACGACCAACACAGCTGGCGCCACGGTCACAGATGCCAGGGCGAGCGTGCTGCCACCCCCGTCACGCCGACACCCGGGGGGCCGTGCATCAACAGGTGCGCTTCCTCGCTTGCCCGCCAGAGCAGGCATTCACGCTGCACGCCATCCTGCTGCCGGCAAATCCCCAACTGCCCCCTCCCTGCCCTCCCGCCCTCCCGCCCTGGTCCAAACTCCTGCCTCGCTGCCTTGCTCCCCAATGCGCACCGGTAGACCCCCGCCACTCTGAACAGCGTCAGCGGGTTTGCCTGCCGCAGCGCACGCCCAAAGTCGACGGTCCACAGGGGCAGCGGGCTGCTGGTGGTAGGGCCGGGCTGGTCGCAAGTAATGAGCACCTGCAGGGGGCGCACAAGAGAGAGGGCAATGAGCCAGCCGGTGTGCGGTGGTGCACGTCGGACGTTCAAGACGGCGACCTCGCTCACGCACGCCCGCCGGCGGCCAGCCATTCCGGCTGTGGCGCCGTGCCTGCCCCACCGCGTTGGGCATGTGACCCCATTTGCCTGAAAGGGGGCCGCTGGAGCACTGGAGCCCTCTGCCGCAAGACGTCGCCGAGCGGTCTCTAGTTCGGGCGCGTCCAAAGCTCGTGCGTGGCTCGAGCCCTCGCTGCCGCCCCAGAGGGCCAGCAGCAGGAGGGCCGCCCGCAGCAGAGCGAAATTCACGGACATGACGTTTGCAACGCCACAGGAGCCCTCATAGGGCGCGCGGCGCGCTGTGCAGCGCTCGAAAGGGCTGCAGAGTCGATTGTGCGCGCAAATGCGAGAGGATCGAGAGGAGCGGGACAGACCAGACTCCGGAAACTGTGTGCGCCGAGTCGGCGCTCGTGGGAATGCTTGGAAAGTTGTGCGGCGATATCAGACAACTCGAATTGCCCTGGGCCGCCTGCAAATGTCAGGGCGTCCGACTCGGGGTGCGTGGTCGACCAGTTGCCATCGCAGCTCCGAGCGGTCCTCCGGGGCCACACGCCCGTGCCGGTTATAGATTGGTGTACTCAAGACGACCTCTAGCTCCCGGGAACTCGCCTGTGGCGGAACCGCAAAGGGGGGCCGACCGCCGCCAGGAGTCCTCGCGCCGAGGCGCGCCGGCGCACCCCCGCCGGTGTTGATGGCGGGCTATGTGGGAGGTTATGCAGCTTTGCCTGCAACATTGGTGGTAGTGGATTGTGGGATCTCGGGCTGCCCGGAACTCCTCCTGCGTGTGCACGCGCGGTGCACTGCACCGCTGCGCAGCGGTGCATGCACAGCCCACCAAACTTCGAACGAGCTGCAAACAAGAAAGTAGTATCTATTGATTGCAGTCCCAACTCAACTCGACCAGCAAACCTGTGCTTCTATGCTGATGCTGCTTGCAAAGACACTGCGCCTTGCCGCAGAGGTCACCGCACAGCAGATGGGCAAACACACATCGTGGGCAGAGCAGCGGCAGAGGCAGTGCCAGGGCAGGCGCCAGAACAAGATGTTGAGGGCGGGACCGCACAAAGCATGCTGCCACGGGGCTGCAGTCGAGCCACGTACACAGGGGCAAGTAATCGGTTGTTTTGGGGGGGGTGCCACATACCACTTTCCATTCCTTTTCGCTGCTTTACATCCGCCTCAACCAGGGGCTGGGACAGCAGGGAACGTGTCGACGCGGTGCCAAAAGTGGGCTTGCGGCCTGTTCTGCAGGCTGCTGCCACAAAGGTTGCAAAGGAACATGTGCCGACAGGGGGGAACCGGGCAGTTGGGGAGTGCTGCTCAGGCGCCCGCGCGCATGGGGGCCTTGAGGGTGGCTGCTGCACCGCCGGCAGCGCCGCCGTCTAGCGAGCGCCGCACCGCGCGCACCAGTGCACGGGTGGCATGCAGGGGGCTGGGGAGGGAGCGTCCCTCATCGTCGGAGGGGCTGGTTGGGGTGCACCACTCATCCGCAGGGTTGATCTCCTTCCTGCATCACACAACGCATTGAAACAGTCAGTTTCGGGGGAGTGACCCGTAGCAAGCCGTAGTTGCGGCTCGGCATGGGCTTGGCGGCGTGCTGGGTGCTGCCAGCACTGAACAGGGTCACTTGGTCTGGGCGAGGGCTGGAACAGGGAAGGCGCTGCACGCGCCTTGAGAGGCGGCCAGCTTGTTGTTTAGGCACCTGCTGGCACCAGGTGTGTTCTGCTCGCCCTTGAGCAGCGCAGCACAGCACAGCATGGCACAGCACGGCACAGCACACCTGGCGTCATACGGCCCCAGGGTGGGCTGCCCCTGCCTGATCTTGAAGCACTCGATCAGCACATCCTCCACAGCATGCTGCACCTGCAGCTCACACAAAGGAAGAAAGAAAGAGAGGCGTAATACGGCCCGTGTGGGTGGATTAAGGCAGCCGGATGGTGTTGAAGGCCGTGCCCCCCCCGCCCCCTGGTTGCATTCTGCACTCGATCGACCGCCTGCGTCACATGGCCATCAGGGGCGGGGGGCGAGGGTTGAGAGGGTGTTGGGGGAGTGGGGTGCTGCCCTGTGCACTGCTGCAGGGAGGGCCCTGCTTGTTGGTCTGACGTCGGCGGCACGAGTCCCCCCGCACGGCACGTGCTGCCAGATGCGCAGGCCACCCTCCCACCCTCCCGGGGGTGGCCGGTGGTGTGCGGCCCGGCATCTGCTCGCACGCAACCCGCCCACCTGCCCCCGCACAAAGCCCCTCATTGCAGCAGCCACCATGCGTGGCACGCCGCCAGGCGTCATCGACTGCTGCATCTCGTAAAAGCACAGGCCCTCCAGGCTGCCTACTAGGGAGGAACACGGCAGGAAGGGGCTTGGGCTGAAGGGCGGAGCTGCCAGCAGAGACGCGGTGCTTCAACTAAGGGGGGGAGGGGGGGAGCAGGGGGGGAAGAGTCATCCCCGGCCAGGGAATCATGGAGGCACAGAAGAGGGCTGCATGGTGCAGCAGGGTGCAGCACAACATGCGAGACCAGACGGCCGAGCCGCTCACCGCCAGTCTGCAGTCCGGGCGGCAGCACCCCCGCGGCGCGCGCCTCCTCCAAGCACGCAGCCAGCGGGCGCACGCTCATGCACACTTGCAGGGCGGCGACAGGCGCTGGCTTGACGCCGGGCGTCTTGGGCCCCTCGGGCGCCAGCTGCAGCATGCGCGTGATTGGGCGCATGGGCGTGTGTCGTGCGGTTGATGGCTGCGCAGTCGCGTTTGTGAGGTGGTGCACCTGCCTCGACCCACCACCACCACCACCAACCACCCCTGTCACCCACACACCCACGCATTTTAATCAGACGATCCGGTTCACTCGCAGCATACACCCAGGCCACCGCAACGTGCTGCACCTTCCACACCCCCACCTGCATGCGCATGCTGCCAGCGCTCTGGTCCTGCTCCACCACCAGCCGCCCGGACATGCGGCCGCGGAAGACCCAGAAGTGCCACCCTGGCAGGTGACGGGGCGGGCAGGGCAGAGGGCGGGGGGGGTGCAGAGCGTTGTGGGCAGGCGGGGCAGGGCAGAGGCGGGGAGGAAGCTGCTGCAGGATCAGAGCAGGTGTGATCACCCACAGGCAGGCAGGAGATCTCCGCCAGCGCCGGCCTGCTGTGGAAGAAAGGGCGGTGCAGGTGGCAGCAATGCAGACAGGCGCGCGTGCCGCCGGCCCCATTCGCACTGCTTGGCAAGCTTTGAGCACCCACTCGGGGGAGGAGGGAGGGGAAGGGAGGGCCCCTGCTCTGCACACGTGCCAACCGCCCGTGACCCTCACCCGACACGTTCTCGACCTGCACCCGCATGCGCCCGGCGCCGTCGTCTTCCAACACCTGGCAGCAGGGAAGAAAGTGAAGAGGTGCATCACAGGGTTAGAGGCCTGCAAGCCGCCACCGGTCAGGGCTGGGGCCCGTGGGCCGAACAACGCTGGCGGCCAGCGGCACCTCCTGCCAGCTTTCAGATGCAACTGCCCAGCGCCCGCGCTGCCTCCTGGCATGCTTTTCGAGGGGTGAGCAAGGAGCCGTTTCTTTGCTGCCGCCCACCGAACCTTGCGGTGGGTGCAGGCCTCGTTGGCACGATAGATGCCGTTGGCATCTGGGTGCCTGCAGCGAGCAGTGCGGTCAGTGGCACCGATGAGCAGGGGCAGGCATGCAAGTGGTGCATCCGGAGGGGCGGCAACTGGTTCAGGTGCCAGCGTGTGGGCGCGCGGTTGCGGACTGCATGCCACGTGCGCTCCATGCATGGCGGCACCGCGCCACAATGCCAACGCAACTCGGCACCACTCACGCAATCAGCCGGTAGCACGCGTCGGCAGAGATTGGTCCCACTGCGGCCGCCTTGAAATGCATGTAAAAGCCAGGCGGGGGGTGGGGATCGATGGTAACGCGCACGCAGTGGTGCATCCACTGCCGCAGCTCAGGCTCATCCATTCTGCCTGCAGAGGCCGGGGGAGCAGGAGAGGCTGTGGGTGCAGACAGTGGGCTCCGGGCGACGGGGCAACGGCGGTGAGTGATGCGGGGAGCGCTAACGGCGAGCAAATTGGTGGCGAGCAGGCGGGCGAGCGGGCGGGCGGGAGGGCGGGACGGGAAGCGGCAGCCAGCGGCAGCGCGGCAGCCCAGCTGGCTGCGCCACGTCCGTGCCTGCCCACCAAGCGCTGCCCGGCCTGCTTGTTATCCGCTGTAAGTCGCCTGCTACACGCCGAGCGACACCTACGGGACGGCGCACTCGGACCGGCCGGGTGGGCAGCGGGTACTGGAGCAGCACTTGTCCGTCGCTAAAACCCTGGGGGCTGACGTGTGGACTAGCGTGCGAGATCGTGCAGAGAGAACTGCAAGGCGTGCCAAGCGCTTTTGGGGACGCTCCCAGCCAAGCGGGGGCAGCGCGCCACGCGCATGCACTCGGGAGACCGCCAGCCACACATCCTGTTTCTCCTGGCCGTTCGCCTGTCGCCTGGGCCGCTTCACACCGCGCCAGCCCACACAAGCCCACACAGCAGCAGCAGCAGCAGCAGCAGCAGCAGCAGCAGCAGCAGCAGCAGCAGCAGCAGCAGCAGCAGCAGCAGCAGCAGCAGCAGCAGCAGCAGCAGCAGCAGCAGCACTGCTTTGCTCCAGTGCTGCTCAAACTGGCAGCCCTGCGGGCAAGGCCCGGTGCTGGCGTCAGGCGGCGGCGGCAGGGGCGGGCGGGCTGCCGCCGGTGCAACGTAGTGCCGCCCTCATTCCTGCTGGGAAATGCAGCACCTCGTGGCATGGGTGGGCTGTGGGAGGGCGCACCGTGTCAGCTGGGTGGGGCTGGGCCATGCGTCCAGCTGTTGCCGCCCCACCTCTTCCCGCGCACTTATGCAGCGTTGCCTGCCTGTCTCCCCTTTGCCGCCAGCAGGTGGGGGTCGCCGCGTGCCGCGCCGTGATCGCGGCTCAGGGCATGCTCTTCATCTGCCTGACTTGCGTCTGCCTGCGGCACAAGGCGCGACGCCGCGCGCTGGGATCCCGGCGCGCATGCGCGTTCACAGGCTAGCGTTCGCGGCAAGGTGGAGCATTGGTCTGCCAGTGCACTGCAACGAACCTCACAGACGTGCATTGCAATGAGTAGGTACTGCTGCTGCAGTGTTGCTGCCTACCCGGCCTGTTGACCCGGCCTTTTGAATGGTCCTGCTGTCGCCAGCCTGATGACAAGCACAGCCCCACGGTTCAGTTACGATCCCTAGTTGAGATGGTGTGAAATGCCAGTCCCAGCTGGCCGCTGTGCACATGAACTGATGAGAGGGGTAAAGAGCCGATTCGCCGCGCGGCCGCCATGCCTGCTGTGCTCCTTTCTTTCGGGCTGATGCACACGGCCCTGCCTTGCCAAGAGCCACGGACTCGCGTCGCCTAGAGTTACAGAGTTCCTCCGCCCCTGTGCGTGAGGTCGACAAGCCCAAGAGCCTGTGTACCGGGAGCTCCAGAGGGGCCTGCCCACCCGCCTTCCTCAGCCTCCCTCTACCACCACCGGTGGCCATGCGTTTCTCAGGCGCCCTGATCGCCTGCCTGGCGCTCCTGCTGGCCCGGCAGGAGGCGCAGGTGCGGTGAGAGAGTCCCCGGTCGCCGCGCCGCCGCCGCCGCGCGGTCCGCACGCCATCTGCGCCGTCCCGTAGCCCGGCAGCCTGATGGTCCGAGGGTTCCGTCACCGCCGCTTTGCACGCACATGCCCCAAACATGCCCCACGCCTGGGTCCACGACCCTCCCCAGCATCCTTTGCTTCTCGGTGCAGGCGACACGGGGGCTGCGTGCCGAAGCGCCGCAGGCAGAGCAGCAGCAGGTCTGCCTCGACCTGGCCACGGGACCTGCCGCCGCCGCCCCGTACCAGCCAGCATACATGTGGTGGGCGGGCGGGCGGGGCTGGTGCGGGTGTGGAGGGGCACACATCATGAGCTGTGTGCTTCCCAGAGTGATGGGACAGGGTTGTGGGGAGGCAGGAGCGGCGCCGCGGCTCCCTCAGTGAGAGCGGGTCAGCTGGGTGGCAGCTGCTGGGCGCTGCCAATGTTCGATCGAAGGGCCAACTCCGGCGTGCCCGTCTCGCACAGCACCCTCTTGCCACCCTTCTTGCCCCACCGTGCCCCCACCCCTCTCTGCAGGGGCTCTGCCGCGCTCTTTGGCGAAGAGTACAGCGACATGGGGGCGGCTTTCCCTGCGGGCGCCGCCGGCGGCGCCGACGTGCTCGCCGATGGTCGGCTGCTGGGAGCGCGCTTTGATCCCGGCACCCCAGTGCAGGAGGCAAGGGAGCTGGTGGAGCGCACACTTCGCAGCGAGTGCAGCAAGGCTCCTGGTGGTGCTGCTGCTGGATTCAGCCCCACCGCCGAGAACACCGACGACGCGGCACCGCCAGCCAACGCCAGCGTGGCCTGCGCCCCCACCATCGACGGGCTGGACGCCGTGTGGGCTGCGCTGCCCGCCGAGCTGCGCCCGGCGATGTCTGGCCTGGCACGCAGCGACGCCGCGTTTGCGCGGCTGCGCCTCACCGCCAACCCGCTGATGCTGCGCGCCGTGGCGGCGCTGCCCGAGGGGTGGTCTCCTGCAGGCATCACCGGCTTGGACGAGGCGGGTGTGGGTGGAGGAGCGGGTTGTGAAGGGCATGCCTGCCTTCGTCCGCCCCTATGCCCGCATTGTGCCTCGAGTTTCAGCAGCGCCTTCACCGACAGACTGCCAACCCTGTTGACACCCCCCCTCCCCGGCGCAGATCATTGCTGGCACTGGGCTGACACTGGAGCAGCTGCTGGCGGCAGGCCGCGTGTTTTCCGTCGACTTCGCCCCGCTGGCGCCCGTGCTGCTCCCAGGTGTGCTGCCGCCGCCAGCTGCCGCCAGCTGCCCCTGCTTGCGTACACCGAGGTTGTGCTGGTAGTATGGCAGGATGGAAGCGCTGCCTCATTGCATGTGGAGGACAGTGCGCAGCAGCACGCTCGGCCTTTGAGTCAGCAGCAAGCCTCTCCTTCTTGCCGCCCCGTGCCCCCAAACCACCCACCTCCACACACGCCCCAACCCACTGTAACATTTGTGCGTGCAGCTCCCGGCGCGCACCTAGAGATACCCACCGCCCTCTTCTTCCTCGACGGCAACGCCACCGGCGCTGGCGGCACCCCAGAGGGCGACGTCAGCGCGTTTGATGCCCCCAGCGGCACCCTTGACGCCGGCGCTTCAAAGGACTCCAGCAGCCAGCTGCAGCTGATGCCGCTGGCCATCAAGTGAACAAAGGGGAGGGGTGGGGTGGACCCTGGGAGCCGGCAGAGCGCTGCAGACGGGGCTGCAATGCCGACGTGCGCTTCATGCGCTCTACTTGCGTACCTGCCCACGCACCCACAACCCAAAATTGAGGCGCTTCTGCACCTGCCCACGCGCCCCCAAGCCACCCACCCCTGAACAGGGCTGCCCCCATCATCGCCCTCCCTGCCACTGCCCGCCATCCACCCCCCCTCACCCCGCTTTCATGCAGGTTCACTGTTCACTGTAGACTATTGGCCCCCCCCCCCCCCCCCCCCAGGTTCACCGTCTTCAACAACCACACCTACTCCCCCAGGGACACCCCGGCGGACTGGTTCCTGGCCAAGGCGGCGCTGAACGCTCTCGACTCGTCCTACATGGCGGCCTTCCACTTCTTCCCAAGTGCGTGTTGCGCAGCACACGGCGCGCGCCTTCCTGGGCAGCCCTGGGGAACCCCCCTGTGGCCACACATGGAAGGGGGGCAGCACAGCCGCGTGCAGCCCAGCTGTAGCACAGCTGTCGCACAGCACCGGAGCTCCCCCACCCACCAGGGAGGCTCACTTCACCACACCGACTGGTTTGGTTGCTGTGCGCCTCCCCCCCCCTCCAACAGCCCACCTCCTCCTGGAGAACATTTGTATCAGCGCCGCGCGGAACCTGGCGCCCACCCACCCGCTGTACCCCCTCGTCACCAAGCCATGCCTCATCAACACCGCAATCGTGTATGCTGGTGCGGTGTGCCCTCGGGGCGCATGCACAGCTGGCGGGGCTCTATGTTGCGAGGGAGGTGGCGCGGACGGGCAGCCTGCGGCCTCGACAAGCTGCCGCACGGGCGTCCTTGCGCATCAACGTCACCCCTAGCCTGCCGCGCCGCCCGTTAAAAGAAGGGCCAACACCCAGCCCGCGCCTACTGCACACCCGTCCGTCACTTCTCCCTCCCCTCCCAGGTTTCAGAATCATCATGGCAAACGGCACAGGGACATCTGACCAGAGCTTCCAGGTGGGTGGGTGCCCCTGCCGCCTCCGCTGCCGCCGCCGCTGACAACTCGCAGCCGCACCTGCAGTCCCCCCTTCTCTGGTCTATCATAGCTAGCAGGCTGGTGCGTTGAGCTCCTCATGCATGCCCGCACGCAGCTCTCCGGCTGGTCCTGGACCTCCAGCCTCGTCCCCCTGTGGCAGGTGGGTCATGAGCATGGCGCCGTAGGTGGCAGCACGGGGGTGGTGCGGGGCCCGGCGGTGATGGTGCAGGAGGCGGATGTCGATTGCTTGATTGCTTGATTGGCGACCACAGCGCGTTGCTGGCGGGGCATTGTCCCATGGGTCGAGCGGTGTGACGAGTGGGCTGGGGCCCTGGCGTTTGGGTTGGCGGGCACGGCGGTACGCGACTGGGCAAGAAATGGACGAGGGCGGAAGAGGGAAAGCTGAGGCAGGCAGCCTGGCGGGAGGCAAGAGTGCTTGTGTGCATGTGACTTCTTGCTGGCTTCCGGCAACGTGCCTCCTCCGGTACTGCAGAACGAGAGCTGGGAGGGTACCTACCTTGCAGCCGACCTGGCTGCGCGCGGCGTGGCAGACGTGCCTGGGTATGCCTACGCACAGGACGCCGTCGCTCTGTACGCTGCGCTTGAAAAGCACGCCACCGCCCGGCTGCGGAGCGCCTACGGCGAAGGTGCGCGCCGCGACGCCTGCAGCGGCACCGCTGCGCTTCAGCCCTCGTGCACGCTGACCAGGTCACGCTTGCGGCCTGACACTTGCTGCTGCTTACCATGGGCAGCGACCTTGAGGGCAGCGACCACCCCAGCGTACTCTTTGTGCTGGCCCACCCACTGAGCAGGCCCTGCTGCGCTGGCTGGGGACGCCCAGCTGACGGCCTTCCTGGCCGACCTTGCTCCCGGAGGCCCGGGTGCGCTGCCGCTGCGTGGCGGCTTCCCGGGACCAGAAAACATCACGACGCCCGAAGCGCTGGCACGCGTTGCGGCACAGGTGGCTGTTGGGGCGGACGGGGGCAGGCCGTTGATGAACGGTCGGATGCGTGCTGCGTCTTGCTCGACACTTGATACTGCTGCGCCTGCACCGGCCGAACCCCCACCCCCACCCCCCACCCCCCGCACGCACGGCCCACGCCCATGCCTCCCATCCTTTCCTCCAACACTCCACCCTCCTTGCAGGTCATGTGGCTAGCGGGCGTGCAGCACCACGCCCTCAACAGCAACAGGTCGGCGCTGGGTGCTCGTTAGGGCATGTAGTGCATGCACCGATTGGACGGGGCTTCGCCAGGGTGCTCGCTAGGGCAGGCCCCCACCGTACCTCGGCATCGCTTTGCACGCCATGCACGACTGCTGCACCACACACCCTGCCACCCTGCCACGCTGCCTGCGCCAAGCTTGCTTCTTGCCGCCTCCTGCATGCCATGGCCGCAGGGTGTTCAACTTTGACTTCATTCTTCCCTCCATCCCCGGCAAGCTATGGGCGCCGCCGCCCGCGGACAAGGGTGTGCTGAGCGAGGAGGAGCTGGTGGCACGCTACCTCCTGCCGGCGACAGTGAGTTCGATTGGGTGGTCTGCGCTGTGCTGTGCCTTGCTGTGCCGTGCTGTGTTCAGCTGTGCTGCTCTGCGCTGTGGTGCACGGCAGGGATGTGCTGCGGGTGGCGGATGCTGGTGTCTGGCCACCTGTATCCGCGGTGAGTGCGTTTGTGCTGTGGTGTGCGCTGCGCTGTGCTGCGCGATGGTATGCTGCACGAGCGTGATCCCGCCGCCCTTCCTTGCTGCTCAGCCCTGCAAGCCCGCGAACCGTCACTGACTGGGCTGGCTCAGTTAGGAGCTGGCAGAGCTGGCAGAGCCCCCTCCCCCACATGCCCGCCCCTGTGCCTCCTTCTCCACACGCCACCTCTCGCCAGGTGCCAGACCCAGCCAACGGCACCGCCACACCCGGCCTCGACTGGTGGCTGCGCGTGTACGACAGCGGCAGCAGGTTCCGCATCGCTGAGGAGCCCGGCGGCGAGACGCTGCTGCAAGCGTACGCTCAGTATCAGCCGCCAGAAGGATGCTCCTCTGCCGCTGCTCAGGTGCGGACAGGGGCGGGGGGCCATGGGTCGGGCGTGGGTGTGGGTGGGCATGGGGAAACTCGAGGTCTGTCGGTTGGGTCACCCATCCGCCACCTCCTTGATAGGCAGGTATCAGGAACAGGCAGCGAGGCAGCTGCGGGCAGGCCTGATTGTCGCTCAAACTTTCCCTCCACCTCACCTGCCGCTCACCAACAACCTTGTCTTCTTGCACGATCCCTCCCTCTGTTCCGGATGCTGCGCAGGCAGCAGCCAACGCAGGTGCCGAGCTGCGCGCAGACCTGGAGGCCATCTCGGCAGCGGTTCGTGCGCGGGAGGCGGCGGCCGCTGCGGCAGGGCTGCCACAGTACATTATGCTGGACCCCCTTGGCCTCCCCGCCTACACATACACCTAACCTCCCCCTTTCCCAACCTGCTCGACCGGCGCCCCCGGTAGGCCATGCAGCCCCTGCGCCTGCGCCACGCGCGCATGCTTGTTTGCCACTTTCTGCACCCCATTAGGAGGCTGCTGTTCTTTCTGCCCGTTGCAGCCTCTCCAAATAAAGGACCCGTGTAGCAAGCTTGCCAGCATTCCGCCGCTCGCACCACTCCTGTCACGCCCTCCAAGCGCCATGCACTGCCAGTCACAGCGCCATGCACTGCCAGTCGCACTTCCACGCTCGCACCAGACTTTCTAAATTCGCACTGTTGCATAGTCGCATGCAAGCAGCCTAGTGCATTGCCACAGGCTGGGCCTGGCACAACCCGGCGGGGCAGCAGGAGGGGTGCCAGGTGTGCTTTCCGCGCGAGGGTGGGGTGTCGAGAGCGGTGGGCGCTGGGGGAAGCAAGCCGATCGCGCCTGAAGCCATGAACTGCTGCCCTTTGCTGGCCTCGGCTGGAGGTCCTTTCCACCCTGGGGCAGCACAACGGCCTGCCCTGCTCGTTTCGAGTGTTGCAGCATTCCAGGATAAATGGCGCTGTTTATTTGATGAATGAAAAGCGAGGGAGCAAAGGAACAGGGGATGGGGGGGGGGGGGGGGAACAAAGGCAGGGGCAGCAGCAGTGCCAGCGGAGGGGGAGTCGCACAGGCGTGGGGTGCAAATGAAGAGCAGCAGGGAGGGGGGCGGATGCAACAGGGTGTCGCGAGCGAGCGAGCGAGCACATGGCAGGCAAGACGAGAGCTGGCAGCTGCCTCACGGGCAGCACGCCGGCTCCACACATCAGGTAGGTTGAAAGGAATGTTGGAAGAAAGCGGATATAGCACTGGCTGCGCCATTAAATCACTGGAGTGCGCCCTCACATCATCGTCGTTATGTTCAGGCTGGCGCCCGCCGCGGCAGCAGAGTTGTCCGCAGCGGCGGTGGCGCCCTGTGCCGACGGCACGCCGCCGTCCTCGCGGCCGCCCAGCGTCGCAAAGCCACGGGCCTGCATTGCAGTGGGACGACGGGGGGCAAATGAGAAGGCGACGGCGGGAAGTGAGGGCGAGAAGGTGGGCGGCGGTGGCACATCAAAGCAGCAGAAGGTGGTGCGGATGCAAGCGAGGAGGGCAGGCACCGGCAGCGTGCGCGCGGGGTGGCAGCTGCTGGCAGGCAGGCCTGCGTGGCAGGCTGCACGCATGCCACCTCGTGGCTGGAGCCCTCAAACCCGCGTGTTGCCCGCTTGCCTGCGAGACCTGTGAGCCATCTGCAGTGGCAGGCCAGGTGTAGCGGGCACCCGCCTTGTCCAGGGCAGCTGCCGCAGGTGGGCCGGTGGGGTAGGGGCGGGGTGCGTTGCAGCGGGGGCGAGCAGTACAGGCAGAGAAGCAGGGGCGAGGGGCGCGGAGGTGGGCAGGTCCGGGCCTGCCAGTCCTCGGCATTGCCGCTGGAGTGCAGGCAGGCAGGCAGGCAAGGCTTGGCAGCTTCTGGCTAGAGGTTGTTGGCCGTCCCCTCGTGGTTTGGCTGCGTGACCCCTGCCTGCCCACCCACCCACCGCTGCCGCTGCTGCCTGGCAATGCCTCCCGTTGGCCGGTAGGGGGCCTTCACCCCTAACTGGCTCCTTCAATCCATGCCCACGGGCATGCTCTTTCATCCTTCTTTTCTTCTGCCTGCCTGGCCTCGCTTGTGGGGTGATGAGACAAGAGCAGCCGCCTGTCTCCTGCTTCCCCGCTGCCTGTCCATTTCAGGCCGTGACCAACCCACCTGACAGCGCAGTAATCATTTTGGTCCTGTTGCGTCCCGTGCGCCCGCCGTCGGCGCCAGAGTGCGTGTATTCCCTGCGGAGCGGCGGTTGAGCGGCAAGAGCGGCGGTTGAGCAGCAAAGCGGGGACAGTGGGAGCTGCGGCATGCCATGCATGCACCCCACGCATTTCCCGTTTGCCTGCTGCTGCCCGAAACCGACCCGCCACCCGCCGCCGCGGCCTCACCAGTACACCGACAGCTGGACCTTCATTGGGCCTGCACCCTCCTTCACGTTCACGCTCAACGTGCCGTTGAACTCCTGTGGCAAGCCGAGGCGTGGTGGGGTGGTGGGTGCGTGGGACGTGGAAGGCAGACACTTGCTCTGCACAGAGGTACTGGCCCATCTTGTGCCGACGCCCGGGGGCCGTTTCCTTCCACGGGGGTCACGCCCCTCATTTTGGACTCACCTTTGGGTTTGCCCGCACCACCTCCTCGCCGGCACGATGCAGTGCCTCGATGACTGCAGCCGAGGTGTTGAGATCGACTTGCACCTGCGCAGGCAAGTTACGGAAGCAGGTTGTTTACAAGGTCCTGTCCCTGGTGCCCTGGCCTGCCGTGCCAGTGGGCCTTGTGGGAAGACGGCCTGGCAGGCTCCTGGCCTCCTGTCAGGCACACACCTAGAGCTGCTCCCTCCGTTCGTCTCGGGGACCCCCGATCCTGGCTTGCCCACCCCTGCCCACCCACCTTGAAAGACTCCCCCTTGTTGCCCGAGTTGGTGAGGTTGATAAAGGGGGCCACCCGCACTTTCTCGTTGGGGTACCACAGCCGCCCGTTGCTGCTGTTCTTCAGCACCGTGAAGGACAGGTGGATCTCATCGACCTGCAGGCATGAGGCATGAAGCATGGGCGGTGCAGGCCTCAATGTCCAGCGCCATAAGTTGCAGACAACTGCGCCCGCGGTGCTGGCACCCGCAGGGCCACACCGTGGTGGTGCTGCTGCCGCCGCACCACCTGCCGCTGCGGCCGCCGTCGCTGCCACTGCTGCTGCCGCTGCTGCCCTGCCGCCGCCGCCTGCTGCCCTGCCCCGCCCCCGGCCCGGCATGCGACGCACCCTGACTTGGTCGTTGTCCAGGAACAGCGTGTCTCCAATGTCGTAGGGGTGCACCAGGAACAGGAACACAACGTTCTCGTCTGCAGGGGGGCAGGCAGGGGGGCAGGGAGAGAGGGTGAGGGAGACGGGGCAGGTGAGCACACCGCAGCTCCCTGTCTGTTGAGCAGCAGCATCGCTTGCCACCCACAAACGCTGCCGCACCACCGCCACCACAACGGCGCCCCTCCACCACAGCGCGCACAGCGCTGCAGCAGCGCCGCCGCCCCCTGAGGCCGCCCTGCTCACATGTTGTGCGGATTGAGTTTCCAAACACAAAGGACAGGCTGAGGATGAGGGAGGCAAAGGCTGTCCATGTTTTCATCACCTGCAAGGCGGCATGTGGGCGGGCAGGCGGGCGGGCGGGCTGGTGGTGGGCGCGTGCTGGCGGGCGTGCTGGCGTGCTGGCTGGTTTGGCTGCATGCAACTGGTGTCGAGGGCCTCGCGGCACATCCCACAGCACATCCTCCTGGTGAGGGCCGCACGTCTGCACATAAACCGTAGCGAGCGGCCATCCCTCTCCCGCCACACTCACGTCCACGTTGAAGATGATGAGGAAGAGGAAGAAGTTGATGGTGTGCAGCACCACGCCAATCACCTGCGCAGGGGGCAGGGGCGTGGGAGAGGCGGGCGGATTCACGCTGACAACTACGCCTTCATCTGCGCTGCTGCCGCGGCGAAAAGTACCGCTGGCGCGCTGTTCCCCGCCCACTCGCACGCACCGTCTCCAGCTTGCCCACGATCGTGCGTGCGTCCTTGAGGGAGGCCGCCAGGTTGCTCCGCTCGACAAACATGGTGGCAATCGCGGCGCAGCACTCCTGAGGGGGGAGGAGCAGCGGTGCACTGGTGCCGGTGGTGGTTAAACTGGTGGCTGCATGGTGTACGTGGCACACGCCACTGACGCCGCGGCTTGCGGCCAGCCGTCGATCCCGTTGTGAGAGCGCTGCCGGTCGCACCTGCACGTTCACCATGCCGTTGCCGTCCCCATCAAGCATGTCCATCGCTGCCTTGGCGTCCTTTTCGGTGGTGAACCCTTCCAGGTCCTCAAGGGTGACATGGTCCCTGTTGAAGGGTGAGGAGCAGCGGGGGTGACGGGGAGGGTCTGTTATGCACGCACGCACGCATGCATGCATGCTTGCAGGCAGGCATGTGGGTGGCGTGTGTGTACACATGGAGGATCCACAAGCATACGTGTATGTGTATGCATGCGCTCGCTCACAAAGCCACCACCCTGCTTGGGGGAAGGGCGGCCGTCAATCCCTCGGGCGGCCGCACCTGTTGAAGTCCGCCTTGATGTTGTGGAAGAGGTAGAACCCTAGCCGCTTGGCCTCCAGCTCGGTGGTCACCCGCTCGCTGCGCTCGGTGCGCGACAGCGCATCCTTGAACGTCACCTCCAGCGCGTGCTTGCGGATGTACCTGCAGGGGGAGGGCGGGGAGGGCAGCAGGCAGGCTGCGTGTCAGAGCGCCCGGGAAACTCAGCCCCAAGGACTGGTAACGGCCCACGGTGCCAGCGCACAGCATGCCACCCGGCGACCGCCACCTGCAGCCCGACCGGCCTCCGCCCACAAGCCCTCAAACTCACTTCTCCATTTTGCTCATTTTCAACGCCATCATCTTCTGGCTGTCGCCGTCGCTGCGCCCAGACAGGCTGCCGCCAGACATCATGCGGCGAGGCGGCGTGGAGGGGCGCTGCAGGGCACAGGTGGTGCCAGCAGGTTGTGTGTTCACCTCGGCCCACCAGTTTGCATGTTTGGCTCAGTGGGCGGTTGCAAGCACGCGCATCGCGCTGCCCTGGTGCCCCATGCCGTCCCCCTGGCTGAGCGCACCTTGGCGGGCGAGGTGGCTGCTGACGCTGCCGCGCCGCGCGACTGCATGGAGGCGCTGCGCCGAATGCCATGGGACGGCCGTCCCCGTGACATGGCAGGCGCCGCCACCACGCTGGGCTCGCGGCTCAACCCCGACACGCTGCCCGCCGCGTTGCTGCTGGCGTGAGGCACCCACACCGGCGGCAGCCCCCGCGCCGCATCGCTGTGTTCCCGCTCGAAGCTGTGCCGCCGCGAGCCTGGCGTGTGAGCGCCCGACCCTGGGTGCGCATCAGAGCGCGGCGTCAGCGAGCCGTGCTTCTGAAGCCCCATCGCCTCCAGTGCGTCGCTGCGGTGTCGTTCCAGCTTGGTGGCAATCGACAGCTTGGGGACGCCGGGCGTGCCGTGCAGGCGCGGCAGCGCCGCCGGCCCTGCTACCGCCGCTGTCGCAGCTGCAGACATGCCTGCTGAAGAGGACGTGCGCTGGTGCAGCAGCGGGCTTTCAGGCGTGATCGTGCCCTGCTCCATGCTGCTGTCGGCGCCGATCTCAAGCGCCACCGCGTCGGGCGGCAGCTGCCCGGGCTTGCCTAACGCGCCGCAGTCGGCGCCGACGCCGCCAGCGCTGCGCTCCTCCAGCTCCTGCCCCTCCTCCGCTTCCTCATCCTCGTCAATGGGGTGGAGGTCCTTCTGGCTGGACCGCCAGAACAGCATCTGCGTAGGGGAGGGCAGGCAGGGGAGGGGGAAACGCGCGTGTGGGGAAGGGACACCCTCGTACTGGAACTCCCAGCTGCGGCCGCAATGGTTTGCAGCTGTGCCCAGATGCCAAATCGGTGCCAAGGTTTCTGTTGTGCTCGCCCCGCTTCGTTTGTTCCCCGCAACCCACCTTGTCTTTGAACGAGCGGTTGCGGTTCTTTGTGATTTGCAGGTCCGGCGCGCTGCGCGAGGTCCGCGAGAAGAAGGCCCCCAGCGAGGACTGCTTGCGTGGCGCGCGCATCGACAGTTGGCGTGGGGCTGCGACAGGAGGCGTCGGGATGGGCCAGGTTGGCGGCATCTCACACCACCCACTGCTGCTGGCACGGTGCGGGCATGCTGTTCAGATGTCATCGCAGCACGCACGTGCGAATGCAGTCGAGCATGAATCGCAAGCAAGCCTTCCTCGCTCACCCAAGCCGCCGTCGTCTCCTCCATCCCCTCCCTCCTCGTACTCCTCCCCTTCGAGCTCCTCCAGCTGCGTGTAGCGCTGACGTGGCTGCAGCAGCATGTGCAGCAGGTACTCCTGCACGGGGCACAGGGGGATGGTGTGAGTGCTGCAAGCTGCTGCAACGCAGTGCCGGCGAGGCTGCCGCGGCGTGTGCATGTGCACAGCGAACGCAAGGCGTATGGGTGCGCCAAGGCAGGCGTGGGCCGTAGGCGTAGAGGGGCTGAAAGGGAGGCAACCGCTGCTTACCCGCTTCAGCGCCAGGTGCATCTTGGCATAGTGCGCCGCCTGGTTGAACTTGGAGCTCAGCATCTTGGCAAACAGCACCTTTAGAAGCTGGGCTGTCATGAAGAGGGTGGCGCAGCCCAGCAGCTGCACGGGGGGTGGGGCGGCGGCCAGGAGGCGGTGGGAGGGAGGGTGGCCCGTTGTGGGGCACATAACCAGGGCGAGTCGCGCGACGGGAATGCCTGGCGGCATGCTAACCAACGCCTGCCGTTCCCCTGCAAAGCGTTTGACCCCCTTCCACCTCTGTTTGTGCAAGTGTGCAGGCATTCTGCGCTCATCCACCCGCACCCGGCTTGCCATGTTGCACCGCTTGAGCAGCTCTGACTTCATGCACCTTCTCATTCGGCGCAGCATTTCGCTCGGTGCACCTTCCCACGCCTGCCCACCTTGAGCACGATGTTGTACCACTTGAGCAGCTCTGAGTTCATGGTGCCGTTGAAGTCTGCAGGCACAGGCAGGAGACAGGAGGGTGCAGGCGCAGCAGGCTGAGCAAGGATGGCTCGTGGCAAAGCCGGGCAAACAGGCAGAGGAACGATTTCAATCTGAAATCTGAAGGCACAGGAGGCATGTGCATGGCAGGGGACAGAGGGTGGATCGGTCCGCACAAAAGTCCAGGTGCCCAGCGCCCTGAAACTGCCGCACCCACCCACCCGTGGTCAGCATCAGCGCCCACCAGCCCGTTGTCAGCGCCGCACGGATCAGGTTGGCCATGGGCCGCTGCAACGAGGAAATACGGGCAAGCAAGTCAGGCGTGGACACAGCGGGCACCAGGGGCAACAAATGAGCAGGTGTCCTGCTGCAGGGGAGAAACGCCACCTGCCCCCCCACCCACCCACGCACCCTGACGGCACAGGCGTAATACAGAGCGTTGTGCCACGTGAACATGGTCTTCACGAGACAGGGAGACAGAGGGAAAGAAGGAGACCTCAGATCAGGTTTGGCGGTGCTGGGGGCCGGTCGCCGCATGTTCCACCCCGCTGCTCCAATGCCTGCCCCTCCCCTCCGCCACATCACTCCCTCCTCGACCGCTGCCGGCCTCACCTTCTCCACACCCCACACAGCCGCCTCCATCACGCCGCGACCAATCCACCTGAAGGGCAAGTGGGCAGCAGCATGCGGCGAGCCCATGGGCGCCCCTGCGCAGTGGTGCCCATTGCGCTGGCGGCAGCAGCACTCAGCATGGCGGCGGTACCACACGCGCCGTCCACCCGACGCTTCCCCTGCTCTTCCCCTGCCTCCGGCTCCTCGTCCCTGCACCCACCAAATGATGGGCAGCCTGCGGGGTCAGGAGGGCAGGCGTAGGCGAGATTAGGCACCGGTGGTTGCATGCGCGTTCTGGAGCAGATGCACGAGCAGGCATGACGTGTTGCATGGTAGCTCCCGATGCACAGAGTGCAGGGATCACCATGCAAGCTCCGAGAGACCCGAGTCGCGTCAGCTGGCCCCCTCTCCTCACCCCGCCAAGAAGAAGCACAGCCGCCAGATCTCGAACTCATTCAGCTTCTTCCCCTTGCCCAGGGTGATGTACAGCGTGCCCTGGGCAACAAATGGACGCAGACAAAGGCACGATGGGTCAAGCAGCAAAGGGAAAAGGAGCCAAGGCCAGGGTGTCTTTCACATTAGTAGGCCGCCAGCAGGCCGCCAGCCCACCCCCTGCAGCCCACACCCCGCCCCTGCCCGCCTCTCACCGCTATGATGAACACCAGGCTGACCAGCAGCGGCCCAGCCACCACCCAGAACGACCGCCGCTTGTACCAGGGCTTGCTGGAGGCGTCGTAGTCCAGGGACTCGAGGTCGTCGCCTTCCCCGGCCTGCGCACCCAGGCAGGCAGTGTGAGGAGGTGCGTGAGGAATGAAGCAAGCAGCTGCGAGGGTGCACACACGCGTGCAGCGAGGCCGGCGCCTGGCAAATCCAGCAGGGGCACACAGCCATGCAGCGGCGGGGTAGGGTAGAGAAAGGTGGTGGGCGGCGTGGGCCCGCATGCGGAGCGTGCAGCACCAACGCAGCCCTGTGGGCGCGCCGCCGAACGTGCCTGACTGTCGCCGCCGCCGCCGGCCTCGCCGCCCTTTAAAGGTGAGTGCTGCGTGCCGTTTGCTGCTCCTCCAGGGCCCTTGACAGGCGAGGGGGAGCCAGGGCCGCCAGACTGCTGCGAGGTGCGCATCTGCAGGCGGCGGCGCATGTCGTCGCTGGCCCTGCCGCCTCGCTGCCCCCCGGGGGCAGGCATGATGAGGTCCCCTGCCACCCGGTGCTCCAGCACTGTTGACTCGGCACCCGAAGAGGGGCTGTTGGAGGTGACCCAGCCTGCAGCACGGGGCGGGGACGTCGCAAGCGAACAAGGGGCATGACGGCTGGGCAGCAGTTGGGCAGCGCTGCGCCCTCAGCAGCAAAGCCGGCCCATCTTAGTGTCATTGGCAGAGCCAGACCAGCCACGTTGGCGGCGCTCAGACCGCTCACCGATGGAGGAGCGCAGGCGGGGGCGCGGCACAGCAGCACCGCCGGCTTCGGTGGTGCGCCGTCGCGGCGACCCCAGGACCGCCGCCACCTGAAAGTGCGGCGGCCGTTCCAGCACCTGCTGCTTGGCTGCTGCCGGCAGCGCTGGCAGCTCCGGCCCGTAGGGCTCACCGTCCTGCGTGGCCGCAGGGATTGAAGCAGTGGTGCTGCGCTGCAGGCCGCCGCGGTGCGGTGCAGCACCCACCTGCTCCGCTGTCCCCGCCGCTGCCGCCGCTGCCTGCCCCTGCTGGAACTCTAGGGCGTAGGTTTTCAGCATGGTCAGCGTGCTGGGCGGCTCGCTGACGTAGGAGGCCAGCGCTGGGGACGCCGTCGGCGTGCCGGGCTGCCGCTGCACCAGCGACGGCTGCCGTGGCGGCCGGCCCACCGGCGGCGGCGGCAGTGGCGCAGTGGCGGCGCGGCGGATGCTGGCGGGGCGCTCTTGCCCGGCACTGGTAGTGGCTGCGAGCGCAGCCGCGATGACCTCGTTCTCTGGCCCGTCCATGTCGTTTCGCTCGAAAAAGCTCACGCCTGCCCCGCTTCCGCGCTTGGCGGAGCCCTCAAGCAGAGGCGCAGCGCTCCAGAGCGCGTACCGATCGCTGGAGTGTGCGCAGCTTCAGTCAGGCGGTAAGAACGCGGTGTCCGACTTCGGTGGGGGCGCCTGACGCGCTTCCTGCGCTCCTTGGCGCCCTGCTGGCTATAGCACAGCCAGCTACAAAGGAAGATGATACAGATGGGGAGAAGGGGGAGCGGGGCCTGGGTGGGGCCCGCCACAGGCCACCGCCAGCTGGGGACTGCCGCTCCGTGTGCCGCCTTCTCTACCGGCAGCAGCTGGACCCTCTGCGTTGCCGCCCTCCTTCCCAACATGATGCGTGGAGACGCTCGTGAAATTTCAGGGCGTAGACAGGCCGGCTGCCCCAGTGGAACGTGTCCGGCACATCGGAAGCACTGCGCTGAGGCCAGCCTGTGGTGCGATCGCCCATCACTCTTCACTTCCAAGGCCTCAGCCTCGCCTCTTCCTCTGCCCCTGTCCAGCTCTTGCCAGCTTCCTAGTCTCTTACAGAGCTGGCAGTGTCACGGCGACGCTGTGCGCGGACCGCCGCCGCATGGAGGCCGGCGCGGGCAGCTCGCAGGCGGTAGAGGCTGCAAGGGTGACCACGGTGGCCTCCTCGGTCGAGCCGTAGGCGTTGCAGAGCAGCAGAGGCAGCAAGGGTGGGGTCTCCAATCAGCAGCAGTGCTCTACAGTTGTGAAGGAAAGGCGGCCGCCGCCGTGCACCGCCCCCGCTCTCAAGCGCCAGCACCCAGCAGCGCCCTGCCCACGCTCCTCGGCCTCGCGCTGCCTGCCTGCTCCCCCTTTCAGCAGCTCCCCCTACTACTTTGCTCAATTCGTGTGCAGGTGCTGGAGCTTTTACATGCAGCACTTGCATGCAGAGCGGTTTGCGCGCGGCTGGCCGCCGCCGGCAGCGCCGGTGTTGGCACCGCCGTCGGTGCCGCCGCCGGCAGCGCCGGTGTTTTCGCCGCCGTGTGAAGCACTGCTAGGCAGCGCTCACTCCGCCTTCACCAGGGTGCCGCGCTGCAGCAGGGGAGAGTGGAGGGGAGGGAGGGGGGGGGCAGGTCTAACACAAGGGCAGGGTTGGGTGGCGGGGGCGGCGGCGGCGGTTGGACCCGTTCACAACGCGATACCAAAAAATGCAGCTGCTCAATGCACACCTCTGACAAGTAGATGCCATCCAGGAACTTGCGGATGTCTTTCTTCTTGACGAGGCACACCTATTGCACCGGGGCGGCGGGGGGCGGGGGGCGGGCGGTGAGCGGGCAAACGTCGAGTGAGCGGCAGCTTAGCTCTGGCTATGAGCAGGCGTGGCAACGCAAGCACGCTGACTGCTGCCAGGCAAGAGAGCCCGCAGCACAGCGGAAATTTGACGTGTTGCAGCTGCCCCGCTGTGCGCGGCGGGCGAAGCTGCGCGCGCGCAGCAGTCCGGCTTCTGGCTTGCCAGCAGGGCTGCACTCACAGGCATACTGTGCACAGGCATGCAGACAGCCGTCCAGACAACAAAAACCTCGGAGCGGTGCCCGCCGCACTCCCCCAGCCCGCCCGCTCCCCCCCGCACGCACCTGGTGGATCAGCGCGGTGCTGCGGGACACCAGCTCGATGTCGTTGCCGGTGAGGATCAGCTCATCCTTGACGGCGGCGCTGCAGGGGCGGTGGTGGTGGTGCAGGGGGGGTGAGCGGGTTGCACACCCCTCCCTGCTCTGGCAGCCCCGCTGCAAGGCTGCCAAGGATTCCCACGCACGGACAGTAGCGCAGCATTCTGCGCATGCACCGCCCGCCCGCCCCCAGTCCTCTCCGCCCACCTGCGCTCGCAGGCCACGCCGGGCAGCATGTCCACCACGCGCACAATCTTCTCGCCCAAAAAGTTGCGGATCTCCACCTTGGTGCCCTTGTCTGCGGGCGGGCAGGCAGGCGGACGAGAAGGAGGTGCGTTGTCAGGGGGTGGTTGCCAAGGCATGCCAGGCATCCACGTGCATGCATCCCCGCCGCCCACGCCTGCTGCACACGCGCGCCGACTGCTGCCGCCGCGCGCTCACTCTCGATGTTGATGTTGATGGGGAAATGCGCGTACACCAGGCGCATCTTGTACTCGTAGCCCTTGGTCACGCCGGTGATCATGTTCTGAAGCAGGCAGGCAGGCAGGCGGGAGGGAAACAACAAGCAGGAGGTCAGGGGGGGGCTGGGCGAGCGCCTGGCCGCGCGACGGGCACGGCAGCGGAGCCGACCTGCTGTCGAAATGATGCAGCATGCTGCCAGCTGCGCTGCCTGCAGCTGTGGCTACTGGCATTCCCGCAGCAAGCGCTGCCTGCCTGCATGCAGGAGCACGCGCCGACGGTCGAAAACCAAAGCTGCTCCTGAGCATGTGCGGAACGTCAAAGCTGCTGCATCGCCAAAGCTGCTGCATGCCGCCGCCGCATCCAGCCGCCCCCACGCTGCCGCTACTGACAGTGCTGACATGCCACGCGCGCCGGGCTCGCAGCCGCGCCGCTGCCAGCCGCCACGCCGCCACGCCGACTGCTTCACACCGCCACGCTCTTCGGCGCCTGTGCTGCCAACCTCGTGCAGCGCCTGGCCCCAGCGCGCCTAGCCGTGCCATGCCATGCCTGCCTGGTGTTGCACGAGCCTGGCGCCCCGGCCTGGATGGAAGCCCCACCTCCCAGCGCCCGCCCCGCGGCCCCTCTTCACCTGCACGTGCGAGGTGCAGGTGCGGATGGAGGCCAGCGCCTTGCGCTTGCCAAAGTGGCAGTCCACCTTCAGCACCTTCTGGCCCTCCTCCTCAGTGAGGAACATGTCCACCGCCAGGTGCTTGAAGTCCCGCTGCAGCACGCCTGCAGGCAGGGGAAGAGGGTGGGCGGGCAGGGGGGCACGGGCGCGCCGTCGACGAAGGCCACGTGCAGCACGAGGGCGCAGCTCGCCGTGCAGCAGCCACAATTGCTGCTTTTTCAATGACTGTTCAATGACTGTTGGCTGATGCAGCTGCCAGCTGCAGCCCCAACCGGAAGAGCGCGTGCTGCCTGCCGACCGTCGACCGCTGCCCGCCGCTCGTGCCTGCCGCCGCTGTCCAGCAGCCGCCACAGAGCCTGCCGCCTGAGATGACCGCATGCCGGCGGCCTGGAGACGCTGGCCGATGACCGGGCGCGCTCAGGCCCTCCTCCAGGCATGGCGCGCTGCCGGGGAGACGCTCTGCGACTACTGCTGCCCCCGCTGGCTGCCGAGCGCTACTGCTGGTTGGTCGGCGCTGACCGGGGCGCAGTGCGGCCTGCAGGCGCTGAGCGAGCATGCAGCATGGCCCAGGGCGGCGGCAGCGCACCCAGGCCCTCCCCGCTCCTCCATAGCGCCTTCACTCACCGCGAGGGCCCTTCACGCGGACCTTGCGGGCCTTGACCTCGATTTGCACCCCATCGGGGATGGCCAGAGTGCGCTGTGCGATGAGCTGCTTCATCTTGCCGCAGCTCTCGCACTCCTCCACTATCCAAGAGGCCGCTGGAGGCCTGGGCCAGCCACTTCAGCGGGCCATGCGAGCCTGCTGCCCCTGCTGCGCTTTTGGCCGCTCTCCGCAGTCCGCTGCGACTGGCCGCTGCACCGTGTTCTTCTTCTCTTCGATACAAATTTCCGGAGCAGGAGCATGATGGCGGCTTGCTCAGCGGCGCAGTCGTCCCCATGCCGCCTGATGTCAACATGCTCCCGCCGCTCGAGCGGAGGAGGATGAAGCTGCCTGCACCGCTGATGGTCCTTGTGCTGCTGCCCCAGGTAGGTGACTGATGGAAAACCGCAAGGGAGGGCCAACTGGCGTTAGGACCCTCCCATTCAATACGCCGCGCCGGGTTACACGGGAAAACAGCGGCAGCGGAGCAGGTTGGGAGCAACGCTGGGAGGAAGGCAGGACGCGACGCAACAGGGGGTGCGGTGAGGATGGGTAGCCCAAAAAATGGGAGGGAAGGTGGAATGAAAAGCAGTGCAGCAAGGGGATGCGTTGTGCACGTGCGGTAGGTCAGCGTGGGTGGGTGGCGTGAGAAGAGTGGGCGGCAGCGCATGGGGACAGCTCGAAGGGGTCGGGGGCACAGGGGGTATTCCTGCCTAGGGCTCACGCTATACTGAAAAAATTGCACGCGCAGCTGCCGCACCAGCAATGGCGGGGCGGCAACGCGCGGCGCGCTGCTATCATGGGTGGCACGGCCGAGCCGGGGAAGGGGCAGGGCTGCAGGCAGCGCCGCCGCAAGCACGGCGGGCTATGGGTCAACAGCACGCAGGCGCCGCCCCGCCTGGCCGCAGCCTGGCAGCGCCAGCCAAGCGCGCTCCTCACAGCTCAAACTCGCGAGTCAGGACGAGCTTCGCGTTCACGCTGTTCACGCCGCCCTTGCCGGCCTTGCCGGCCACGACCACCTGCGCAGGGGAGGGGGGCGGCGTGGAGCAAGTGGGTGCCACGGGGGTTGTTGCTGTGCAGCCGACCGGGGGGCGGGGGCGGCGCGGCGGCGCAGCCCAGCACCAGGTCATGAAGCACGGCCTAGCATGCCTGCCTGCTTTGCAAGCACGCATGCAGCTGTGCCCCGGGGGCTCCTGCCGTCCAGCGGTGGCTGTCCCTGCCCGCCTCCGCCAGCGCTGCTGCGCCCACGACACTACAACTACTAATGAGCTACACCACCGCCCAGTGTAGGTCGCAGTCGCTCCCCCCCACCCCCCCACCCACCTTGAACGGCTTGTACTGCCAGCTCAGCATGGCCGCCTCATCCTTGGGGCCGTACACCGCCGTCAGCGTGTTCTTGCCCTGCTTCTTCTCCAGGCTCAGCGTGGGCTTCTCAGTCTGCGGGTGCAGGAGGGGGAGGGGCGAGCAGGGGGAGAGGGCGGTCGGGCAGGCAGGGAGCGGTGGCGCTCCGCGCGGCATGCATGCACGCAGGGATGGGGGCGGCACGCCTCGCTGCCCTGCGACATGCCCTGCACGCATGCTGCGTTTCTGGTGGTGCAGCGCCCGCCCAACCACCACCACTACCACCTGAACCACCAGCAACAACAGGCACTACTGACTGACTGACTGACTTACACCTCTAGAGCAAATGAATGCGCAGGGCCCCGGCTTGGATGCGCAGAGCCGGGGAAGAGAGAGACTACAGTGGCAGCAGCGGCGACACCCATCCCTGCAGCACCCCCCCCCCCCCCCCCCCCCCCCACGCACACCTTGAACGAGTAGTCTCCGCCCAGCTTGAGGCTGCCGCGGGTGTGCTCGTACTTGAACACAGCCTCCTCCTTGGCAAAGTTGTAGCTGCAGGAAACAGGAGGCCGTGGCAGGGAGTGGCACGAGATGAGGCGCGCGCGGGCGGCAAAGGTGGAGTTGGGGCAGGGAGGGGGACGAGACGAGGCACGAGCAAGCGGCGACATGGCACGCGGCGGAGTGGCGCGCGCGGCAGCCTGGTGCAGCAGGGTGAGAGCAGAAGTATCGTTCCCCTCAGGTAGCCGCCTCCCATCCCCTCAAAACGCCCCCTCCCCCGCGCGCGCGCGCCGCCCCCCCCCCCCCCCCCCCCCCCCACACACACCACCCCACCCCACACACACCCTTCCCCACTCACGTGCCAACCAGCTTGTTCTGCTTGTCAAACTTCCAGGTTTCCTGTTGCAGGCGGGGACGGAGGGAGGCCCCACGCACGAGGACGTGAGGCAGCGCGTCGGTGTGGCACGGCGCTGCCGCGCGCCCTGCGCTCCCAAGCCTCTTGTGCCGCGACCCCGCGCCTTGTGCTGCCGCTCCCGCTGCCCCGTGCATCTCCTTGCCCCCACCTGCAGCGTGAGCACGTCGCCCTTGGCCTGGTACGAGGCCTGCACAAGGGCGGCTCGGGCGAGTTGTCAGGGTTTTTTTTTTTGGGGGGGGGGGGGGGGGCGGCCACAAACGCGCACGGGCCTCTGGGGCTGCCGCTGAAGCTCCTGCAGACGGACGGCTCGGGAGGGGGTTGGGCAGGCGGGGGGGCGGCGCCGGGCATGGGCGAGGCCTGGAGCTGCTGCTGAAGCACCCCTACCTTGAGCGTCAGGTCGCTGCCGTTCAGCTTCTTGTCGATGCTGACGGTGGCAATGGTGTCGCCCGCGCCGATGTTGTACGCAAGGGTGCCCTTCACGCCGCCTGGCGGGCAGGGGGGCACAGGGGTTACGCGGCGCACGGTATGGGGGTGCCGGGGCGCGGGAGGCAAAGGGGTGCAGCACATGGGCACGGCATCGGCCTGATGCAGGCTGCACACCCGCTGTCCGCACGCACCATCACCGCGCTCTGCCTCATGGACCCCCCCCCCCGGCCGGCTCACCTCCCAGCGGCTTCTCCACGCTGAGCACAGCGCCTTTGCCGCTCTTGGGGTCGCGCAGCGTGGCGTCGTTGAACGTCAGCGTGAACAGCGCATCGCCGTTCTTCTTCTTGAGGTTCGTCACCACGCCCACCTGCGGCGCCTCCGCGGGCAGCAGGTTGCTGCCAAAGGACTTGCACACGAAGGTTGCCTCGGCCTTGGAGGTCATGGTTGCAGGGCTGCGCGGGAGGAGGGCGCGGGAGCGGAGCGAGGAGGGACGGCGTGAGCTGCAGCGACGGCGGCGGCGGCGGAGCCACCCACGCCACGCCCACCCGCCAACCCTTTACCGCCGCACGCGGTGCAGCTCCGAGCGCGATTTGCGGGGGTGCAGGGCGAGGAGGCATGGGCGCGAAGGCACCTACACCTTTACACGTGCCGTCACACCTGGGGCGGCTGGATTGACCGAAAGAGCGACGATGTGGAAGCCGGGCAGACGAGCGATTGGCGATGGGCGCGCCAACGCCGGTTAGTGGCGTGTCGGCGGGCGGCCAGCGAGGTGCTTGCAGCAGGCCCAGCAGATAGCAGCCTCGGCGCAATTTGCTGCAGCATGCTTGTTGAATCCGACAGCAGTCATTCCCAACACTTGCAGGGTCGGCAGCCGGAGCCAAGAGCCGCAGGAGCACCACAGCCCTCTCAACCAACTGCCCCTCTGCACCTCTGGGCCGTGCTTCGCCTGCCCGCCATCCTTCACGGATGCTGTGAGGCAAGACCCTTCAGGTGAGCAGGACCGCCCGTGACGCGCAAAAGCTGCTGTTGCCGGGACCTCCAGGCGCGTTTGGCCCCGCGTGCCCCTCGGCACTCGACTTGGCTGCCGTAAATAGCCATCGGAATAGACAAGAGCGCTGGCAGGCGCTCCAAGCTCCAGCAGCGCATGGTTGCCCGGGGGGGTGCTCTCCTTGCAGCGCTGGGCCGGTCCTGCGCTGCGACGCGGCGAGAACCATGCCGCTGAGACCGCCTGCCGCCTGCCACACCGCGGTGCGCCCCGCAGGCTCTGCACTATGACGCACACGCGTGGCGCCGGGGCGACGGCGGCGCGGCTGGTGTTGCTGCTGGCGGCGCTCGCTGCTGTGGCCGCTGCGACTGCCCAGGGCGTTGCTGCTGTCGAGGCGAGTGGTAGGGGCGGTTGCACCGCGCGCACGCGCTGCCGCGGTTCCTGCAGCGCCCCCAGGCGGCGACGGCCGCCCGTCGCAATTCTGAGCTACGGCGCCGTCGCTGGTCTGTTGTGGTGTGCCGCTGCCGGTGCTGGCGCACGCTGCTGACTGCACGCTTGACAACATATCGCTGCAGGACCGCCGCCTGGGCGAGGCGCAGCAGCTGCTTGGCGAGGGCACGCATCGCAGGCGGCTCCGCCAGTTCATGCTGCCGCCCTCGCTGCCCCCGGTGGCAGCCTCGCCGCTACCGGCCGCCCCCAGCGGCCCGGCGGATCCCCTGCTCCCTGACCTCGTCGCGGCGTCGCCGCCGTCGCCGGCCACCCCGATGCCCCCCTCACCCAGCCAAGCCGCGGAGCTGACCAGCCTGCCGGTGCAGGCGCTGGCTCCAGTAGACCGTACGTCGTGCGGCGGCGCGCAGCTGCAGTACGACTGGCAGTGACCTTGCTGCTCTGAGAGGGCAGCATGCTTGCTGCGTGCCGTGGCGCGTCCAGCACGGCGCAGGCTGCCTGCCGCACGCTCATCTCCTGGCTCCGCGTCGCATTGCTTGCTGCTGCAGAGCCGATGGTGGGCGCCACAGCTGTGGGAGATGGCAAGGCGACCCCAAGTGAGCGGCGAGGTGACCTGCGCCCAGCAACAGCAGTGCGCTGCCTGCCAGAAGCAGCAGGAGCAGTGTGCTGTCCGTCGTGCACAACAGGGCGGATGGCTGACGGCGCGCCTGATACACGTGTGCCGCAGCGCCTCCTGCCTGGTGGCACCGCCGGCCTTGGGCTCTTGTTTGCCTGCGCCTGAGATGCCCCTCTGCTCTTGTTCCCTGCCTGCAGCCTGCCCCTACGGCGGCGTCTTCCCTTTGTGCAACCCTGCACCCGATGGCACGCCGTCGCCGTCGCCGTCGCCCTCCCCCTCTCCTTCACCAGACAACAGCCCGTCGCCCCCGCCCTCCCCTTCGCCATCTCCCTCCCCTTCTCCCTCCCCTTCTCCCTCCCCTTCCCCTTCTCCCTCTCCTTCCCCCTCCCCCTCCCCTTCTCCCTCCCCTTCCCCCTCCCCCTCGCCCTCGCCCTCTCCTTCTCCCTCGCCCTCTCCCAGTCCCCCGCCCCCAAGGTGAACCCTCCCGCTGCGCTTGCCTGCTGCCCTGCCAGCTTGCTCTGCATGGAACCGTCATTGCTTCTCTGCCCAGGTGCCCCTCACCATGCTTCCCCCCACCCACCCACCCACGCACCCCCGTCCTTCCGCATTCGTGCAGCCTGAGCCCCCCTCCCCCCTCGCCGGTGGGTGCACACCAGGAGTGGAAGGCTGCTTGGACCGCGCGGCAGCCAGCGCTGCTCTGCTGCGGACGCATGCACGCAGTGCGCCGTTGTCGGCTGGCTGGCGAGCGCCGGCGTGCCCTGCCTGCCTGCACGCCACCCGCACCGCTGCCCCGATGCCACTCCCCCCGCAGGCGCCGCCGCCGCCGCCAGCGCTGCCCCCCGTGGCTGGCGTGGCCGCCGCCAACTATTCCTACTCGGTGCTGGACTACCTGTCGAGCTACACGCCAGAGGTGCAGGGCAAGGTGGCTGTCCAGCTGGCGCAGCAGTTTGGCGTGGCAGCCAACCAGGTGTCCCTCACCACCCCCTCCTTCCCTGTGAGCGGCGAAGTAGTGGTGACAGGTGGGTCGACGAGGGGGGGGGGGGGGCAGGCCCGCCGAGCGCAACAAAATTATCGGGGAACATCGGGGGCGGTGCTTGCCGCCTGGCCACCGACAAGCATTGCAAGCAGCAGGGGGCCCTGCCCGGCATGCCCACCCCACCAGGGACGGTCGACCCCTCTCGCCTCCCCTGCAGACTTCCCCGCCGGCGCGCAGCCGAGCGTGCAGGCGGGCCTGGTGGCGTACCTCAACGTCAGCGCCAGCGCCGCCAACGTGACCACCGTGTCGAGCAGCGCGGCGCGGCGCAAGCGGCGCCTGCTGGCGGCGACTGCCACCATGCGGGTGCAGGTGGCGGCGGCCAACGGCAGCCAGGCGGTGGATGTGGAGGTGGGCGGCAGGGGTGGTGGCGGCTGGGGGTGGAGCCAGAAGGGCAGAGTGGTCTGCTGTGGGTGGGAGAGGCCCAGGCTTGTCGTGACGACAGACAGGCAGGAGGCCGTTGCGGGGGTTGGCTGCTGGTGCGGCCTGCGTGCCCACGCCTCTGCGCGGCAGGCTGGCGCTGGTTGCAAACCGCTGTATGCGGCCGCCTCCCTCCCACCACCCCACCTGCGCAGGGCAAGCTGAAGGACAGCGACGCGATGACGCGGTCGCTGCAGGCGTACCTGTCGACGCAGGGCGTGGCGGTGGATGGGGCCTTCCGTGCGACGGGCCCCGCCGCGCCCGACGCCTCTGCCACCTCCATCGTCAACGTGACCTTCACCCAGGCTGACCTGGACGCACAAAAGTGAGGGAGGGGCGGGGGGCGTCGGTGGGCGGAGCGAGGGCGGGTGGGTGCAGCGTCCGGCTGCGTGCAGGGGCTGCCCGCACGGCAGGGGCCGCGCTTCCGTGCTCCTCGCCCACACCTCTCCTCAAGCACCCCCCATCGCACCCACCCACCCACCCACCACTGCCCCCGCCCCTGCAGGTTTAACAATGTGGCCAACGCCGCCACCTCCCAGATCATGCAGCAGCAGCTTGTGGCGGCGGGCATGCCTGCGGGAATCAAGGCCTCCATCCTGACCACGGCGAGTGCTGCTGCTGCTCCAGTGCGCCGCTGCCCTGCTTGTCGACCAGGCCGTGCGCGTTCCGATTGCTGCGTGCCAACCCGCCGACGCGGCAGCCCTGCCTCCCTCCCCCCACTCTTCACTCTTGTCTGCAGCCCGTCAACCCTGTCCTGCCCTCCTCGCCTCCGCCTGCGCCCGCCCCTGCGCCCGCCCCGCCCACGCCCACCGGCGAGAGCGGCGGCATCGCGGTCTGGGTGTGGGCCGTGGTGGGCGTGTGCGGCGGCCTCGCCATTGTGGCAGGTGCGCGGGTGGGCCGGCGGCGCTGGAGGGGCTCCTGCACAAGGGGGAGGGGAGCGCTGCAGGCGGGCTTGCCATGCCACGGCTGCGGCGCTGCTTGCCCCTGCGATAATCCCTGGCAGCTCACCCGCCGCCTGCGCTGCCCTCCCCACCCGCAGCCTGCTTCATCGCGTTTGTGATGATCAAGCGGCGGAAGCGCGCCGCGTCGCCGCCGCCGGCGCGCCCCGCCAAGCGCAGCAACAGCGGCAGCGCGCGCTCTGCGGGCGCCGCCAACGGCGTGCTGCCCAGCAAGCAGCAGGACCTGTCGCGGCAGCCGACGCCGCGGCGCGGCGCCGGCGGCACAGCGTCCATGGCAGCGGTGGCGGCGGTGGCAGGCCCCATGGCCAGCGGGCCCCACGGCATGCTGGAGTTGCAGCAGCAGCAGCAGCAGCAGCAGCAGCCCTCCGACGTGCGCCTGGCTGTGCCGGACATTCATGACGTCGATGATGACGACAACACGCCCATGCCTGTGGGCATCAGCGCCGACGAGGCCAACCTCTTTCAGGTGGGTGGGTGGGTGGGTGGGTGGTGGAGGGGAGAGTACTGAGTGAGGAGGTGCACAGGGCGTCCGGGTCGCCGCGGCAGCAAGGGCTCTCGCTGCAGCTGCGCACGCGTCTGGGAGGCTGGCATGTGCTGCCCCACCCCCCACCCCCTCCCTGCCTCCCGCAGCTGGACTCGCGGCTGCCGGCGGAGCAGGAGGTGGCGGTGCGTGCGGCGCAGCGCCAGCTGCAGGTGCAGGCCACGGTGCAGGAGGAGGCGGAGGAGGAAGCTGGCGGAGAGATCACGGCGGCCGCCTCGGCTGCCGGAGCGGGCCCCAGCTCGCACGCCGTGCCCGAAATCGAGGCAGCGGCTGGGCCGCCGGTGGCGGCAGCGGTGGTGGCGGGCGCTGCGGCTGCCGGCGGCCTGGGCGGGCTCATGCGGAAGCTGACCGGCAGCCGCAGCTCCAAGGAAGAGGAGAAGGCGGCCAAGGAGGCAGCGGCGGCGCAGGAGGCAGAGGAGGCGGCGGCACGGCAGGCAGCCGCGGAGGTGGCGGCGGTGCAAAGCATGGGGCTGACGCCCCGCGAGGGCAGCAACCCCAGCCTGACCTCCCCCCGGGACTTTGCACCCGAGTCGGTGGTGCTGGTGCAGCCGCCGGGCGGCGGCCCGCCGGTGCCCATGGTGCCCCTGGCAGCCATGGGGGGGGAGGACCCTGCTGTGCTCTACCAGATGGGCGTGCAGGCAGGCGTGGCGGCGGCCCTCAAGCACAGCCCCTCGCGGCAGCACAGCTCGTCGCGGCGCGCGGGCAGCGTGAGTGGGCGGGCAACGGCGGCTGGGAGGGTGGCGTCTTAAAACAAGGAGCGTGTGCGCCTGGGCCAGCTCCTGCCCTGAGGGATGGTTCACCTGCGTGGGGCGGGCAGCCACGGCGCTCACGCAGTGCCTGCTGCTCCCCTCTCCTGCCTGCAGAGCACGCCAAGCCGCGAGGGCGGCAGCGTCAGCGGCGACCGCCCGCCGCGGCCGCGCCGGCAGGGCAGCTTCAGCAACATGTCTGCCTACGAAAACATACCCCGCCGCCCCAGCAGCATCAGCGGGCGCAGCGACACGGGCAGCGAGGTCCGCCCGCGCGGCTTTGCACGTGAGCGACCAAGGGCAGCAAGCCTCCCCGCCGGTGCCCTGCCAGCAGGCTGTACGCGCAGCGTGTGCCGACCGCCCGTGTGCCCCTGCCTGCCAGACCTGGCTGTGCGCCCCTCCCTCGCTCTGCATGCCATCCTCCCTGCCTCCCCCTCACCCCCATCGCTCCGCGCGCGCGCGCCCCCCCCCCCCCCCGTGCAGCCGGCGAGGAAGAGGATGCAGACGAGTGGCCGCTGGGCGCCGTGGAGAAGGCACCGGCGTCGCTGCGCGCCCCCAGCGCCGGCGTGGTGTCCTCATTCAAGTCTGACCGTCAGGCACATGAGACCACCAGCCCCGACTCCATCCTGACCAAGATTGTGATAGGCAAGCGGGGCCGCCCGCTTGGCTTGTGTGTGGGCTGGTTGCAGAAGAGGGTTGGTTGGACGCGGCGGGCAGCACGATCGCAGCAGATGCAGATGCAGATGCAGCGGGTTGAGGCTTCTTCTCGCTGCCCGCCGCCCACCCCGTCCGCTGGCCAGCCTGCCGACTGTTCCGGGCGCCGTCGCACCCCCACCACCGGGAATTACACCCTCATGTCATCCCATGCTGTGCTTCTGCTTCCCACGTTGCTCTGCGCAGAGCGGACCGCCCACCTGCGCCCCGGCACCCAGTTCATCAAGTCCTTCTGGATGACGGAGGGGGTGCGGATCACCAACAGCAGCGTGGTGCGCAACGCGGTGCACAAGGTCAACAAGCAGCCGGTGTCGATCAAGTTTTACGGGTGAGTGGGCTGCGGCTGACAGCAAAGCAGGAGGCCAAAGTGATGCGGGAGGGGCGCTGACAGGCTGCCTGGCGAGCGGCGCCTGCCCTGCCCACCATCACCAAAACCCCTTCCCCGTGTGCATCGCGCTGCCGGGCTTGCTCGTTGCTCGTGGCAGCTGCCCCCCTCCTTCTCGATGACCCCCTGCAGCAGCATGCAGCAGCATGCACCAGAAATCACGAAGCATGCAGCAACGCTTGTCATCGTCGTCCCACCGAAACATCCCTTGCATCCCCCCCCTGCCGGCCTGACTCACTTTTTTCTTCTTCTTTTGTGCAGCCGCATGGAGGACTTCAACCGCGAGCGCCAGCTCTACTCCCTGGCCATCTCGCCGCAGTTTGTGCCCATGATGTACTTCTGCGAGGTGTGAGGGTGTGTGGGGTGGTGGTGGTGGTGGTGGGGACTGGCAGCTACAAAACCAGGCGGGGTGCTCGCCCAAACAGGACGCGGGTGTGGGGGGGCCTGCCACTGCAGCGTGCGATCTGCCGGCTGCGCTCGGCTCCGGGGACCTTTGGCGGTGCCAGGCTGGCCCCGCGCACCTGCCGCCCGTTGACCCCCCCTCCCTCCTGTCTGCGCGGTTTGATTGTTGACGCAGGAGGGCAGCGAGGACCTGCCGCCGTTCATCATCACCGAGCGCGGAGACTTCACGCTAGCTGAGGTGCTGCGCAAGTCGCGGCCGCCGCCGCAGCAGCAAAAGGTGCGTGCGCCGCCGTGGTGCTCTTGTGCTGCCATGGGTTGCGTGCCGCGCCGGCTGCTGCCTGCTGCGGCTGCTGCTGCTGTATGCGTCCACACTGCCCCTCCCTCCGCTCCCTCCGCACCCTGCGCAGATCCTGCTGCACGACGTGGCGTGCGCGCTGAGCCAGCTGCACAGCATGGGCCTGGTGCAGATGGACATCCGCCCCGCAAACATCATGTTCTTTGGGTGCGCTGCGCCAGCAGGCAGCGCGCTGCTGATGCGGGAGCGGTGGCTGGCGTGTGCGCTGGCCCTGGGCATGCCTTCCCAGGCTGCCCGCCCATCCCGCTGCTCCATCGGCCCCCTCCCATCCGCAGCAAGGAAGGTGCCTGGAAGCTGGTGGACTTTGAGAACTGGGCGTGGGCGGGGCAGCCTGCCGACGTCAGCTACGCGCTGCGCTACGCGTCGCCAGAAGTGGGTGGTCGGGAATGTGTGGTCGGGGCTGCAAGCGTGCCTGGGGCTGCAGCCGAGGGCTTAGGCTTGCCGTGGGAGTGTGGCCGTGCGGTGCCGTCCTGTCAGCGTCCCCGGCAAGCAGGAACCCTGCCTTGCCACAGCCTTGCCCAGACACCACCCCCCACCGCCCCGAAACCCTGTGCAGCTGCCTGCGGCCGACATGTCTGGCGAGTCGAGCATCGCGGCAGACGGCTCCATGGACTTGTTTGCGCTGGGCATCCTGGCGTTTGAGGTCATGACGGGCAAGCGCTTCTACGGAGGTGAGCGAGCAGAGGGCGTGAGCCAGTGTGGGTGGTCGACCCGAAGGGCAACGAGGCATGGGAGCGGTGAGGGCGCGTCGCCGCACGAGGCGCGCCCCTGTGTCGGGGGCTGCGGCTGGGCTTGCGCTGCTGCCTGCCTGCTGGCCACCAACACTCCCCCTGCTCCGCTCTGCTCCCCCCACCAACGCTACCCTGCCAGATGCCAGCGACTCTGACGTCATGCTGATGCTGATGGGCTACAAGCAGCTGCCCAGCGAGGGCAACAGCAGCGTGCTGGCGGCGATCGCCGACCGCAACGCGCAGCGCCTGCTGCGCCACCTCGTGCGCCGTGCGCCCACCGCTCGCTGGGACGCGGCAAAAGTGGTCAGCTGCATCTGGTTCCGCACCTCAGACTTCCAGTCCTACCGTGTGACCGGCTGATTGATTGATTGAGGCCCCCCTTGCCCCCCAGCCAGCGTGGGTGGCAGCGCGGCAGCGCAGCACGCAGCTGCTGCCGCGCCTCTGGTCGGGCTTCCCGGTTTGCTTCCCGACTGCTGCGAGCGCCATGCATGGCGAGTGCACCGCACAACGTGACTTTCCCTCTATCCTCTTGCCGGACCCCTACTTACTTATTCTTGTTTTTAAGAGCTACGGGCAGTCAGCAAGCCCCCCCCAAACCCCATCGCTGCGCACTGCCCCCCCCGCCCCCCCGCAATGCCGACTTTTGTGCGACACCCCGCACCCTGCGCTGCCCCCCGCAACTCTGTTTTTCTTGCTTCGTCGTGACACGACAAAAGGGCGATGCCGCTGTAAGCATCAACACCTTCCCTCCAGGCAGCACACAGTGGAGAGATAGATCGTTGGACAAGGAGTTATGAATAGGGCGGGTGGGCCAGGGCGAGCGAGGGCAACGCCCCAAAGGGGGAAGCAGCAAAGAACCAAAGTGTTGTGGTGAGCAGTGGTGAGCACGCAGCAGCGCACGCTGCGAGCGGAGCAGTCACAGTGGCCGCCCGGCTGCCTGCCGCGGGCGCAGCAGGTGCGGTCGTGCCCGCAGGTCGCCGAGGCGCAGCGTGCGCACTTCGCAGTTGGCAAACTCGTCGCCTGTCAGCGCGTGCAGGACACCCCAATGGCTAACGAGGGCCAGGCTGCTCTCGGGGCGGGCCTCCAGCCACTGGCGTAGCCGCTCCACGCGCCTGAGGAAGGCGGCTGCGGCGATTGGTGTGATGAGTTGGTGTGAGGGGGAAAGATGAGGTGGCCGGGCGAGGCCGCTGCTCGGCTGAGCACAGCAAGGTGCAGCAGCACCGTTCCTGTGCCCAACGCATTCGCCCAGCGCCCACAGCGCAGCCGCACTGGGCGCAGCGCAGCATGCCAGGCATCGTGGCCGTGCCGGGCAGTGCAGGCTGGTGCCCAGCCACAGCAGGCAGTGCACACACATGTGCGCAGCGATCACCTGCGCCACACCTGCGGGCTCATGTGCATCAATCAACTGCAGCTCGTCTTCACCCTCCAGCGGCCACGCCTCCCCAGGCGCCTCCGCCTCGTGCTCGCCGCTATGCCACCACACGCTGCCGCTGCCGCTGTCGCCGCTGCAGGAGCTCGAGGGCAGCTCCTGCATGGAGGGCAAGGGTCGACCCTCAGAACCTCATGGCCGTGCTGAGGCATGCCTATGCTTGCTGGGGGGGTCAGCCACCCCTCGAGGAACGCCGGACAAACCAGCGCCCAGGGAAGTCAGCCACGCCCTGTATACTTCAACCCCACCTTGAAGGCCTGCTTCCCCCCCCTCTCTTCCTCCACCATGAAGGAAAACCCAGGGAGCTCAGCCTCCAGCTGCTCCCCGTATGACTTGAAGGCCTCCCCCCCTCTCTTCCCCCACGTTGAAGGCCTTTCATCTTTCCCCTAACTTGTTAACCCCCCCCCCCCCCCCCCCCATACCTTGAAGCAGTAGCCAGGGTACTCGGCCTCCAGCTGCTCCCTGGGGCGCCCCACGTCAGAGAAAAGGTAGAGCCGCTCGGCGGCGTGGTGGTGCGCCACACGTGGCAGTGCGCTGGTGCAGCATGGTGTGTGTGTGTGAAGGGGGGGGGGGGGGGGGGCGACGGGCAGCATGGGGCCGGCAAGAGCAGCAGGGGGGCGGCGGAGCGCCGGCACAAGACCAGGGGGATGGGCACAGCGCTGCCGCTTGCACGCTCCTATGCAACACCCGACGGCACGGCTGGCAGTGCTGCAACACAGCCTGCACATCCACCTACAAAGGCACCTGCCAAAGGTGGCGAACGCCAGTTCGGCTGTCTGCAGCGCCCGCGTCAGCGGGCTGACCACCAGCAGCTGCGGGGGCGGGGCCAACGCGGCGGCGGCGGCGCTCGCCACCGCCGCCTGCTGCCGCCCCCGCTCCGTCAGCCGCGTGTCGGGAAAGTGGGGGTCTACGAAAGCGGGCTCGCCGTAGCGGGCGCCTGGCGGCAGGCGCCCCAACGCCACGTTCATTTCTGTCTCGCCGTGCCGCACAAGGTGCACCCACTTGATGCCGCCGGGTGCCGCTGTGGCGCCCGCTGCATCGATTGCGGCGCTCGCTGCATGCGGTGGCTGTGCTGGTCGGGCCAGCCCTGCACAGCAGGGCGAGTGCAGCGCTGCCGTGGCGGCACCCCTGCGTACGCAAGGGGCAGGCGAAGCAACTGGTGGGCGGCAGCGGCGGCGGCGGCGGCAGCAAAGCAGGCGGTGGCAGCAGCGGATGGCGGAGCCGCAGCCATCTTCTGGTTCCGTTCCCTGCGATCGTGTTGTCCACGAGCTGTGCGAGGCACCTCATTTCGCTCTGTTGGTCTGGTCGCCGCTGTGCAGCCTCTACAGGTGCTCAGGCGTTGCTGGGCACTTCCAAAAACATCGAAATCAGAGTGTGTCTGCATCGCACCCCAGCTCTCCGCCTGCTGCGTGCCGGCGGCGGCGGTGCTGCATTTCCGTCAGACGTGAACTGCCAGGCGTGAATTGGAAGGCTGGCGCCGACTTCAAGAAAGCCCTCCCCAGTTGTTGTCAACCGTCAGCTGAACCGTCAGCTGGATAAAGGGGGGAAGGGGGCTGCCAGGAAAGTGCTACAGCAGACTCCACTCGACCTTTTGCGGGTCGGTTGGGCCAGGTCGTTGGATTCACGCCCCTGATGTTGGAAACCCTGAGGAGGATGCTGTACATCTGGGCTCGCCTTTATGCAACTGAGAAAACTCATGTATCCAAGCTAGCTCGTTACAGGAGGGCAAGCGCCGCCCAGCGCTATGGCGGCGCGCACGGCGGCGCGCAACTCAAAAAGGATTAAAGGGGGGAGGCACTCTACACAGTTGGTAGGCAAGGGGCAGACTGAATGAATGGCAAGTCACTAGGCGCTATGTCAAAACTGGGAGGGACGCAGGGGAACGGGCAAACGAGTCTACAGGAGCAAACAAACAAACATCTAGAACGGTGGCACTGGGTAGCCCGACCACGCTGCGGCAGGGCAGGCTGCGCTGCGGCAGACCCAGGCCAGCAGGACAGGCGGCGAGGGTAGCAGGCACGCTTCTTAAACGGTGGTCGGCTGGCGGGGCAGCACCCCGCCATGGTGCTGCAGGACGGGCAGCCTGCCACTGCCAGCCCTCACGAAAGCTTGCCGCTGATGCGCCGCACATACGCGTTGGAGGGCGGCACAGGGCCCATCTCGTCTGCACACACACAGGGCAGGCACAAGAAGGGAGGTGGATGATGAACCTCCGAGTCGCGGCGCATTGGGCGGGGAGGCGGCTGCAGGCGAAGCCATCAAGCTGTGGCACGACGGCAGAGCGGGCGGGCAGGCATGCCGGGCCAACCGCCACTCTATGAACACCTGTCCAGCTGCCCGGCCTCCCCCAGCACGCTCGAGCCTCACCGGTGCCTGGCGGTGGCTGCTGCGGCCGCGCCACCACGGGCTGATAGCCGCGCAGCCACTCGCCCTGCAGGGAGAGGGGGACAGGGGCAGGGGGAGAGTGTGGTGAATGCCACGCAGGCCAGGCGCGCTCGCAGGTACCAGCACGGGGCAGTCCCCCCATCACCCACACCAAGCCACCGGCCACGACTTGCAACAAGCCTCGAGCCTTGGGGAACGACGCACCCCGGTAGAGTCCTGCTGCGGCCAAGACCCGTGAAAGGGTCGACCAGGACCTGCCGGCGCTGCGCTGTTCCACGCTGCCTTCTACCTGTTCGTAACCCAGCGCTGCCGCTGCACACGGCAACCTTTGGCCAGAGGGAGGCGCCTCACCCGGTAGTCCTGCTGTGGGCGGATAATCTTGGTGTCTGGGTCTGTGAGGCTCTCCCGCCAGTGTGCCAGGTAGCCGGCGATGCGCGGGATGGCAAACAGCACGGTGAAGAACTGGGGGGGGAAGCCCATGGCGCGGTACACCAGGCCTGCACACACGTGGCGAGGAGTGGGCAGGGAGGCCAGGGGCGGCGGCGGTGAGTGGGGGAGCGACGCGAGGGCGGCAGAACCCCGCTTCTGGATGGAGGTCGCGCTTTGACGAAGTAACCGACGCTGCCTGCATGTGTGCCCGCGCTGCAGCGCGCCGCGCGGTGCACACAGCAGAAACATCAACAAGCTGGGGCCCACGGGTGAGTGGTGCGGCTGTAGGGGGTGGCGGGGGTGGGAGAAGGGTTGTACCAATATGTACCTACCTGAGAAGAAGTCCACGTTTGGGTAGAGCTTGCGCTTGACAAAGTATTCGTCGCTGCGGGCTGCAGCCTCTAGCGCCAGCGCCACCTCGATCAAAGGGTCCCGGCCTGCGGGCAGGCAGGGTGAGGCGTTGGGACGCGCAGCATCAGTGAACGGCGGGGGCATTTATCACAGCGCGCGCTAGCTGGGGCGCGGCACACGGGCATGGAGGTCGTTCGGCTGCCAGCCACGGCCATCTCACCCCGCGCCCACGCGCAACCAACCCCACACGCCCGCCCACCCACCTGCAATCGCAAACACCTCCTCTGCCACCTGGCGGATGATCTTGGCACGAGGGTCGTAGTTCTTGTAGATCCTGCAGGATTGAGGGGACGACGCCACAAGCTTGGAATGTGGAAAGCAGCAGCACGGCCGCCGGGCGCCAGCCAGCACGGCATGCACGCACGCTGCGCCAGCGTGGCAGGGAATGTCCCGCGGGCTGGCCGCCGCCCAGCCCGTGGGCGGCCCCGGCGTGCCTTTCGCGCCCAGCGCCCCGCCTGGCGCCGTGCAGCTGTCACCTGTGCCCAAAGCCAAACATGCGCTCCTTGCGGTTCTTCACCCCCTCAAGGAAGGGCCCCACGTTTTCAACGCTGCCGATGCGCTGCAGGCAGGGGCGGGAGGCACCAAAAACGAACGGCACATTAAATGCGCAGGGTGGCCTGGGTGGCTGGGCGGGCAGGTGGGAGGTGGACGGCTGCCTTCGCCGTGCACGCCACACCCGCCCTGCTGGCGCGCACACAGCCTGCCCCGCCTGCGCCCCTGCCAACCCGACCACGTCCGGCCCACGTGCCTGCAGCATGCGCAGCACCGCCTCGTTGGCGCCGCCGTGCAGCGGCCCGTAGAGCGCGCCGACCGCGCCAGAAGCCACTGCAAGGCCGCACACACACAGGGTGGGTTGAAGCGCAAGCAGGGGCAGGCGCGCCACGATGCGGCGCAGTTCTGGCAGGCAGCAGGCTGATGGGCAGGCAGGTAGTCATGCACAGAGGCGGGCAAGCAGGGGCACCCGGCGCACAGCAGGCGTGCGAGGCGGCGCGTTGCTGGGCAGCCTGCGCAGCACAGCGCAGCCCAATCCCCCCCCCCGGGCCCCCCCCCCCCGCCCCTCCACCTGTGTAGACATCCACTCCAGAGGAAGCCAGGTGCCGCGCCGCAGAGGTGCTGCAGGCGCCGAACGGGTGTGGGCAGGTGGCAGCAGGGGGTGTTGTCGGGAAGCAGGAGAGCGACGACAAGGCACAGCGGCGCAGCCAGGGGCACCTGCTGTGCCCTTCGCGTCCCTGCCATTGCCGGATCACCCATGCACGCGCTCCTACATCAACCAACCAGTTACCCCCACCTGCAGTTCAGCTCGTGCTCGGCGTGCAGGATGAAGAGGATGTCGAGGGCGCGGGCCAGGCGGGGGTTGGGGCGGTAGCCGGGGTGGGACCCCGCGTCCAGCATGTACAAAAAGTTCTGCGGGTGGGTGTGGGTGGGAGGCGAACAGGGGGGGAATGGGGAGGACCGGTGGGATGTGTGGAAACGGTTAAGTGGGGAAGCGGCAGGGCCTCGCCGGGCACGAATTAGAACGCCGGCCCACCAGCCTGTCGTCTCCTCAGCCCTCCCCCAAGGCCCCAACTCCCAAGGCCCCGCCCCCACCCCCACCGCCCCCACCCCCACCGCCCCCACCTCTGCGTATCCCAAGTTTTGGTTGGGCTGCGCCGGCTTGCGCCCCGAGGCGCGGTGGTAGGCCAGGGCCGCCAGGGTTGGCATCTTGCCGATCAGCCGCACAATCTGCTTGTCCTGCACCTCTCTGCTGTTGTAGATGTTCTGGCCCGCCAGGGCAGGGTTCTGCAGGTTAGGTAGAAGGCAGGCAGGTGGCGGCGCGGGGCGTAAGGAGCGGATGGGTCGCGCACGCCGTGCGCCGCGCGCCGTGCACGTACCAACACCCGCTGCCCGTCCCGGCTGCAGGCAAGGCCGCCCCATATCAGCCCCGCCGGCCCCCCACAGCAGGTGCAGCTCGCCTGCTCCGGGTGCAGCGTGGACAGGGCGCAGAGGCCGGTGAGGATGGTTCCCATGGGGTGTGCGTCATGGGGCAGCGCCGCGATCGTCTGCTCCACCGCCACGGGCAGCGCTGCGTAGGGCGCAGGGCGGCGGGGCAGGCGCGGCGTGGGTGCCATGCTGTCGCTGGAGGCGCTGCCGCGCTGCACCGAGCGTACCCGCCGCGGACTTTGCTTCCTTCACGGCCCCCCCACCCCACCACCACCACCACCGCCCCCACCCCGCGGGCCTGCCTCAACCCTTCCGGGGTTCCTGCGTGCAGCAACCCCGTTCGCACCCGAGTGGCGCATCACCGCCTCTGTCCAGCGCTGCATCTGGCCGCCCGTGGGCAGGCTGCCATACACCACGAGGTACGACACCTGCAGGGTGGGCGCAGGCGGGTGGCAGGGGTTTACAGGGGGAGGCAGAGAGCCGCCGCACGCCTGCAAGCCTGGCGGGGCAACGCAACAAGTGCAGCCGCTGCTTCGTCATGTGTGGCGGCAGCCGCTGTGGCATGCACACCTGGCAACCCCGCGCAACGCGAGCGCCTGCAAACACCTGCAAGCCCCCACCTCTCCTGCCCGCCCGCCTCCAGCTCCCCCAGCCCATGCTGCCTGTTTGAAGCGTGCAAACGAATGCTGCCGCCAGCGCACCTCTAAGAAGTTGGAGCGCTCGGCCAGCTGCTCAATGGGGTAGCCGCGGTAGCGCAGGATGCCGGCGTCGCCGTCGATGTAGGAGATGGCAGACTTGCAGGCGGTGGTGTTGACATACCTGTAGACAGCGCGAGGGCAGGGGGGGTGGGGCGGCATGGCTTGATGGACCGGCCGCTGCTGCGCTGCTGCTGTGCCGCAGCCCAGCGGGGGGCGCGCTCCGACCGACTCTCCCGCCTAGCGTCGCGGCATTTGTCAGGCGGCAAGCACAGCACCGCCACGGTTGCCCACCCACCCACCCACCCACCCGTTGTCGTATGTGCGCAGCCCCACGCCGTCGCCGCCCGCCACAATCTGCTTCAGGTCTGCGGCCTTGATGGTGCCGTGGTCGGAGATGGCGACTTGGTAGCTCTTCCCGGTGCGGTTGTCCACTACGGTGAGCGTGCCGGGGCCGCCGCCGGGGGTGGGCCTGGTCACAGCGGGTCGGGGTCGAGGTGAACACAGAGTGAGCCGTGCTGGCGACGGCGGCCGAGTAGGCAGCAGCGGCGGTGGCGGCGGCAGCCTTGGGGTGTCGGACTGTCCTGCTGCGGCCTCCACACCCGCCACCTCACCGCTCTGTGGCTGAGGTAGGGGCGGCAGAGGTGAGGGCGCGCTCCAGTGCGCAGTCCTCGAGCGGCTCCGCCTCCTGGGGCGCAGTAAAGTGGCTCGCCACCACCTGCAGCCGAGCAGGACTCATGAAAGGCGTGTCGACCGCCGCACCAGCCGCGGGGGCGAAGGTCAGAAGGCGGTGAAGTCGGAGCCGGGACAGGGGGCCTCGGAGCCCTTGAATTGCAGGGGAGAAAGGTACCACAGCCTACAAAGAATCGGGGGAAAGTGGGAGGGCGAAAGGAGCGCGCCTTTAGGGTGTGTCTGCGCCACACAGGCGCCACATGTCGCACCACCCTGGTTACGGGCTGGTGCCATATAAGGGCCCATCACATTTCCCTTTGCCCTGCAAGTGGCTTCATGTGCTCTCCAATCGCATTCGTTCAACGCCCGCTGGGCGCCTGCAGGCCGCTGGTTGCGCTGTGCCGACACCGAACTCGCCGCACAGCGCTTTGCGGCATCTGTTTGCACGCCTCGGTGCATCTTGATTGCTATATAAAGCTCAGGTGAGCGGCACCTGCGCTGCAAGCGCGCAATGCTCCTTTCGCCGATCAGTTCAGCGCCTGAGGCGCCCTGCCCTTACTGCCGCGCCTCTCACCGCCATATGACATCGCAGGAAGTCGCAGGAGGCGCCGCAGAGCAGCGCAGAAGCCCGTCTGAGCGCCCTGCTGGGGCACCCCCTCCAGCACTTAGCAGCGGCGGCGGCAGGCGGCGGCAGTGATGGAGCCCACTGCTTTGCAGCAGCAGCAGCTTGAGCAGCTGGGCCTGTTGCCTCACACTGAGGCTAAAGCAGCACTCTTACAGTCATACCAGCAGGGCAGTGAGGGATGGCACAACGAACGGCTGCTGCGCTTGGGTGCCAGCGAGGTGGGTGCCGTAGGCACGCATGGCCCACCCCAGGAGCGCAGTGCCCTGCTGGCTGCGCGGCGCCAACGGCCTGCAGCGCCATCTGAAGCCATGCGGCGCGGCCAGAGGGTGGAGCTGCAGCTGGCGGAGCGCTTCGCAGCGGATATTAAGGTGGGAGGGCGGGGGTGTGGGCAAGGGTGAGGGGCGATGGACTGCTTGTCTTGTGCCGTCCACTGTCCACCACATGCCTGACTGCTTGCTATCTGCCTCCCTGCAGGAGAAGACTGGTGAGACGATTGCCCTGCAGCGCGGCAGCCTGCTCATTGATCCATGCCGCCCTTGGCTCAGCGCCACCCCCGATTACTATTGGGTGGGCAGCAGTGGCGCTGTGACACTGGTGGAGCTCAAGTCCTGGCGGCAGGTGCCTCCCGATGACGCCTTGCCTGCCATGGTGCGGTGGCAGGTGATAATGCAAATGGGCATTGCAGCGGCCACCATGGCGGCCGCCAGCGCAGCTGCTGGCACCCTGCGCGCCATTGTGTACGTTGTGCCCGTGGCCGCCGGCGCTCAGCCGGGCGTGTGGGAGCTGCCGTGGAGCAAGTGCAGGCATGTTTGGGAGCACACCATCCGGCCCCAGGCTACCATGTTCTATCTCACGGTACGTATGGGGAGTGGTGCTGGGTTGCATTGCTGCCCACCACCTTGCGCTCTCGAGATGGCAGCAGGCAGCAAGGCTTGCTCGCGCTTCCTGTCATGCACGCCCCACACTTGGCCGCATGCGAGCACCCCTGCACATCCCTGCTCACTGTGCTCCTCTCCTGCCACCCCTTCTCTTGCTGCCTGCAGCGCCTGCTGCCGATCTTGGTGGAGCGGCACGGCGTGTCAGGTGCACTGGCCGCCCAGCCCATGGAGGAGGGCAGCCCGCAGCAGCAGCAGCCCACACCCTTAGGCCCGTCGGCCAGCATGCCCGCGGCGACGTGCAGCACACCGGAGCAGCCCAATAAGGCTACAGCGGCGGCAGCGGCATCAATGCAGACACCCTCCATCAGCGTCGGCAAGACGGTCGTGCGCCCTAAAACCAATGAACGGGGCACGGTGGTGGCAGTGGACCCCGCTGCCGGCACCGCCAATGTAGATTGGGGCGGCTCGGCGGCGCGCATGAAGCCCGTCAGCCTTGCATCTCTGCTGGCGCCGCCCATCCCCAGCGAGGCAGATGTGCGCCTGCCCACTGCTGCTGGCCACCCCGTCCTCATCAACGGCGGCGAGCATGCCCACAAGCAGGGCACCATCCCATCCTTCAACATGTGCGTTGGGTGGGCGGCGAGCAGGCGTACTGTGCAGCTGCTGCAGACTGCCCTTCTTGTGCCTTCTTGTGCTGCAGCCCTGAGCTGTGCAGTGCTGTGCTGCAGCCCTGAGCTGTGCAGTGCTGTGCTGCAGCCTTGAGCTGTGCAGTGCTGTGCTGCACTCTCTATCTCACGACACGCGTATGCCACCACGCCCTCTGCATGCAGGGAGTGGTGTTGGGTGGCACTTGATGAGGGTGGCGGCACCGTAAAAGTGCAGCGCAGCAACGTGCACCGCTGCGATAGCGGGGCCAGCCCGGTGTGCACCGTGCCGGCACGCGAGACTTCGTGGACGGTGCCGGTGGGTGAGCTGCAGGCCTGGCTGCAACAGTATGAGCAAGACAACCAAGTGGACCTGGTGTTGAAGAGCGTGAATGGCAGCCGCTCGCGCAAGCTGTTTGACCAGCTGGTCGCTGAGCTGGCAACGGCGGCAGGGACGCAAGCAGCTGATAATGAGCGTGCAGCCGCGGCAGCCCTGACGCTGTGCCAACAGCAGCAGCAACAACCATGAGTTCGTGTAATGGAGCATGCTGCCCCCTGTTCAATATGCACCCCTCGCACGCATGATCTGAACTCCTGCATTCGCATCCCTGGGAGGCTGCTGTGCAATCAATGGGTACAGTTACTGAATAGAGCGAGAGAGGGGCAATAAGATGGGCAGGGAAGTGAGCAGCGGGCGCCTTGGTAGGGGCACCGGGTGCGGGTGCCGACGGCTGCCATTCACTGTCGCTGCTGCCTCCAGCTTCCTCATCGCTGCTGCTGCTGCCGCTGCCACTGGAGCCACCAGCCACCATGACCACCAGCGCCGCCAAGAAGCGCAGGCCCTGCCGCAGGGAGGACGACGGAAGGTGGGTGGGTGGGTGGGTGGTGGGTTGTACGAGGGCTAGCACGGTGGCGCCGCTTCTCGTGCGGCGTCTGCGCCATGCCGCCAGACTCCACAGGCCTCTCACCTTCTCCCAGAAAGAAGGCCCACGCATGTAAGTCCACAGGAGGGCTCTGTGTGCGGTCCCTGCCTGCTGCCGCCGCCCGCCCTGTGCCGCCGCTGCAGGGGGTGTTCTAGCGGAGCGCTCAGTCGGGCGTCTGCGCTGCTTTTCGGCGCCTCCCGCGACTTCCTGCGATCGCATATGGCGATGGGAGGCGCGGCAGTGAGCAGAGGGCGCCTCTGGCACCGAACTGATCGGCGAATGCAGCTTCCCCCGCCTGCAGTGCCTTTGCCGCTCACCCGAGCTTTGTATAGCGATGGACTACTTGTGGACGTGCGGGCAGAGGCCGCAGAGCGCTGTTCAGCGAGTTGGGTGTCGCCCTAGTGCAACCAGGCGCTTGCAGGCGCCCAGCGGGCGTTGAACGAATGCGATTGGAGAGCACATGAAGCCACTGGAAGGGCAGGGGAGAATGTGATGGGCCCTTATATGGCGCCAGCCCGTAACCAGGGTGGTGTCGGACTCCTCACTCGCTTCGAGAGCCCCGGCACTTGCCGCTAGCGCACTCGTTCTACTTGCAGTGGCAATTGAGCACTGCATAGGGCGCCAGGAGCGCCCCTGCTTTTTGCGCCCGCTCATATGAACGGCCACGCGCCTGATTCTGCTGCGTTTTGAACTCCAGGTCGGTCACAGAGCCTGGGATCTACCGGGGAGCGGCCGCTTTCGAGCCCGCCTCTGCCGCCGCGTCCCGCCTCCACATGTGCGCCTGCCGCCTTGCCGAGTGACTCGGGGTGCTCTCTAGTGCCTACTGACGCCTAGTTGCCGGCGCCTGACCGTGCGCAGGAGCAGGCGGCATGGGGTGGCTCCGCTCGCTGGCTCGCGCCACGCCGCAGCCAACACCGGATGTGCAGCAACCCGGTGTCGGCCCCGAGCTCAACGGCTCGCCTCCGCCGGACGCACAGCAGCCAGCGCACCCAACAGACCGTGCCAACGGCGACGGCAGCCCTCCGACGCTGCCCAGCCCCTGCGGCAGCCTGCCAGGTGGCAAGTCGCTCGACGCCACGCCGCTGCCTGCAGACAAGCTCTCCGGCCTAGAAGACTCGCCCGGCGATTGGAAAGCAGCAGCAGCTGGCGTCGGCATCGGCGTCAGCCCGTTTGGCACGCCCGAGCTGCCGCCGCAGCACCTCAACTTCGAGGTGTCTGGCGGCGGCGAGGGCGGCGACGGGGAGGTGGTGGAAGGCCAGATGCCTCCTGAGGAGGACGAGGAGGCGTGGTACTACGGAGCAGAGGGCTCGCGACGAGGGCTGCGGCACACTGAAAACCAGGTGAGCGGCGCCGCAGCTAAGCGGCCGCAGCTGGGCGGTTGTGGGGGCGAGTGAGTGAGGGAGGGGCTCTGTGGAGCACAATTCCGCGACGAGGGGCTGCGAAGCACAGAAAACCAGGTGGGTGTTGTTGCACAGGGAGGCTCAACAGACGACGCCGCTGGCGTGCCACCTGGCGTGCTGCCTGGGTCGCGCGCGCTGCCGCCGTCACGGGCACCCCCGCCCTTCGCCATTTCACATCATCGCAGGTGCTGGTGTGGGTGGCCGCCATCTTCGTTGCCTCAATCGGCATCAACATTGGAGTGTCGGGTGGGTGTGGGAGAAGCGGTGGTGGGTGGGTGGGTTGAAGGGTGGTGCGAGGGCAGGAGGAGGCCGTCCAGAGGCTGCTGCTGCTGCTGCTGCTTCTGCTTGTGGCGGCGCCGTCTCGACCGGCTGCCTGCCTGCTCGCCCCCCATCCACCTCCCGTGCGTGCAGTGAGCAACAGCAGCCGCAGCAACCGCGTCAACGGCATCATCGTGCCGCCGCCGCGCCCGCCGCCGCCGTCGCCGCCGCTGCCCCCCGCGCCGCCGCCGCCGCGGCCCTCGCCGCCGCCGCTGCTGTCGCCGCCGCCGCCGCTGCTGCCGCCCCCGCCAGAACCAGTCGACCTGGGTTGGTCACCCTGGCTGGGGAGACCCACGCCGCAGAGCACGCTGGGCATCTGCCCCTGCGGCTCCTCTGTTCTGGTGCGTGCTGGTGCCGGCGACGCAGCGCGTGCTTGCCGTGCTGGGTTGCTGCGCTCAGCGGGCGCGCCGGCACGTGCGCCTGCGCCTCTACGAAAGTGCCGCTGGCTGCCTCGTGCTGACCGCCGTCCCCCGCCGCCTACTGGGCTCAAAGTGTCCCCTGCCCTCCTCCCCGCCACCACCGCCGCTTGCAGACCTGGAAGGTGTGGTACGAGCAGGGGCTGCAGCCCACGGCGGTGGACACCAGCCCCATCAGCGGCCTGACGGGGCTCTGCGGCGGCCCCATGGGCGCCACAGCCTCGCTGGACGTGTTCCCGGGCCCTGGCGCGGCAGACTTCAACGAAACCTTCACAGGCGGCCAGGTCACGGCGCAGCACGGAACCTTCCTGGACAACTTCCTGGGAGTGGGCGGGTCGGGACCCACGATTGTGAGTCGCCGGGGCGTGGGCGCCGCCGCCGCCGATGCCGCCGCTGCCGCTGCCGCCGCCGCCGCCGCCGCCGCCGCCGCTGCTGCATTCGTGCCGCTGTGGTCATGCTGCCGCCGCTGCTGCCGCCGCCGCCGCCGCCGCCGCCGCTGCATTCGTGCCGCTGTGATCGTGCTGCTGCCGCTGCTGCCCCGCGTGTCAGAGCAGCTGCCAGCTGCCCACCACCTCTTTGGTGTGGTGTCTCCTGCACCCCCCTCGCATCCCCGCCCGCGCGGCTCAAATCGGTGCACTCCCCACCTCCCACCTCCCGCGCCGCAGGTGTCGTGGAAGTGCAAGCCGGGGCAGCTGGTTGCAGGGTTCAACATCGCGTGGGAGCCCTCGCCCAAGGCGCCCTTCACCAACCTGGCCACCGGCGTGCGCATCTACTGCGAGAACCCAAACACCTGCGGCCCGCCGCTGCCGCCCGGGCCGCCGGTGGCGCCCGCGCCAGCACCCACACCGGCGCCGAACGTCATCGTGCCGCCCGGCAGCTGGTCTGCGTGGGTGGGCCCCAGGGCGGGGCCAGGCATCTACAACGGCACCTGCCCATGCGGCACCTTCATCACCGTGAGGGGGAACCGGGCTGGGCAGGGTTGGGTTCCTGTGCTGCCAGGCAACTGGTCTCGTTTTCTTGTGTGACATGCGGTTGGGGCGCGCTGTGCTGTGCTGTGCTGTGCTGTGCTGTGCTGTGCTGTGCTGTGCAGGCGCGGTTCAGGTGGACCCTGGCGCCACCGCTGCACCCCCTCCTTCCAATCAATCGATGATAGCTGCGGTGCCCTGTACTCCCTTCATGCCCCCCGCGCAGACCTGGAATGTGTGGGTGAACAGCACCTTTGCCGCTCCCGGAGAGACTGGGGCGCTGGCCGGCCTGTCGGCGGATTGCTCCGGCCCAGACCAGCTGCCGCTGGAGGTGAGCCGAGGGGGCTGCTGCTGGCGGCGGCGGCTGCAGCGGTGCCATGGTGCAGCTGCATGCTGCACATGCTGTGCATGCCTTGTTCATGCACGCCAGGCGGACGGTGACACCCCCCCCGCCGGCCCCCCACTCGCCGCCGGCGTCCCTGCCGGGGCTACTCAGGCGAGAGCACGAGCGCGACGCGCCCCCCCCCCCGCACCACCACCCCACCCCACACACATACCCACCCACCCCACCCCACCCCACCCACACACACACCGCCCGCTTGCGCAGCTTTCCCAGCAGCAACCTGCGCACGACGGCTGCCGACTGCGACACGTTCTCTCTTCCCGCCCCCCGCCCCTGCAGCTCTTCAACCAAGTGGGAACGCTCCAAGGCACGGCCTCGCAGCTGGCCGGGTTCACCACGCTCGAGGGGCAGAACGGCACTCTCATCAACAGGCGCGCATGCAGCGGGCGCCGCGCAGGGGTGTAGAGGCAGACTGCCAGCGGGAAGGGTGCGTGCCCGAGGGGCAGCCGCTTGAGCCGCGCGCCCCAGGTGCCACCGTGCGGTGGGCTGTGCAGCAACGTTGTGTCGCGCCGCCTGCTTGCGTGCTGCCTGTCCTCACCCTGTGTTCTCTGCCCCTGCTGCAGCCTGTACGGGATGGGCGGCACCGGCCCCAAGGACTTTCTGCAAGTGTGCTCCGGCACCGATGTGCTGCTGGGGGCAGAGGTGAGGAGGCCGTGCAGGGGCTGCCCGGTGGTTTGCCAACGCGTGCCGCTGCCCAGCTGTCTGTACGCAACCCGCTGCCCGCCTGTACGCAACCCGCTGCGAGCGCTTGCCCACATAGCCCGGACGACACAGCCCTGCCGCCCTGCTGCCAACCAGCTCCCTGCGGCCCTGCTCATCTGCCGCCACGACAGGTTGCAACCGAGCTGCGAGGCACTGTTGAGTATGTGGCTGGCTTGCGCGTGCTGTGCGGCGACCCAGCGGTCACGACGTGCACAGCGTCGCCCTCGCCCTCGCCCGTCTTCTCTCCCTCGCCGGAGCTGTTGCCCTCGCCTGCCCTGCTGCCGCCTCCGCCCACGAGCACCCAGCCAGTCTGGTCTGGCTGGCTGGGGCCCAAGCAGGGCCCTGCAGCCTTTGGCGGCATCTGCCCCTGCGGCACCTTTGTCAAGGCAAGGAGAGGGGCCGGCGTGGCAGCATGGTGGGATAGGCAGCCAGGCGGGTGTCAGCATGCAATCCTTGGAAGCACAGCACTATCCAAGCGCTGCCGCCGCCATGCCCCCCGTACCCACCCACCCACCCACCACCCTACGTCCACGCTGCTGCAGCTGTGGAACGTTTGGTCTGACGTGGATTACAGCAACGGCACAGAGAATGGCGCACTGTACGGCATCACCGGGCAGTGCAGCGGCCCAGCAGAGGCCGAGCTCAATGTGGGTGTAGCCTGCCTGCCTGCCTGCCTGCCTGCCTGCCTGCCTGCCTGCTTCCCTGCCTGCCTGCCTGCCTGCACTTGCGCGGCATGCTGGCTGGTGCCATAGCGTTTGTCGGGCCCTGCTTTCGTGCCAGGATGAGGTCGTGCAACAGACAGCTGCTCTCGTCCTTTGATGTGCACCCGCTGCGATGCCGCCCCCATGGCTGCAGGTGTTCCCCGCCAACGTGCCGCCCAGCTCGTCGACCCTCAGCGAGGCGGGCTTCAGCATAACCCCGGGGCAGTACGGCGCTTTTATCGACAGGTGCGGTGCAGGGCGGCGCAGCGCAGTGCAGTGCCAACCACCCCTTGTGGGCTGAGCAGTACGGTTGAGGCCAGCCGTGTGGCGGTGTGGGGTGCGGTCTGTGGTGTGTTGCCAAGCTGGCATACGGCGGTGGCATACGACGGGGAGGAACCACAGCGTGGCAGCTCGCCTCGCGCGCGCGCCCCCCCCCCCCCCCACACCCCCCCCCACACACGCACACGCACACGCACACGCACACGCACACGCACACGCACGCGCACGCACAAGTTTTGTCATGAAAACTCAGCAGCTGATCACACCACACACACCCTTTGCTCTGTGCAGCCTCTACGGCATCGGTGGCGCAGGGCCGCTAACGTTCACGCACGTCTGCTCAGCGGACGAGGTCGTCCTGGGCATAGACGTGAGTTGGTGTGGCAGCTGGCCGGGCTGTGCTGGTCGCTCCCTGGTTTAGGGGCTCCAGCTAGAGCCGTCCCAGCTGTGTGAGCAGGGCTGCCCAGCTCCCTATGCTCGCTGTGCAGCTCGTAGGGAGGTACATGCAGGAGCAGTGCCCGGCGTGCGCCGAGTGTCGCCTGCCCTCCCCCCTCCCCCCACGCACCCCTGTCGCAGGTGGCCACCCAGCAGAGCGGCGCACGGCAGTACATTGCCGGCATACGCCTGTACTGCGGCAACCCCGCCACCTTTGTCTGCGCACCGCTGCCCCCCGCCGCGCTGTCACCGCCCCCGCTGCTCTCGCCGCCGCCCCCGGCCCCGTTGCCGCCAGCGCCGGTGGTGGTCTCGCCACCGCCCCCTTGGCCGCCGCCGCCATCGCCGGCCCCTCGGCCGCCGCCGCCGCCACCGCCGCCGCCGCCGCCACGGCCATCGCCGCCGCCGCCGCCACGACCATCGCCGCCGCCGCCGCCCGCTCCCCCTCCTCCTGTGGTAGAGACTGGGTGGTCTCCCTGGCTGGGGCGGTCTACGCCGCAGAGCGTGCTGGGCATCTGCCCCTGCGGCTCCTTCATCACGGTGCGACAGAGGAACTGGGGAGGCGGGAGGCTTGGCGGTACTGGAGTGCCTGCCGCGAGGCCTTGATGCAGCGCTCAGGCGGCTGTGCCTGCTGGCCAGCGCCGCCCCTCCAGATCCGATCCTGCGGGCCCTCTCCTCCCCCCTCCATGCAGTCTTGGGACATTTGGTACGAGCAGGGGCTGCAGCCTACCACACAAGACAGCAACCCAATCGGCGGGCTGACCGCGCTGTGTGGCGGCGGCGGCGCCACCGCTCTCAACATCTTCCCCGGCGCCGGCGCTTCAGGTGCGACTGTCTACAGCGCCCCCGCTGCATGGGCCCCTGTCCGCCCTGCGCGGCAGTCCTGTGCAGGGTCGGCAGCGCAGCCTCAGCGGACGGAGTCCTGCGCCTGCCGCACGCGAACGCCAGGGCCCCTGCCTGGCCACGAGCCTGACACTGGCGTTGCCCCCGCCACGCGTGCCTGCTGCAGATGCCAATGCGACGTCTGTGCCTGGCTGGCAGGAGGTGCCTGTCCAGTTTGGGTCGTACCTAGACAACTTCCTGGGCGTCGGCGGCACCGGGCCCAACATTGTGAGTGGGCTGGCCGGCGGGTCTGGTCGGAAAGGGGAGGCTGGGGTCTGGCTGGCTGGGGCGGGCTCAGGGGGAGGCTGGGGTGGACGCCAGGCAAGGCGCGGCCTGTGGACGGCAGCGCGTCGCTGCGATGCTGCCTCTGCTGCCTACGCCAGCCATGCAGCGTGGCCGCTGGCGTCTGTTGCTGCCGACGCTGCCCCCCCCCGCTCGCTGCCTGCGCGCCTCTGCCCCGAGCCTGCCACTGCCGCTCCTGCTGCAGGGCTCTTGGAAGTGCCTGGAGGGAGAGAAGGTGGCGGGCTTCAACATTGCATACGAGCCCTCCCCCACGCCGCCCTTCACCAACATCTCCACCGGCGTGCGCATCTACTGCGAGAACCCGGTGACGTGCGGAGGCGGCACGCCCGGGCCGTCTCCCAGCCCGGCGCCCGCCCCCTCGCCGCCTGCTGCAAGCACCATTGTCCCGTCCGGCAGCTGGTCTGCGTGGGTGGGACCCAATGCGGGGCCAGGCATCTACGACGGCACCTGCCCATGCGGCACCTTCATCACCGTGAGGCTCGGGAGAGGGGCGAGAGGGGCGCAGGTGCTGCCGCGCTGCGGCGCTGCACGTCAGCTGGGAGTGTGGCGCTGCGGTGCAGGTGTCTCCCTGCTGCTGCCTGCCCACCCGGTGCGTCGGCTGCCTGTGAGCGCGCCTGATCCGGGCACCTGCACGGCTGCCCCCCTGCAGACCTGGAACGTGTGGGCAGACAGCACCTTTGCCGCTCCCGGAGAGGCGGGGGTTCTCACCGGCCTGTCGGCGCAGTGCTCCGGCCCAGACCAGCTGCCGCTGGAGGTGGGCTGGGAATTAGGGGGGTAGGGGGAGGGGGTGGGGACTGCTGCTTGCGGCGCTGCATGCCAGTGCAGCCAGCCACCTGCCATGCATATGCTTCCTCCCGCCGCCAGAGCCTTCCAGCATTAGGAGCGAGTGGCATGTAGGAGCTGCGACCGCCCCCCTTCTTGCCCCCCCCCCCCCTTTTCTGCTTCCGCAGCTGTTCAGACAACCGGGGGCGCCCCAAAACAAAACGGAGAAGCTGGGCGGGTTTGCGTTTGCAGACGGCCAGAGCGGCACGCTTGTCAACAGGTGGGGAGGAGGCCGCAGGGGCGTGCGGGGCTTGCTGCGCGTCGCAGTGCTTGCATGAGGAGCATGCATGGCGCCGCATGTGATGGTGCTCCAGGGTTGGCAACTCCGTTTAAACCACAGGCTGCCCTGCTCGTGTCTGCCCCTGCCGCAGCCTGTACGGCATGGGCGGCACCGGTCCAAACGCACTCCTTCAAGCCTGCACCGGCGCCGATCTGTTGCTGGGGGCAGACGTGAGTGGCTGGCGGCCTGCGCAGGGTGCCCGTGCCTGCAAGACGTACTGCGCGATGCGACCGCCCGCCTGCCCGCCCGTCTGCCTGCCTGCCTGCCCGCGTGCCTGCCCGCCCGCCCGCCCGCCCGCCCGCCCGCCCGCCCGCCTGCCTGCCTGCCCGCCCGCCTGCCTGCCTGCGGAAGTGTTGACATCAGCGGCTCACAATCCGCAGACTCTGATCCCCCCCCCCCGCCCTGATCGCACCTCTGTTCCTGCACCTTTCATGTCCAGGTCACTACCGAGCTCCGGGGTGGCCTGGAGTACGTGGCTGGCCTGCGCGTGCTGTGCGGCGACCCAGCAATCACGACGTGCACAGCGTCGCCCTCGCCCTCGCCGGAGCTGTCGCCCGTGCCAGCGCCGCCGATCGAGCCGCCTGCCCCGGGCAACTGGTCGGGCTGGCTGGGGCCCAAGGCGGGGCCCGCCAAATATGGCGGCATCTGCCCATGCGGCACAAGCGTGCAGGTGGGCAGAACAACCGGGGAAGGGGCCTTCATTTTCTCGATTGTCGTGACAACCCATGCTTTGGCTTGATGGTTCCTGCCTCTCATGCACGCAGCCAGCCCCAGACTTCACACCTCAACGCGGTGCTGCGTCCCCCCCCCCCCCCCCCCCCCTCCCCTTTGGCAATGAAACCACCGGTGGTATGCTGCTTGCGCCGTGGCTGGCAATCCTTTTGCCATCATTCCTTTGCTTCACCCCCCGCCCTTGCCTCCCAACACAGAAATGGAACCTCTGGTCGGATGCAGCGTACGTGGCCGGCGAGACGGGCGCCCTGTACAGCATCACCGGGGAGTGCTCTGGCCTGGACCGCTTCCCCCTGGACGTGCTGCCAGACCCGGCGGGCACGCCGGCCACAGCAAGCAACATCAGCGTGGCGGGATTTCCCGCCACGACCGGCCAGTCCGGCACGCTCATCGACAGGTGGGGGGGCATTTGGGGGCGTTTCGGGGCGCTGCAAGAGCCTGCATGCCTGCCACTGAAGCACACCTGCGGCGACGCTCGGTGCCAACCGCATGCGCCGCTCTCCACACCCTGCCGCAGCCTGTATGGGATAGGCGGCACCGGGCCCAACACGCTCTCCTACGCCTGCGCTGCCGGCGAGGTGGTGCTTGGCATTGATGTGAGTTGTTTTGGGCAGTGGTGTGCGCCCCGCTCGTGCAGCAAGCAGCGCAGCAGGGCTGGTGCGGGGCACGTCGTCGGCAAGCATCTAGGCCCCCTGTGCTGCCATGCAGGGCACGTCGTCGGCGAGCATGAAGGCCTCTTGTGCTGGCGTCCAACGCTCCCCTCGCTGCTGCCCCCACCTCTGCCTGCAGGTGGCTGTGGAGACCGTCGGTGCCCGGGAGTACATGGCCGGCATTCGCATCTACTGCGGCGACCCGCTGACCTGCATCAACGGCCAGGGTGGTGTGCCGCCGGCGCCGCCTCCAGCTGCGGTGCAGCAGGGCGCGTTCACAGAATGGATCGGCGCCAAGGCGGGACCGGCAGCCTACGACGCCTCCTGCCCCTGCGGCACCTTTGTCAATGTGAGTTGCCGTCGTGCCCGTAGGTTGCTGGCCCGCCTCCTCCTGCGGCTGCTGCTGCACATCCCCTTCCTTGCCGATGCTGCGCGCCCTGCTGCTCCCTCGCTGCCTCTGCCCAGCGCCTGCGGCAAGTTCGCCCCCCGCAGCAAGCCAGCTGACCCACCTGCCTCGCCGCGCTGCTGCCCGCCCCTTCCCCCTTCTCACCCCTGCAGAACGTGAGCGTGTGGACCAGCGTCGAGGGCTTTGTCAAGGGCTTTGCCCTCCAGTGTTCCCCGCAGTCGCCGGGTGGAGCTTCGCTGCCTCTGCAGGTCTGCGGCGGGCAGGACGCGCGCTGCAGGCTTGGTACCGCCCCTGCCGCTGCCAGCTCTGGCAGCCTGCCTGCTTGCAGCACGGCTGGTTGTGGCGGCTGCTGCCACCTGCATGTGTTTGCACCAGCCAGGCTGCCTGCACTCGACCTGAGGCCGCGTCCAACCGACATTGTTTCCTCCCTCGCCGCTGCCGCGCCTGCAGGTTATGACGTACCCTGGCGCCGGTGATCCCACCTCCATCACTCAGAACGCAACAGGGTTCACCGACATGACGCAGATCGTCACCAGGTGTGGGAGGGCAGCCCAGAACGCTGGTCACAGCGCCCGTCGCGGCCACTGAGGCACAGGCCTGTGTCTCCGGCGGCTGCTTGATCGCATGCGTTGGAGGCTGGCAGCGGCTGGCAGCAGGCTGCTCAAGGAATCCGTGAAGGCACCAGGCTGACATGTCCGCAACCTCCCCTCGTCCCCCTCCCGTGCAGCGTGTATGGCCCCACCGCTGCCAACACAGCGCCGACGTGCACAGGAGGGTTCAAAGTCCTGGGCGTGGAGGTCGCCACCACGCAGCTGGGCGCAGACGAGGTGCTGCGAGGCCTCCGCTTCTTCTGTGGCAGCTGCACCGCCCTTCCCCCAGCGCCGGCGGCGCAGCGCAGCTGGACCGAGTGGGCGGGCCCCCAGGCGGGGCCCGCCAGCGGCAACGGCACCTGCCCCTGCGGCTCCTTTGTACAGGTGGGAGGACACCAGCGGGCTGCTGCTGCTGCTGCTGCTGCTGCTGCTGCTGCTGCTGCTGCTGCTGCTGCTGCTGCTGCTGCTGCTGCTGCTGCTGCTGCTGCTGCTGCGTGTCGTCGCGGAGTGCCCCGCCCTGCATGCACGGACCTTGCTTGGCCTGCTGCCCCAGCAAGCAGCAGCGAGCTCAGCGTGCTCACAGATGACCTGGTCCTGCCCTGGACGCCCTCTCGTCCTGCTGCAGCGAGTCAACGTCATAGCTGACGCCGCCAACGTTACCTGGGGCCTCGCCGCCGAGTGCTCGGCGCCTGCAAATGGGACGGCTCAAACTCTAGAGGCAAGGGGGGCGCAGGCGATGTGGGTCGGCGACCCTTGCCGCACGAGGCTCCGCGCCGGTGCCCCATGTCCCTCCTCTGCGCTTGGTGGTCGCCCGCGACATGCCTGGCCCGCCCTGCTACCTGCCGTTACTAACCAGCAATGAGACTTGTGGTGGCGCCCGCCACGTGGACTTGCAACGTAGTTCTTTTTAACTGCATGATCGCCTAAGTGGGCTGCACTACCTGCGCGCGGCTGCTACCCCTGCAGGTGCTGCCGTCCACGCTGCCCGTCAGCGACCAGTTGGTTGCGATCACCGGCTTCACAAACACCTCGGTCATTGTGCAAAGGTGAATACAAAAAAGGCCGGCTGTTCTGGTCGGGTCCCTTTTTACACTCTTTCTGTTCTCGTGGCCAGTCTTTGCGGGGGGCGGGGTGAGCGCTGACGTGCGTTTCTCATGATCTGTGGACAAGGCGGGCGGGGCATGTGGCCGGCAAAGGGCAGGTGCTGCTGGCGGCAGCAGCTGTGCGAGGGTTGGCGGGGCGGCGAGCGTGCCGCCGCCCCCTTGCGCGCCGTCCATCCCACCCCGGACGTTGCACGTCCCCTCCTGCCCCCCCCCCCCCCCTGCTTTGCAGCATCTTTGCCAATGCTACCCTGACGGGCCCCGACTGCCCCATCGGTCAAGTAGTGCTCGGAATAGAGGCGGCGGCGCAGCCAGTGGGCGCAGTGCGTCCGCTGCGGGGCGTGCGCTTCTTGTGTGGCACGGCCGCCGCTGACAGCTGCCGGCCCGCTGGCTAGAGGAGGGCCACGCAAGCGTGTTTGCGTCACCGTGCACTTTCCCGCTCTTTCCCGCTCCCCTGTGCTTGCTTTGCTACCTGCTGCTGCTACCTTATTTTCCCGATTCCTGATTGCTCGCCCCTCGATTCCTTTCTCCCCTCTTCCGGTTGACTATCCTGCCCTTGAGAAAAACAGAGACAAACAGTAACGAAACCTGTGGCTGCCGTCACGGCGCACGGTGCGGCCCTGGCAGGGCGTGCGGCAGGGACACGCAGCACAGTTCAAAGCCGTCCAATTTGAAGTGCGTGACTTCATTCGCTGCACACATGCATTCGGCAGAAAGGCAGCCCAAGTGGACTTCTTTGTTCGCTGGTCTGAGAGGTGCCAATCCACACGGCGGCCGCCCGCGCTGCGCTGGGCCCACCCGTTGGCGGCAGCCGACGAGGGCAGCGGCAGCATGCAAGGGCAGCAGGCCGCCGACTGCGCTTTGCGTCTTGTAAGACAACACTCAACTGGAGCGGCTCCGTTCGTTCCATCGAGGCGGAGCGGTTTAGATAGTTTCCCCGCGAGACCCCCGGCGCCGCTTTTACTCTGAGCCCTGCCCGACCCGCGGTAGCGTGCCGCCAAGGTGTGCGCCCGCAAGCCACCTTGTTCCGCAGGCAGCAGGGACGGCAGCAGCGTGGCGGTGCCGGCGACGGCGCCATAGCCCTTATAGCCCTTACTGTCGCCTTACACGTCGAGCCAGAACTGACCTTCAGTGCCATCTTTGGTGTGGCGGCGCACGGTGAGCTAGGCTTAGGTATGTTATTTGGTGCAGTAACTGCACGGAGCAAGAAGTAGACAGGCACCACGTATGCTCGTTAACACGTGCAGTGTGTGGATACTGCGCGATGTGCCGCCTGCCAGCACCCTTCCGCCTGCACATGCGCGCTCAAACAAAAAGAACCATCAACCCTTTCAACTCCCGCACCTATTTCGACTTTGGGGTTCGACTTTGGGCTGTTTCAGGGCCAACTGGGGCTAAGAAAAAGCGCAAAAACTATGCTTTGCAGCCCTGCTGTGCGGTGGAGGCAGCCCGGCAATGCGCTGGTCAAGCACGCAGCGCGCAACAGCGGGCAGGCGTGATACCTGTTCTAGTCGGCCCGGCTCTGCCTGGAAAGCCCACCGCAAGATGCGGCTCCTGCTGTCTTCCCCTCCCCCTGGTGCAGTTCCACAAGATGCAGCAGGACTTGGCAGAGGCGGGGGAGAGGATTCTGGAGTTACGGGAGGGGATGGTGGCGGCTGGTGAGGTGCACAGCAAGCAGGTGAGCGCGTCGGTGGAACGCTTGCCACGGGTGTTCAGCTGAAAAACGGTGTGCTATCGGCGACGCTGACGGCTGATGGCAGGCATATCATGTTGCAGAGAGGAGAGCGCACACGGGGCAGCCCCCCCCCCACACACACACCCACCTCACCCCCACCACCCACACCCACCTTGCGTGACGCCCCGCAGGTGGGAGCTCTGCAGGCGCAGCTGGAGGAGGCGGGCACCGCAAACCTGGCCATGCGCAGGAGCCTGGCCGCCTCTGACCAGTCGCACACCACGCAGGCAAGCCGGGGCGGGTAACAAGCAAGGCGGAGCGGTCGTGCGCTGCGCCCAGCGTGGGGTTCGGTGCCTGGCAAAGAAGGGGCAGTTGGCCAGCGCGTTGTATACGTGTGCTGCCCACACAAAGCGTTGCATGCATATGTGCATCGGCGTTCGCCCCATTTGCATCTCCAGCCGCCTTTCCTTGCTGGCGCAGGTGCTGGCCCTGCAGGCGCAGCTGGCCGAGGCCAGCAGGGGCGGCGTCGCGCTGCAGGACGACATGCAAGGCTCTAAAGCTGTGCATTGTCTGCGGGTGAGCCCACCAAGTCGCCCTCGCAGCTGACCTGGACCTTGACAGAAATCGAACAGTAACATGAGGTTGCTTGTCAGTCATTCTGGCCACCAGAGTTCTCCTTGGATGCTCTGCTTACAATCAACACAGTTGACTCCTAACGCCCAGAGATGCCGGCCTCCTGCCTGGCTACCACCCGACATAGATGCAAGCCCTGCGGCAGCAGTTGGAGCGTGCAGGTGTAGCCAGCCTGGGGTTCCGTGCTGGCATGGAGGCAGCGGAGGAACAAGTCGCAGCGCTGCACCACCAGCTATCCGCAGCAGGGGCGACCACGCGCCAGCTGGAGGGCGCCATGGCAGCCGCGGACGAGGTGCACGGCAGGCAGGTGGTCGACCTGCAGATGCGGCTGGCGGATGTGGGGGCAGCCAGCCTGGACCTGCAGGCGGGCATTGCTGCAGCCGACACGGCGCGCAACTGCCAGGTGCGCTTGCTTGGGTGCCTGCTCTGCCGCCCAGCCTGGCGGGCGTGCCGCACCTCTGCAGCGCTGGCTTGCGCCTCCGCCCTGGGCCTCTGCCGTCTGCCCCCCTGGGCCTCTGCCGCCTGCCCCCGAGCGCTGCAGACGGCCCGCCAGCGCAGGATCAGACTGGGCGGGATCAGACTGGGCGTGCAGGCATGTGCAGCGCTACGGTAGCCAAGTGCCGAGTGCGTTACATGCAAGCCGGCCTGCCCGGCTATGCACGGAGGGCGCAACACGCGCTTCACTGCCAACTGCTCTGCCCCCTGCCATACAAGCAGGTCACCACCCTGCAGCGCCAACTGGCCGACGCCGGCACGGCCAGCGGGCAGCTGCAGGCGGGCATCCTTGCGGCTGACGATGCACGCAGCCGCCAGGTGCGCTTTGTCTCCTTTGCCTTGTATTGTACTGGGTACCAGCACTTGCTGCAACGGCTTCAGCAGGGCGGTTCTGAGCGGGTGCCGTCATCCAGCCAGCCAGCAAGTGCCAGCAGTGAACAGTGGGGGTGTGGGTCTCGGGGGCCGCCCTGGCAGCGGCACGCTTTGCAGGGCGCCCATGCTTTTGCGCAAAGCATGGTCCTGCTGGTGCACGCTTTGTGACATGAAGCGTGTCCAGCTGGGCTCGACCCCCCCCCCCCCCCCTGGTGTGCCTGCTGTGGTCACTGCCCCACCTGCCGCGCAGATGAAGGACCTGCAGCGCCAGCTGGCAGAGGCCGGAGCCACCAACCGCTCCCTTCAAGCCAGCGGCGTGGCCGTCCAGGAGGAGTCGGGGGGCAGCACCGGATCAGGCGGCAGCCAAGGGTTGGCGGGGCAGGTGGGGCCGCCCGCAGCATGGCTGACCCCATCCATGCCTGTCACCCCAGCCGTCACCTCGGACATGGAGATCTACGCCGGGAGCGGCAACGGGGCAGAGGGCGAGGTGAGACATCAAGGCTGCCACTTCAGGGGGCTTTGCGTGGGGCAGCATGCGGCATTGCTGCCTGAAAGATGCCCGCGTAATGCTGCCGTCGGGAGCGCTTGCACCGCCTCTGCTGCATCTTGGAACGGGCCCGTGACAGCTGTCGTTAAAGAGCAGCGGCCACCGTCGCCGGGCAGCCCCGCCTGCACGGATCAGCCCGTACCGCCATGCTGCTTCCCTGCACAAGCTGCATGATGCATGATGTGGGTCCGGCAACGACGAGTCTAAATGTAGGTACGGATGATGTGTCAAACCCTGACCTAAACCCCCCACCCACCCCAGTCGGACCGCATCGAGCGCCTGCTCAGCTCCCTGTCTGTGGCGGAAGACTCCCGCGCCTGCCTGATCGACTGCCAAAGGATCACTTGGTGCACCCAGCCCGACGGCAGCAGGGTGCTGCTGGGAGAGGGGGCCTTCGGCCAGGTGAGAGAGTCGGCGCGCTGCGCGTGCTGGGGTGGGGTGGGGTGGGGAACACAGCGCGTGCACCTCCTGCCCGCCTCCTCTCTGCCCTGCTCGGCGTGGCTTGCGGGTGTGGCGCGCTGGCCAGAATACTGCAAGCTCAAGCCAGCTGGCTCACGGGTGGCCTGCCTGCGCCGGCGCACCCCCCCCCTGCCGCAGGTGTTCAAGGTGCTGCTGGACGGGGTGCAGCCGCACGCCGCCAAGGTCATGTACCTGGGGCAGGCGGCAGAGGCGGAGGAGGCGTTTGTGCGGGAGGCCAGCCTGCTGAAGCAGCTGCGCCACCGCAACATCGTGGGTGAGCTGCCGCCGGTTGGGGGTGCTTGTGATGGGTTGACGTGGAAGGGTGGGGACAGGAATGCCTGGGCTTTCAAGGCGTGGCGTGGCACAGCATGCAGCTTGTTGCGTGCCGCCGAGGGCCTCACTGCAACGAGATGCGTGCCCGCCTGCCGCCCTTGGCTGTGCAGGCTTCAGCGGTGCGAGCACCACGGCGCAGCACGAGGGCATCATCCTCATGGTCGGTCGGTTCTGGGGGGCGGCAGGGACGACCTTCGTGAGGGCCCACAAATGAGTTGGCTGTACACGCCATGCAGGGGGCGAGTGAATGATGGGTGGGACAGTGGGACATTCAATGAATCGGTGAACGACCAGTTGTTAAATTGATTCACTGATTCATCTATTCGATGGCTTGCAGGAGCTGATGGAGGGTCGTGACCTGCAGGGCCGCCTGCAGCAGCGCACCAAGGCGGGGGCACGGCTCTTTGGGTGGTGGGCCCGTGGCCACACCAGCGCGCTGGACATCGCCCGTGCCCTGCACTACCTGCACAGGTGCCCCCTGCCCGCAAGCGCGTGCCTGCACCCTATCCTGCCCGCAAGCGCGTGCCTGCACCCTATCCTGCCCGCATGCGCGTGCCTGCACCCTATCCTGCCCGCATGCGCGTGCCTGCACCCTATCCTGCCCGCAAGCGCTGCTGCCGCACATGCGCCGGTGCTGGGGGGGGGGGCTGCTCGTAGTGGCTGCGAGTGCAACTGAGCATGACTCGGGCTGCACTGCTAGAGTCAACAGGCGGCAGTCATCCCAGCACCCCCGTCTTCCCTTTTACCACCCTTGGCTGATGCAGCGCCAAGCTCACCCATCTCGACCTCAAGGTACGCAGGAGCTTGCTTTTCGTCTGAATTTCCTGCACCGCTGCCGCTGCCGACCTGGACAGGACACCCTCCAGCGTGGCGCACCTGCTGCAATGGTGCTGCTGGGCTCCAACGTGTTGCTCCCTCGGTGCGATGCCGCAGTCCTCCAACGTGCTGCTGACTCGGGAGCTGGGTGCCAAGCTCGCGGACGTTGGATTCACAAAGTGCGCGGGGGGCCGGGGGGGGAAACAGTTGGATGGTACGATTGTTTCTGTTGAACAGGTGGCGCCAGCCAGGACAGGCAACAGGGAAGGGGGAGGCGAAGAGCCACCCCTGCCTGCCTGCTTGCCCGCCTGCCTGCCTGCCTGCCTGCCTGCCTGCCTGCCTGCCTGCCTGCCTGCCTGCCTGCCTGCCTGCCTGCCTGCCTGCCTGCCTGCCTGCCTGCCTGCCTGCCTGCCTGCCTGCCTGCCTGCCTGCCTGCCTGCCTGCCTGCCTGCCTGCCTGCCAAAACCACCTGGACGAGTGTGTGCTCGAGCGATGCGTCTGGCATGCTGCAGCTCTTCTGCGTGCTGCACCGCAACGAGTGGGTTCGAGCGCATGCCCGCCGGTTCCCTGCACGCGTGCAGGCCGCTGCGTGGCTCCTGCCACTCCATGACCGACGGCTGGCTGGGCACCTTCAACTACGTGAGTGATACATCGCCACTCCGGTCCATCAATGCGTTTCTCAAGCCGCAGCAGCGGTCATGGGCATACAAGACTGCAACAGAGCGCGCCGCGCTCTCATGAAGGTCTGGGGATGCAGCCGAGAAGCAGCCTTGGCATGCAGGTTCCAATGACGTTGACGCAGCCTCTGGGGAGCTCATTATGTGCCACTGACCCCGCCGCTGCCGCAGATGGCGCCGGAGCTTTTTATGGGATCGCTGTGCACCCCGGCTGTGGATGGTGCGTGGGCACACGGTTGTGTGGTATGAGGGAGGCATGGGTGTGTGTGGGGGGACTAGCTGCTCCTCCTGCTCCTGCCATGCCGGCAAAATTGCGAGGTGAAGCAGCGCGGGGCATGCTGCGCCAGTGCGCTCCCCAATGCCACCTCGCCCACCCCGCCCCCAACCCCCCTTTCCACCCCGCCAGTCTGGTCCTTTGGAGTCCTCCTCTGGGAGATTTGCACAGGCACGCTGTGCTGTGTGCTATGCTGCGCTGCGCTGCGCTGTGCTGTGTGAAGGGCCTGTCACCAGCATGCAAGCGCCGGGCATGTGGCTGCCAGCGTGGTCGTCGGGCATGACACTAACACGTCTTGTCATGCGGACTGTCTCAAGTTCGGTGGCGTCGCTGGCAGCCGCTCATCCGCCACTGCCAGCGCTCACCCCTCCGCTGCCCTCCCTGCTCGCTTGCCTGCAGGGGAGAACCCCACACGTGGCCGCTGCCGCATGCTGCACGTCCCTGAAGAGGCACCGCAGGAGGTGGGGGGCTGGTCAGCTCGTTGCATCTGTCTTGCTGTCACCTGCGCACAGCGCACCTGCTCATGTCGGGGTGCCGCAGTGGTCTCCACGCGTCGAGCGCCCAGCTAGGCAAGGGAGCGGCCGCCGGTCGTGGATGAAATTGCGAATGTCACTGAAAGTGCTTGGCAGATGATGCCCAACCAGTCCCCCCCACCCCCCCACCCCACCCACGCATGACAGGTGGCAGACCTGTACCTCGAGTGCCTGGAACAGGAGCCCTCACTCCGCCCGACCGCCACCGACCTGGTGCGTCGCCTGGCCAGGCTGCAGCATCCCGCGGCGGCGGCGGGCGGCGGCGGCGACGAGGCAGCGTGCACGGCCGGCCAGCCTGCTGGGCCATGAAACGGGCGGAGCACTGCAGCCGCGGCTGGAAAGCCTTTTGAGGCCAGTGCATGTGCCTTGTGCCTGTTTCTTGATTCAATCAGTTACATGAGGCTGGTGCGGTCCTTCCCTGCAAGCCGCCTCCTGCTCACCCCTTCCTGACCGTCCCGTGACCCCCCAACAGCATGTTTGGCTTATCCCTGTGCTTGCGGCCTGCCGCCCCTGTACTTCATGCGCTGCGGCGGTGCAACGTGCGCTGCTGGATCCTTCGAATCAGCAGGGGGTGGCTGGGTGTTATGTGGCTGGCAGACGAGTCCCAATGCAGAGGCTGCAGGGTGGGTGCCAGTGGCACAGCGCAGAGCCGTTGCAGCGGCGACGTGCCTGCTTTGCTACCTATTTTTGTGCTGACTCCGATTCCTGATTGCTTGCCCCTCGATTCCTTTCTCTCCTCTTCCCATATGATTGCGCCCTTGCTTCCTTGCCCGAACCTCGAGATGAAACAGTACCCAAGCCTCTGGCAGCCATGGATGCCACAACGCCAACATGCGCGTGAGGCTCTGCCTCGTGCGGGTGGCACACAGCACTGTGGGTAGGCCATCCCTTCGGTCGATGCGCGTGACGCCGTTCGGTGCACACGCAGCGGCAGTGGCCTCTGGGGCTCTTCAAGATGGAGGCGCCAATTCACGCCCGCCGGCGGCGCCGCCGGGGGCTTGCCGGCGGCTGGCATCTGGCATCGGCCGTTGCCTGCAAGTTCCATAAATTATTGATGATCATTAATTATCAATCAGAGCGCGCAGCTCCGTTCAAGCAAGGCGCTCGGACTTTGGATAGTAGCTTCCCGAGAGCTCAGGCCTCTTTACTCTGAGCCCTGCCCGACCCGCGCCAGCGTGCCAAGGTGTGCGCCCACAAGACGTCCTGTTCCTGCAGCACGAGGAGCAGGCTCGCGCCGGCTGACGGCGGCGGCAGTGGCGGTGGCGGCGGCGGCGGCGGCGGGCCACCTGCCGCAGCTTGACGTGTCGGTCGCCACCGGACAGAGTTTACAGCTTCCCGTCTCATTTGCAATGCACTGTGAACTAGGCTCCAGGCATGATCTTTAGTAGTGCATGGGGCAAGAAGTAGACAAAGAACAGGTCTGCTCGTAAGAACGCGGTTGGGCTGCGTGCATGCCACATGCCAGCACCCTCCAGCCTGCCTCTGTGCGCGCCCCACCCACCCATCAACCCTTTCACTCCCGCACCTATTTCGACTTTGGGCTGTTTCAGGGCCATTTGAGCCTCAGAAGCAGCACAAATGCTACGCTTCCCGCGTCGGAAGCAGTCCGGCAATGCGCTGTCAAGCACGCAGCGCGCAACAGCGGGCAGGGGTGATACCTGTTCTAGCTGGCCCGGCTCCGCCTTGAAAGCCCACCGCAAGTTGCGGCTCCTGCTGTCTTCCCCTCCCCCTTCCCCCTGGTGCAGTTCTGCAAGATGCAGCAGGACTTGGCAGAGGCGGGGGAGAGGATTCAGGAGTTACAGGAGGGGATGGTGGCGGCTCATGAGGTGCACAGCAAGCAGGTGAGCGCGTCGGTGGAACGCTTGCCGCGGGTGTTCGTTCAGCCGAAAAACGGCGTGCTATCGGCGACGCTGACGGCTGATGGCAGGCATATCATGTTGCAGAGAGGAGAGCGCACACGGGGCAGCCCCCCCCCCCCCCCACCCACCCACCTCACCCCCACCACCCACACCCACCTTGCGTGACGCCCCGCAGGTGGGAGCTCTGCAGGCGCAGCTGGAGGAGGCGGGCACCGCAAACCTGGCCATGCGCAGGAGCCTGGCCGCCTCTGACCAGTCGCACACCACGCAGGCAAGCCGGGGCGGGTAACTTAGCGCAGCGGCCACGCCTGGCATGGCACGGGGGGTTGGTGCTTGGCGAGAAACAAGGAGCTGGGAAGGAGCTAGCCGCGTGCGTGTGCTGCCCATCCCCTGTGCTACGTGCGTGCATCGCCGTGTGCCATGGCCGGCTGCCTCGCTTCCTGCCACAGGTGCTGGCCCTGCAGGCGCAGGTGGCAGAGGCCAGCAGGGGCGGCGACACACTGCAGGGAGACATGCAAGACTCTACAGCCGTGCACAACCTGCAGGTGAGCCCAGCAACGCATCCCTGCGGCTCACCCAACACGCCGACCAATTGTCAGTTGGCCAGCCACCCGGTGCTCTGTGAAATGCTTGCTTTCCGTTGGTGGCGCGCAGAGGTGTAGACCCCCCCCCCCCCCTTCCCCCTGCAGCTGCAAGCGGTGCAGCAGCAGTTGCGGCGCGCTGGGGCTGCCAGCCTGGAGTTGCGCGCGGGCAAGGAGGCGGCGGAGGAGGAGGTGAATCAGCTGCAGGACCAGCTGGCCGCCGCAGGAGCAGCTACGGGGCAGCTGCAGGGTGGCATGGCAGCCGCGGACGAGAGGCACGGCAGGCAGGTGGTCGACTTGCAGATGCGGCTGGCGGATGTGGGCGCAGCCAGCCTGGACCTGCAGGCGGGCATTGCTGCAGCCGACACGGCGCGCAACTGCCAGGTGCGCTTGCTTGGGTGCCTGCTCTGCCGCCCAGCCTGGCGGGCGTGCCGCACCTCTGCAGCGCTGGCTTGCGCCTCCGCCCTGGGCCTCTGCCGTCTGCCCCCCTGGGCCTCTGCCGCCTGCCCCCGAGCGCTGCAGACGGCCCGCCAGCGCAGGATCAGACTGGGCGGGATCAGACTGGGCGTGCAGGCATGTGCAGCGCTACGGTAGCCAAGTGCCAAGTGCGTTACATGCAAGCCGGCCTGCCCGGCCATGCACGGAGAGCGCCACATGCGCTTCACTGCCACCTGCTCTGCCCTCTGCCATATAAGCAGGTCACCACCCTGCAGCGCCAACTGGCCGATGCTGGCACGGCCAGCGGGCAGCTGCAGGCGGGCATCCTTGCGGCTGACGATGCACGCAGCCGCCAGGTGCGCTTTGTCTCCTTTGCCTTGTATTGTACTGGGTACCAGCACTTGCTGCAACGGCTTCAGCAGGGCGGTTCTGAGCGGGTGCCGTCATCCAGCCAGCCAGCAAGTGCCAGCAGTGAACAGTGGGGGTGTGGGTCTCGGGGGCCGCCCTGGCAGCGGCACGCTTTGCAGGGCGCCCATGCTTTTGCGCAAAGCATGGTCCTGCTGGTGCACGCTTTGTGACATGAAGCGTGTCCAGCTGGGCTCGACCCCCCCCCCCCCACCCTGGTGTGCCTGCTGTGGTCACTGCCCCACCTGCCGCGCAGATGAAGGACCTGCAGCGCCAGCTGGAAGACGCGGGCGCCACCAACCGCTCCCTCCAAGCCAGCGCTGCAGCCGACCTAGAGGGGGAGCAGTGGGGGGCCAGCCTTGAAGCGTCGCGCGGCAGCCAAGGCCAAGGGTTGGCGGGGCGGGGCGGGCTGCCGACACGGCTCAGCCCGGCTGCGTCGACCCCATCCATGCCTGTCACCCCAGCGGTCACCTCGGACATGGAGATCTACGCCGAGAGCGTCAGCGGGGCAGAGGGCGAGGTGAGCTGTGGGCCAGGCTGCTGCGGAGGGGGGCATTGATGCTGCGCTCCGCCTGGGCTGCGTTACCGACCGTTGCACGCACCATCACCGCGCTTGCAAGCACCACCCGTGCTTCGTCACTGGCTGCGCCCCTGGCACGCCTTGGGAGAGCAGCAGCCGCCACCGCTCGACGGCCCTGCCTGCCTGGACCCTGCTGCACTGCCACTCTACACCCTGCTCCCCACGCTTTGATCCCCACCCGCGCTTGGACCCCCCGCCCACCCCAGTCGGACCGCATGGAGCGCCTGCTCAGCTCCCTGTCTGTGGCGGAAGACTCCCGCGCCTGCCTGATCGACTGCCAAAGGATCACTTGGTGCACCCGGCCCGACGGCAGCAGGGTGCTGCTGGGAGAGGGGGGGTTCGGCCAGGTGAGAGAGTCGGGGGCGCTGCGCGTGCTGGGGTGGGGTGGGGTGGGGAACACAGTGCGTGCACCTTCCTGCCCGCCTCCTCTCTGCGCCTGCTCGGCGTGGCTTGCGGGTGTGGCGCGCTGGCCAGATTATTGCAAGCTCAAGCCAGCTGGCTCACGGGTGGCCTGCCTGCGTCCGGCACCCCGCCCTTGCCCAGGCATCGCAGAGGCCAGCTGTGCAGGGTGGCTGCAACATGCACTGGTGCGTCCCTTGACGCCCCCCCCCTGCCGCAGGTGTTCAAGGTGCTGCTGGATGGGGTGCAGCCGCACGCCGCCAAGGTCATGTACCTGGGGCAGGCGGCAGAGGCGGAGGAGGCGTTTGTGCGGGAGGCCAGCCTGCTGAAGCAGCTGCGCCACCGTAACATCGTGGGTGAGCTGCCGCCGGTTGGGGGTGCTTGTGATGGGTTGACGTGGAAGGGTGGGGACAGGAATGCCTGGGCTTTCAAGGCGTGGCGTGGCACAGCATGCAGCTTGTTGCGTGCCGCCGAGGGCCTCACTGCAACGAGACGCGTGCCCGCCTGCCGCCCTTGGCTGCGCAGGCTTCAGCGGCGTGAGCATCACGGCGCAGCACGAGGGCATCATCCTCATGGTCGGTCGGTTCTGGGGGGCGGCAGGGACCACCCTTTGTGAGGCCCCCTGGTGTTTAAAGCCTGCTTGCTGTTCTGTGTCTTGCAGCAGGAGACCCCTTGAAGGCTGCCTGTGCTGCGGACGGGTCGAGTTTACCGCCTTGCACCCCTCCCCCACCCTGCCCTTCAGGTGGGATGGCGCGAGTCAGACATTTCAGCGTAGTCTTCGATTGTTAAATTGATTCACTGATTCATCTATTCGATGGCTTGCAGGAGCTGATGGAGGGTCGTGACCTTCAGGGCCGCCTGCAGCAGCCCACCAAGGCGGGGGCACGGCTCTTTGGGTGGTGGGCCCGCGGCCGCACCGTGGCGCTGGACATCGCCCGTGCCCTGCACTACCTGCACAGGTGCCCCCTGCCCGCATGCGCGTGCCTGCACCCTATCCTGCCCGCATGCGCGTGCCTGCACCCTATCCTGCCCGCATGCGCGTGCCTGCACCCTATCCTGCCCGCATGCGCGTGCCTGCACCCTATCCTGCCCGCATGCGCGTGCCTGCACCCTATCCTGCCCGCAAGCGCTGGCTCACGACACGCTCTTTTTTGTGGGCTGTCACTGTCGCACGGGAGCGCGTAGCTACTGCCCAACGGGATGCGCTGCATGGCAGGGGTTGTGAGTGCAGCTGGGCATGGCATGGGTTGTACAGCTCGTGTCAAAGGGCGGCAGTAATCCTGGGCTCCACACCCCCTTTTCATCACCCCACCTGCTGCAGCGCCAAGCTCACCCACTTCGATCTCAAGGTAGGTGGCAGCTTGCTTTTTGTCCTTCTTTCTTTGAGATTCTTGCACTGCCGCCGCAGCTGGCCTGGGCAGGCACACCCTCCAGCGTGCCGTGCCGTGCCTGCAGGCCTGCTCCCGTGCGGCTGACGTGCTCACCCGTGTCGATCCCCCGAGCATGCTGCCGCAGGCCTCCAACGTGCTGCTGACGCGGGAGCTGGGTGCCAAGTTGGCGGATGTCGGGTTCACCAAGTGCGCAGCGAGGGGCAGGGAGGCAGCCCCGACGCAGCGTCTGCCCGGGGGGCCACGATGGGTGGAGTGACACGCAGAGCGCCGTGGCATGCACATCTCACTTGCAACTCCGGTGTACAGGGGCCGCGTGAACGCTGATGCGAAAGCTTTGATGAGGGGGCCGCTGGTGCATCGCTGCAGCGGCAAGGGCCCGTGTGTGTGCGCGCTCGAGAGGCAGTTTTAGCGCATCCCATCCCCCCTTCCCCTGCACGCGTGCAGGCCGCTGCGCGGCTCCCAACACTCCATGACCGAGGGCCGGCTCGGCACCTTCAACTACGTGAGTGAGGTGTCGTCTTGGCATCACTGCATTGCTCAAGTGCACTGGGAAGGCAGCAGGGCTCATGGAGGGCTGTAGCAGAGAGCGCCCTTGGAGGGTGTCCTCTTGTCAAGGCCACCAGCGGCACGTAGCCTCTGCACGCAGGTTCTGTGGCCCAGCCTGCTGCTCGGTCGTCCCGAAACGTGCGCACCACCTGCACCCCGCCGCTGCCGCAGATGGCGCCGGAGCTTTTGATGGGATTGCTGTGCACCCCAGCGCTGGACAGTGCGTGGGCAAGCAGTCGCTGGGGATTGGAAAGGACTAGAGGCAGCTTGCTTCCCTCTCACACCTTGACCCACCCGGCCCCCACCCCGCCACCACCCCCCTCTCCACCCCGCCAGTCTGGTCGTTTGGAGTCCTCCTCTGGGAGATTTGCACAGGCACGCTGTGCTGTGCGCTGTGCGGTTGCTATGCTGTTGCTGTGCTACGCAGTGCCGTGCCGTGCTGTGCTGTGCTGTGCTGTGTCAATGGCCTGTCACCAGCATGCAGCATGGTGGCACGCGCGCACTGGGCGTGCGGGCTGCTAGCGTTCGTCAGCAACCACAGCAGTAGTCATGCCGATGGGACCCCGTCGCTGCCCTGCCGCTGCCCTGCCACTGCCAGCGCTCTCCCCTCCCTGCTCGCTTGCCTGCAGGGGAGAACCCCACACGAGGTCGCTGCCGCATGCTGCACGTCCCTGAAGAGGCACCACAGGAGGTGGGGGGCTGGTCAAGTCGTTGCATCTGCCTTGCTGTCACCTGCGCACAGCGCACCTGCCCATGTCGGGGTGCCGCAGTGGCAGAGCTCCATGTGTCGAGCCCCCAGCTAGGCAAGGGAGCGGCCGCCGGTCGTGGGCGGAAACTGCGAATGTCACTGAAAGTGCTTGGTGCTTGGCAGATGATGCCCAACTAGTCCCCACCCCCACCCCCACCCCACCCACGCATGACAGGTGGCAGACCTGTACCTCGAGTGCCTGGAACAGGAGGCCTCACACCGCCCCACGGCCACCGACCTGGTGCGACGCCTGGCCAGGCTGCAGCATCCCGCGGCGGCGGCGGGCGGCGGCGGCGGCAAGGCAGCGCGCACGGCCGGCCAGCCTGCTGGGCCATGAAACGGGCGGAGCACTGCAGCCGCGGCTGGAAAGCCTTTTGAGGCCAGTGCATGTGCCTTGTACTTTGTTGCTTACTTGGCTGATGCGTTCCTTCCCTGCAATCCGCTTCCTGCTCGCCCCTGCTCTGTCGTTGTCGTTCGCGCCCCAAACGTCTTTGCCTTGCCCTCTGGGTGCTGCCTCCGCGCGTCTGACCTGGCGTGCTGGTGACGCAGCGAGCGCTGCTGGACAAAACACTCGTGCAGATCTTTCAGTTCAAGTGCAGCGTCGAGGGCTGGTTGGGATGCATGTCCGACGAGGAGTGGGTGCTTGGGTGGCACCTAGCTGACGGCAGACAAGTGCATTGTAGGTCCTGGTACGCAGTGCATATGCAGCCGCAGGCAGCTGTGAAGTGCCACCCTGTGGGTGCCACCAAGTTGGTGGGGGCGGCAGAGTCCAGAGAGTGCCTCTGGCAGAGCCGGCGGCGGCGACGACATGGCGATCGGCGAGCGGCCTGACGCTGCATCCAGGCCTGCGAGCTGATCACGCATAGATGGCCCGATGAGCTGATGCATCTTCTTCGAGTGGTCAATGCAACACCATCATCCCCATACCATGTTGCAAACTCCCACCGGCCGGCCACGCTGTCTTGGGGCTGGTTGGAGCCAGCGGGTTTGGAGCCAGTTGGCCCCGAAATCTTGGAGCCATTTGGAGCCACCCACAAATTTCCCGCCAGTTGGAGCCAGCACCAAGTTGGAGCCAGATGGCTCCAAACAAAAGCTTAGACGGCTGAGGGTGCCAGCAGGCTCAGCACGGGTCGACACGTTCAACACGGCCACCGACAAGATCAGATCGAAACCATCCCTTGGTCCTCGCGATCACTCAAGGATTGTTGCACAAGGCTCACACGTAGTTGCGCCTGGCGATTGTGAGCCTTCGCAACCTCACCTCAGCCTGAGCGCGGCACAATGTTTGGGGCCGCTTACAACAAGCGCGTGCGGCCCGCGCTCGATGCTATAGACAGCTGCGCGCGCCTACTCGGCGGCATCGAGTCGGGCATCGACGTGGGTCCCTGGCGACGGCGGGGGCAGGCAGCGGCAGCGGCGGGGTGCGGTTGCTGCGGGCGGGCAGCTAGAGCCCTTGCAGCGCCCTTGCACCAGCGCTGAAACCTCCAAAAAGTGCTCAAAGGACTTGCAACAGGCTGGGGAGTCGGGAGAAGGTTTCCTCCTGTCCTGTCCTGCCGGGCCTAACCCGTCTCCACCGCCTGCCCTGCCTGCTGCCCTGCCGCAGCTGCCCAAGATTGCGGTGGTGGGCGACCAGTCCAGCGGCAAATCCAGCGTGATCGAGTCCATCTTTGGGATCTCCCTGCCGCGAGGCTCGGGCATCGTCACCCGCACGCCCATCCAGGTGGAGGGTAGCAGCGGGGGTGGGGCGTCGTGGTACTGTGTGCTACCGGCAGCCCACCCGCGAGGCTGCGTGTGCTGTGCAGCCTTCATGCGGGCCACCACCTGCTGCTAGCAACTGCCAGCCTCCTCAGACTGGTCGTGTGTGCTGCCTGCTCGGAGCTCGATGGGCTGCCACCTGCCATACATGCCCCCCACCCCCCCACCCCCCACCCCACTGCAGGTGGAGCACCGCTACACCGAGGGGCAGGCATACGCAGAGCTCAGCTACAAGACTAGCCCTGATGACGAGGAGTGGACCAAGCGTGTGGTAGAGGATCTAGACGGCATTGAGCAAGCTGTCGAAGAGGTGGGTGGGTGGGGTGGGTGTCGGGGTGACGAGGTGCGTGTATAGGTGCGTGGCTGGTGGGCTGGCAGCAGGAGAGCCGCTGCCGCTGCCGGCTGCGCGTGCCAAGCCCTGAGCGCCCCGCCCACCCAACCTGCATCACGCGCAGGCGACCGATGCTGTGACAGGCACTACAAAAGGGTGTGGTCGACAGCACCATCTACCTGCGCATCAAGTCGGATCGCCTGCCTGACCTGACAGTGCTCGACCTGCCTGGCATCATGTGAGCGTGGCGCAGCGTGGAAGGGATGGGGGGGGGGGGGCATTGTTCTTTGGCCAGTCGGTGCCTGCTCGTCTGCCGCCACCATTATGCTGCAGCTGAACATCGGCGATGCACTTTTGGCAGTGGGCATGTGGCCTGTGTGTGGCCTGCGCAGGCGGGTTGCTGTGGAAGGGCAGCCTCCGCTGGTCCTGAAGTGTCCTTCCGCCCCCCGCCCTGCGCGCTGCCCCTTTCTTATTGGCCGCAGGCGCATCGCTGTTGACGACCAGCCCAAGAACATCGAAGAGATTGTGGAAAACCAGATCCGCAGACACATCGAGGGTGGGATCCGTTGTACTGCTCGCCTGCCTGCCTGCCTAGGCACTGGCCTGCCTGCCTGCTGGCCCGCCGTCCCCGCCACCACCTCTGCACCCCAGTTCGCCCATGTGCCCCCGGTTTCTGTGCCTGCAGGCGACAACGTGGTCATTCTGTGCGTGCTGCACGGCACGTCGGACCCATCCACCGCCAGCGCAATCAAGCTTGCTCAAGAATACGATGAAGACGGTGATCAAACAATGGTGGGTGCCACGTGGCAGCGCAGTGCGCAGCAGGCGTACCTCTGCTGCTGTGCTGTGCTGTGTCGCCGCTCCTTAGGATCGATGCGTATGCGTCGTCAGAGGCTCCTGCCCTCCCTCCTTCAACACAGGGTGTGGTCACCAAGCCGGACCGCTGCGAGAAGGCGCAGGTGGAGGACCTGATTGGCAGCGTGCTGGGCGCCGGCAGCAGCATCAAGCTCAAGCTGGGATTCATCCCGGTGCGTGCTGGCACAGAGGCCAGGGCGGCTTTGACGCTTGCGCACGTGCACCGAACAAGCACGGTGCCCTGCTGCACTGCGCTGCGCGACAGCGAGCAAGAGCGTCGCCTGGCCTGAGCTGTGGCCAGCCCGCCTGCCCTGACTTGCAACCCATGCCCGCGGCGCACTGGCCCCCGCCCACCCACATTTCTGAACTGGGGGCAGGTGCGCAACCGCACCACCAGCGAGCTCACCGATGGCACGTCGCTGGACCAAGTGCGCGAGAACGAGGCCGCCTTCTTCAAGTGCCACCCGCTGCTGAGCCAGCTGGCAAAGGTGGTGGTGGGGGGGGGGGGGCATGATCCGCGGGTCCGCCTGAGACGCTGTCTGACAGATCAAGCCTCACTTGCCCATAAATACGAGGGCGGCCTCATCAAGTTCACGTATGACGACAAGACAGACAGGCAGCTGTGCTGACACCTCTGGGCTCTGGGGGCCACCCCACCCCACCCCCACACCACCCAAGCTCTCGGCTGGCCCACTGCTGTAGGACCGGCGCGGTATCCCTGCGCTGGTGGACCAGCTGGCCCACGTGCAGATGCAGCGGGTGCACAAGGCGCTGCCAGAGCTGAAGAAGCAGGTGGGTGGTGGGTGGGTGGCGGGTGTGCCGCAGCTGGGGTGGGCAAGCTGGCGGTACCGAGGTCGTGGGAGTACCGAGGTCGTGGGGGCGCGCGTGCGTGTCTTGGCATGCACGCCCGGCTTGTGTGTGCACGCAGAGCTGCAGCTGACCTTGCAGCGACCCCACGGTTGCTGTGCATGCCTAGGCCGAACAGCAGGCACACACCAACGTTGACATCCCGCCCCCCCCCGGCCGCCGCTTGCCCCCTCCTTTGCCTGCCTCAGGTTCGGGACAAGCTGGACAAGGCCCGGGCAGACCTGGAAGCCACGGCGGCCAATGCCGTGGCGTCCGAAAGCGAGGCGCAGCTGCGCCTGCAGCAGCTGTCCGGCCAGGCGCGTGGGGTTGGCGGCGCTGCCAGAAACATGTGTCTGAGAGCGTGCCGCAACCACAGCCGCCCTCCCGCTCCAGCGAGGCGGGTCAGCACGGGCCACTCACCTTGCAAGCACTGCTTCAACCCGCCCCCGCTGTGCAGGTGGGCACCGCCGTGTATCAGCTGCGCAAGGGCGACTACCAGGACGCAGACGAGGACGACAAGGTGCCACGCAGGATGTACGAGATGGCAGAGGAGTACTGCCGAGAGGTGCGCATGCGCAGCACATCCCCTCCCTACCCCCATCCGAAAGAAAGGCTCCTTCACCATGCCTGCGCGCATCCCCGACCAGCGCGTACCTGGGTGCTGCAAAGGGGCCTCCAGCTCCGGTGGCGGCAAGGGATTGGTGCCGGAACGTCTGCATTGAGGTGTGCCCACCTCCTGCTGGACCCTGGCTGTCAACCTGGTGGTGTGCAGGTTGAGGAGGCCTGCGCCTTGGGCTGGTTCATGAGCGACGATTGCTTCGACAAGCTCAAGCAAGCAAGCCTGGACACCCGTGGCGTGGCCCTGCCCAACTTCCTGTCCAGCGCGGTGTTCCGGCAGATGTGCAAGCGCCGTGAGTGATTGTGCAAGGACTGGGCTGCGTCGCCCGCCGTCCTGCCCACGACCTGCCATATCGTTTCGGCTGCCTGCCTGCCTGCCTGCCTGCCTGCCTGCCTGCCTGCACGCCCGCCCTCCGGCCTGCCTGCCCGCCTGCCTGCCTGCCTGCCTGCCGCCTGCCATTAGCATTTGCCGGGGTGGGCACAGGCCGTGGGCGAGCCAAGCGGCCGGCCTACCTGCCCTGCCCCACCATCCTGCAGACGTGTACGACCAGCTGCGCCAGCCCTCGCTTGCCCTGGTGGGCGATACACGCGCCTACATGGAAGAAGTGCTGGGCAAGCTGCTGGCGGCTGCCTTCGATCCCCCGCCTGGCGGAGCTGGCACAGGAGCAGGTGCCTCAGGGATGAGGGGCGCTGCACAAGCGCTGGCGCCCTGCCATTGTTGAGCACGGGCAGCTGACGTGCCCCATACCTCTATACAAACACAAGTGGCAGCCAATCCTGACGTGAAATGCAGGTGCAGGAGGCGCTGCGAGAGCAGGAAGCCAAGGCGCGTGCGCATGTGGGGCTTATGATCAGGTGACAGGAACTAAAGGGCGGGCTTGCACGGGGTTTGAGGGTGGCGGTGTGGTGTCGGCATGGACACTGAGCGTGAAGGGTGTGCTGCTGCTGCCGGGCGGCTGCAGCAGCCGCTGTGCCTGATCCGCAGAGCCTGTACCAAGTCTGGATTGGCATTGCCAACCCTTGCACCCTTTGCAAAGCCAGCCCGCGGCACATGACGGCGTGTGCCACCTCTGCGCCTGCGCCTGAGCTTATCTTCACCCTGAATCATTACTACATGGATACCGTCAACAAAATCAAGGAGGACTGCGTGAAGATACGGAACGGTCAGCAGCGCCGGGACGCAGGCTACCCCGAGGAGTGGACTGCCGTCCTCAGTGATGTGGTCAAGGCCCACGGCCAGGAGATGAGTGTGAGTCCGTTGGCTGGTCGCAGGGGCAACATGGCCTCCTGGGGGACATCAGCACTAGGGCTGGGTTCGTGCCGGCGTGGAGCTGTGCCGGCGCCTGGTGCAGGCAATGCTTACATCCGCCTCACTTACCCCTCCCTCGTCCCCTTTTCGACCTCCCTCACACTCTTGGGGGAGGTGTGGCTGGGGCAATGTTGAGCGTTGGCAGGGGGGGATGCAGGGCGGGGCGGACAAGATGCGCAGGGGTGGTCGGCAGAGTACCGTGTGCAGCCAGGACTCGTTTCCCGTTGACCCGTGCCACAGCGCATACCTTCCCAATTTCTGTATTCCCTTATTCTCTTTCCCTGCAGGCCCGGCGGCGCGATGAGCTGGCGCGCCTGGTGGGGAGCCTGGAGAAGGCCTGGGCCCGCCTGCGCAACATCTCGGTGTGAGGCAGCCACGCAGCCAGGCACTTTTGGAGCAGGCGTCAGCAGGCCGCGGGCGCGCTGAAGCGGGCGCTCGCTGGTGCACCAGGCAGGCGGCTCTGGTCCGCTGCCTGAGCAGCTGCAAGGTGCAGCGCGGAACTGTTGTGACATATGTATATGTGCTGTTAGAACACTGGATGGAGAGCAGGCAGGAGGGGTCACAGGTGCACCCGCAGGCAGCGCGGAGGGAGGCGGCGGCTCTCAAGGGGATGGGCGGGGCACAGGCCGAGGTTGGTGCCGTGGGCGAGGCAGGAACAAACGGGACATGTGCGGGGACGTACAACAGGCGCATGAAACAGGGGGGAACAAAGCATACGTGCCTCGCTGACGAGCATAGCCAGCAAGGAATGAATTGGGGCGGCCAGGTGGCAGCGCAGTCTCAGCTTTACTGATAGTTGTGTGTGTGGGGGGTGTGGGTGGGTGGGTGGGTGTGTGTGGGTGGGGTGGGGTGGGGTGGGGGTGGGGTGGGGTGGGGGGGGGCGCGACAAGCGACAAGCGGCTAACGTCACTTCTCGCCTTGCCGCTCCGCCGCCACCGGCGGCTCTGTCTCTGCCGCTTCCGCCTCTGCTGCTGGTTGCTGCTGCTGCTGCTGCGCTGCCTGCTCATCCAGCGTCGGTCCCCCCGCCATCTCTGCCAGCAGCGGCTTGAGATATGCTTCTTCCACCTTGGGCTCTGCCCGTGCCGCCTTGCGCAGCAGGCGCACTGCGGGGTCGTACTGCCTGAGCTTGCGGTGCAGCGTGGCCTGGGACACCCAGCAGCGCACCCGCAGGTCGTCTGCATTTGGAAGGGGGGCGAGGCGGAGCAACTCAGCACGGGGAAGAAACAAGGCGAACAGGGGGTCTCAAGGCTGAAGGGGCTCAAAGCACGTGGTAAATTCGACAAGATGGCGCGCGCCTGGCCACGCCAGCGGCAAACAAGACACAACAACTGCCGGGTGCATTGCCCTGCGTCTCCACCTGTCCAGCCATGGGCGCTCCCAGCGCTGCCCAGCCGTGTGGCGCCCACCTGTCCGCGCCGCATCTGCCGCCTTCTTGAAAGCATCAATCGCTGTGTCGTCCTCCCCCTGCATGTGCAGCGCCACCGCCGCACCAAACCAGGAGCGAGCCCGCGACTGGGCGTCCAGCTGCGGAGGCATCCCAGGGGAGGCAAGGGTGAGGCTGGGGAGCATAATGGATGCCAGCACACCTTGGGGCAGGCCAGGTGGATGACTGCAGTTTGACCGCTGACTGCAGGCTTGCGACCTTGCATCGCAGCACTCGAAGACCTCCCGACCCTCAAGCCGCTCGCCGCTGCGCCCACCTGCTGGTGCTTTGCCGCCTGCAGGAAGTACTGCTCCGACAGTGGCCAGTCCTTGAGGGCGGCGTGCACCTGGTAGCAGGGAGAAGACGGAGCAGCAGGGATGGCATTGGTGAGGCTACTGCCGGTGCCGGTGCTGGTACTGGTGCTGGTGCTGCCGCCGCCCCGCCCCACGTCCTTTCCTGCCCACCGCTGGCCCCTCCCAACACACCTGGCCGAGGGCGTAGAGGGCGTTGGGCTGGCCGGGGTAGAGCTGCAGGATGCGCTGCAGCACCGTGGAGGTGGCCCCGGCGCGTCCCTCGCTGCGCAGCGCCGCCGCCCGCTCGAACAGCGCAGCCTGGTCCGAGGTGGTGAGCAGGAACTGGCGGAGTTCTGGGTTGACGCCCGCAGGCAGCGGCCCCGCCGCGCCCGTGGCTATCGCCGCCGCCGCGGCAGCCGCGGCGTCAGCGGTGGCCGCCGCCGGGGCTGGCGCTGCTGCGGGGCTGCTGCCTGCGGGTGCCTCGCTGGCGGCGACGGGCAGGCCCGCCAGCTGGCGCACGCCAGGCTGGCGCAGCGCGTAGTTTTGTGCCAGCGCCAGGGTGGAGCTGGTGGCCCAGTAGCACAGCGCGCCCTGGGGCAGCTGCAGCGGCGGGGCAAGCACGGGCAGGGGAGAGGGGGCGCGGCGGGTGCTGCGGGTGGGACGGCTTTGCCGTGAAAGAGCGGAGCTGCGACTGCAGCTGCTGCCAGCGCGAGCGCCGGCGTGGCAGCCCAGCCCACCCACAGTAGCCCTGCAACGCTCAGAAACCACCCGACTGGCCATCGCACCCAGCGCTTTGCCACCCAATACTGCCAGCCCCGCCCACCTGCAGCGCGATGGCAAACATGGGCACCATCATCCACTCCAAAAACAGCCGCAGGCCGCCCATCACGTACAGCATCACGCTCGCCTGCTGGCGGGACCCGGCGGGCGCTGCGGAAGCACAGGGAAAACGATGCATCGGGACGGAGATCAGGTGGGGCAAGGGGACAGGTGATCATGTTCTTTAGTGTTGTGTGGGCCGTGCCTGCCGGCGGAACCCGGCGGGCGGGCGTCGTAGGAACAGAAGCGAGGCCCATGCAGGGTGAGCAATGAGCTGCACAGGAGTGGAACATGCAGCAAGCGCAGCAGCACCACCGTGCCGTCGTCACCAGCAAACAGACGGCAGCGCACCCGAGAATGCGGCGTCGATGTTGGCAAGCATCGAGAGGGTGATGGCGGCGGGCAGCACCACGCCGGCAGTGCCTGCAGCACGGGGTGCAAGGGAGGAGACAGTCGCCTGCCTGCTTGCGGTGCAGCTGCCGGAGCACAGCAACGTGCACAGCTGGACGCGGCGTGCTCAGGCAGAACCGTGCGTCCTGCCCTGCCCTGCCCCAGCCAGCCTGCCCAGCGCCACCCACCCAGCGGCGCCACCCACTGCGTCAGGTCCATGGCAGGCAGCGTGAGGTCTGTGAACCACGCCGCGCCGCCCTCCCTAAAGCCCGGCCAGCTGTTCAGGCTCATCGTGCGGACGGTGGCCATGGCTGTGACAAACACGGGCAGCTGCGCCAGCGGGGAGGCCAGCGCCCAGATGGGGTGCGGCGCGCCCGCCGCCCGCCGCAGCTGGCCAAAGCAGTCGAGGATAGCAGCGGTGCTGGGGGGCGGCGGCGCCTGCAGCCGCTCCTGCTGCTGCTGCCGCTCCTCCGCGTGCTGCTGCTCCTGCTGCTCCTGCTGCTGCGACGAAGTTTGCCCCTTCTGCTGCGCGCGCTGCCAACGCTGCTGCTTGTAGGCCTCTCGCCGCTCTTCCGCCGTCCGCGGCGGCGATGCAGGGGGCAGAGGCGGCCGCGCCTCCGCCGCCAGCTCCTCCCTTGCCTGGCGCAGCAGCGGCATGAGCGACGCGCTTGCCCTCATGCCTTGCAGGCTGATGGGCAGCATGGCAGCGCGTACCAGCACGCCCACCGATGCAATGGTGGCCCACCAGGGCAGCCCAGTGGCGGCGTGCATCCCATCCACCGCCGCCATCGTGGCGCTCAGCACCACGCCGCTGCTCAGCTCTGCTGCGGCGCCGCCGGCCGCTTCCGTCAACGCTGCTGCACCGTCGGCCGCAGCGGCCAGTGCTGCATCGCTGCCAAGGGCTGCTGCTTCTGCCGTGCCGTTGCCAGCGGCGAGCGTGTCGCCGCCCGCCGCCAGCCCGTCGCCTGCCGCCTCGCCCCAGCCTTCAGTCGCCCCTGCCACACCTGCGCCTGCGTTCTCCTGTCCAGCATCTCCTGACCTCAGCGCGGATGCGCTGAAGCCGCGGCAGGCGGCCAGAGACGGGCTGTCGAGGGCAGCGGCCCACCTGCAGGGGCAGGCAGACGAGGGGAGCGAGGGTGGGCGCGCTGTCGGCCTTGCACGCTGCCAACTGCCTCCGCCACATTGCCGGCAACGCGCCTGAGCAGCCTGGCTGCCCGTGGGCCCGCCAGCGCCATGTTTCGTGCGCAGGTGTCGCCTGGCGATCTGTCCAACCCAATCTTGAGTTTTTGATCAACAACCTGGCTTTGGGTTGGGCGGGGGTCGACGTTTAAAGGGCGGGAGGAGACGGGGCCTGCTGCTGGGAACGTGCTGCGCTCGGTTTCTTGCTTGCAAGGCTCGAATGTCGCTCCCAACATCGACAAGCCTATCCAAATTCAAGGCCTGCCCGCCGGTTTGCAAGCGGTCTCGGGCACGCGCCGCCGACAAAAAGAACCCTGCTCGCATCCAGCGTTTCCACACGGTTGCCTGCATCTAGTTTACAAGCCGCAATCGCAAGGCAATATGGCAGCCATGACAGCGCCGGCAGCGGTCGCCGCTCCTCTTGCAGCCGTCGCGCCCGCCCCAAACGCGCGTGCATGGCTCCGCACCGCCCCATATGGCGTCCCAGCAGCTAGTGCTCGCCAGCAGGCGCTGCTCCGCCGCGGCACGGTGATGGTGGCAGCAGCGGCGGCGCCGTCGGCGGGCGGCATAGAGGCGGTGAGCGGCGTGCGCCCGGAGGTGGACGCCGCCATCGCCGCTGCCCTGGACCGCTGCGTCACAGAGTCCGACCTGGGCATGGGCAAGAAGTACACGGTGGGTGCCGGCAGCGTGGTGGGCAGGTGGGCAGTGGTGGACAGGCAGTCGAGCGATGAATGAACAGCGCTGCGGCCATGCATGGAGGAAGGCCGCGCATTTACAACATGTCTGCGGGGTTTGCACGAGTGCGAGGCGGTGCTCAGACCACTTGTTGGGAGGGATCAAAGGAGCAGCAGCGCATGAAGCAGACCAACAACGGCACGAGGGGTCGGCCGCTCCTTGCCATGGCGCACTCCCTGCCCCATGGGGGCATGTGTGCACAGGCTCGCCAGCCTCGCCCCGCCCACCCGCCGCTCCGCTGTGTCTTCCGCGCCCCCTCTCTCAGGGCAAGGTGCGTGACACGTACGACCTTGGGGACAAGCTGGTGATTGTGACGACCGACCGGCAGAGCGCGTTTGACCGCCTGCTGGCCGCCATCCCCTGCAAGGGCCAGGTGCTCAACCAGACGAGCGCCTGGTGGATGCACCACACGCAGCACATCGTGGGCAACGCGCTGCTGTCAAGTGGGTGCCGGTGGTTTGGTGCTGCAGGTTGATTGCCGCAGGGGTGCTGCTGCTGCTGCAGCCTGCCGGCACGACAGCCTGCACTTGCTGCTGCTGCCCGCCTGCTGCTGAGCCGTCGCAGCGGGCCCCTTGCCCGACGCCCGCAGGCGCTGCTCTTGCTGCCTGGGTCGTGACGTGCCGCTGCTCCTGCCTGCCCCTGCTTGTCACGCCTCCGACCCATTCCCCCCCCCTCGGCAGTGCCTGACCCCAATGCCTGCATCATGAAGAAGTGCGAGGTCTTCCCTGTGGAGTTTGTGTGCCGAGGGTTCATGACAGGTGTGTGTGGGGGGGTGGGGGGTGGGGGGGGGGTTGTTGTGCGTGCGTGCGTGCGTGCGTGCGTGCGTGCGTGCGTGCGTGCGTGCGTGCGTGTTGTGTGTGTGTGGGGGGGGGGGGGGGGGGGGGGGGGGCGGCGGCGGCGGCGGGGCGGGGCAGCACAGGGCGGCACAGCCGCGGCGCTGGGGTGCCCGGACAATGGCAGCATTGAGAAGACTCATTGCTGCGGGAGACTGATGCAGGGCATGCAAGCGCTGCTGGGCGCCAGCTGCCGCCGCCCCTGCCTCCCTCCCCTTCGTTGCTTGAGAGGTACGCTTGCTTGCGTGCATGCACGACTGGCTGCAGGCAGCACCGACACCTCACTGTGGACCCACTACAAGGCGGGTGAGCGCGAGTACTGCGGCAACACCTTCCCCGATGGCATGCGCAAGAACGACAGGCTGGCGCAGGTACACGGGGGCTTCGCGTGCGGTTGGCGGGTACGGGCGGGGCTGGAGGGCAGGGGCCGCTGCCTGCAAACCGCCGTTGCCGACGCTGCTAGCCGCCATGTGCTCCCTCCTCCACCCTGCCCCCCCCCCCCCCCTCCTCCTTCTCGCACCGTTCAGAACGTGATCACCCCCACCACCAAGGCAGTCGACCACGACGTGCCCATCAGCCCCGCAGACATTGTGGCCCAGGGGCTGATGAGCCAGGTGTGTTGCACGGAACGACGGCAGGGCGGGCATGGCGGTGCGCTGGGCAACCCTGCTCTGCGTCGGGGCCATGTTGAGCGCACCCCACGTTGCCCCGTTGGCAGTGGACCTCCACCGGACCTGCCCGCATGCCCTTCCCACTCCGGCACCATGCATGTATCCCTCCCATGTCCCACGCTGCAGGCGGACTGGGACGCCGTGAGCGCCGCGGCGCTGGCTCTCTTTGCCTTTGGCCAGGATCAGGCGGCGCGGCGGGGCCTGCTGCTGGTGGACACAAAGTACGAGTTTGGCAAGGACACAGAGGGTGGGTGAGGGGGGTGGGACGGAGCAGGACGGGACGGCTGGCACTTCGGGGCGGCAGGCTGTTGCAGCTGTGCAGCGCCGTGCAGGCAAGGCAGACGTGCGCGCCCCCTGTTCCCCTGGACGAGAGTCCCTGCGACCGACCTGCTGGCCCACCGTGTTGCCCCCCCCCTCTGTGCCCCCCGCCCCCCGCCCCAGGCAACATCCTGCTGATTGATGAGATCCACACCCCCGACAGCAGCCGCTACTGGATTGCAGACACGTACGAGCAGCGGCACGGAGAGGTGAGGGCGGGGGGCTGCCCTGCCGGGTCTGTGGCTCGCCGTCGCGCCGCAGCCAAGCCGTGCCTGCTCCTGGGGCATATGACCGTGCGGGCATGGGTGCAGCTCTGGGGCGGCGGCTCGCCGGCAGGACCGAGTGACTGCAAGGCGCGCTGCTGACCAGACACACCCACCCCCACCCCACCCCGGGTTGGCTTGGCTGGCCTGCAGGGCGGGGAGCCCCAGAACATTGACAAGGAGTTCCTGCGCCTGTGGTTCCGCGCCAACTGCGACCCGTACAACGACCCGGTAGGGATTGGGCGCGGGGGGGGGGGCAGCGTGATGCTGTCAACCTTGGCGCTGTCAGCAGCCGGGGAAGGAAGGCGCGGCGCTGTGCTGCGCTTGGACCTGGCTGGGCAGGGGGCTGCAGGGGCTCTGGATTGGACCCTGTAGAATGCGCCCTCCCTCAACACCAGACCCCACCTCACCCGCCCACGTGCTCGCCTGCTCGCCTGCAGGTGCTGCCCGAGGCGCCCGCCGAGCTGCGCAGCGAGCTGGGGCGGCGGTACGTGCTGCTGTACGAGAAGATCACGGGGCAGGCGTTCCAGCCGGCGTCGCTGGCAGAGGAGCCCGCGGCGCGCATGCGGCGCAACGTCACGGCGGCGCTGGAGGCGCTCTAAGGGGGGAGTTCACTGCTTGTGCCTCACCAGCACTGCACTCTCTCGACCCCTCCCCTGCTGTGCCTCCCTGCTCTCCTGCTGCGCCCTCCTTGCTCCCTGCCCTCCCATGACTGTGACCTTGGTCCTTCCCAGCTGCCATGCCGTGCGTGGAAGCAACCATATACAAACAATACGACTGTTTTTCACGTTCCTCAACTCCACACCTGGTGGTGTGGTCACATAGGCTTCGTCAGATCATCGTCAGTGTGTAAGGCGCATCAAATACAGGCGGGAGGGTGAATGAAACAGGGGGGGGGACGCGACTCGCCGGCGGCGGGTACAGGCGGTGCGGTGGCCAAGGGGGGCAGCGTTCATTCGGGCGAGGGGCAGGCGGGCTGAGGGGGAGGCACCTGAAACTAGTGCGGCTTAGGCTGGCAAAAGAGGCTCGAGGTGCAGAGGCCGATCAATGTGCGAGCACGTGGGAAGACCGGAGGAGCGGCGGCGCTGATGAGGCGCCATGCGGTGCCGCACGCAAGGCGGGGAGGAGGGACTCAAGGGGCTGCATGCCGCACGCAGCTGCCTGCTAGTGGGGGCCGCCGTTTTAATAGTAGCTAGCCACCTTGCGGCGGTGCACCGCGGTGCGCTTGTCCGGCTGCGCCACCTGCGGCAGCCAAGGGAGCGGGTGGGGGAAGGGACCTCCTGGTGATGGTTGTGCCACGTGAGTCTTCCCCCACCCCATCGACCGGCCAGCTGGGCAGCTAGACAGCTGGCGCGACACGCCGGACAGCAGCGGCGCAGTGACCAACTTCCCCATGCAAACGGAGGCAGCCTGTGCGCACCTGTCCCTCCACCACCTCGGCATACGTCACCCAGTGGTCGGCAGTCTCCATGCGCGACACAACCTGCAGCGAGGGGTAGGGGGCAGGGTAGGGGGCGGGAGGGCCAGGAGTGAGTGATGGCCACGCAGGCTCTGCAGCAGCAGGAGTCCGACGGCGGCGGCGGCGATGACACGAGCGGCGGCAGCAGCGTCACGCGCGTGTCCAAGCGCTGTGGCCTGGTGCGCTGCACCCACCTTGCACTCCATGTGGGCGATGGCGTCGTTAAGGACGGGGCTGCCGCTGGCGGCGGGCTGCCAGTTGATGCCCTCAAAGCGGTCGGCGCCGGGGGGGAAGCGCTGCGGGGCACAGAACAGGGAGGGGTGGGGGGGGAGCACGCGCAGTTGGTTCAGGCATGCATGCCAGCTGCAGCTGTGTCAGATGTGAACGCCACCGCTGCAAAGGGCGTGTGCGGCGCGGCCGTGCCTCCCCCCTGCAACCGCTCAAACGTGTACGCTTGCGGTCTCGCGCGCGTCGCGCTGCTCGCCATCCCAACACACCTGCAGGAAGTGCTTGAGCAGCGCGTTGTACTCGCCGTCACCCAGGCAATTGAGCACAAACGAGTCGCCGACCTGTGGCGTAGGGACACGGGGGGAGGAAGCAAGTCGGGCCACTGGGGCACAGCTCCTGCTCTGCCCGCCCGCAGCACAACGCTACAAGCGGCCTGCTTGTGACATCCAGCCGTCGTCACAACACTGCACGCTGCTGCGCTGTGCGAGCAGTGCTACATGGCTCCGCCCCTGTGCATGTAGTTTAAGGCTGCAAAGCAAATCACGTTCGCACTCATTCCACCCCTGTCGGGTGGCATGTCACGCCCCCTCACCTGCATCAGCGACTCGATGGCACGGTCCTTGGCCACAGCAATAGTGAGGCCCAGCGGCTCAAAGGAGGCCTGAGCCACCCAGCTGGCAACCATGGCGCTCTTGGCGTTGTTGTGCGCGGCAGTCACTGCAGCAGGGGTGGTGGCGGCAAGGGGGCGACGAGTGGGCGGCGGGCGGCGGGGCGCTGGGCAACGGCGCGCAGTGCTGGCATGCGGGCAGCCCGACGGAGCCTCTGCCTGCCTGCTGCTGCAGCAGCCTACGGCCACCCACCCTCGCGGGCTCTCCCCCGTTTGTTTGCAAGCACATCTAAGCGTACCGATGTACAGGCCCCCCGACACGCGGGCCAGCGCCTTTGCCACGTCGGGGTTCATGGCCGCCTTCTTCTTGGCGATGGTGTCCTTGGCGATGAGGGCCTGCGCCAGGTCGGTGCCCGCCTCCTCAAACAGCTGCGGGGGTGGGTCGGTGGACGGGCGGGCGGGGGAGGTGGAGGGGGGTTGGACCGGGAGGTGAGAAGGTGGTGGCAGGCGGCGGGGCGCAGCCGCGCCGTGCAGCCATTGTTGCTCTGCCAGCCAGCCAGCTCCCGGCGCGGCCCCCTCCAGCGCCCGCGCTCCTGCTGCTCCTGCCGCGCCTGTTTGCCGTGGCCACGTCCAGCCCTCGCGCCTCACCTTGTGCCCCCTGCCGGGCCCCGCGGCCCCCCCCCCCCCTCACCTGGTACACCCCCTCTGTCGGCTCCTCCTTGACCCTCAGGTCCAGCAGTGGCTCCACGCCGGCGCTCACCAGCCCAGACACCAGGCTGTCCAGGGGCTCGTCCCGCCCGCCGTAGCTCTCGGCGACAACCACCTGTGCCAGCAGGGGGGCGAGCGGGGCAGGTGAGGGGCAGCGCTGCGGCAGGGGAATGCACGCACGCGTGCCGACACGCACCACGCAGCAGAGAGGCAGGTGGGCAGGCCTGCACACGCGAGCGTCCTCTTGCATGCATGCAGCCAGCCAGCCACCAAGCCACCCATCCACCCACCTTCTGCTTGGGCTTGATGGCCGAGAGCAGCGTGTTGATGGCGCCGCGCGCCTCGGGCGCATCGTTGGGCGGCGTCATCAGCACCACGCCGCTGTTGCGGCTCAGCATCTCAACCAGTTCCTTTGAGTTGTGGAGGGGAGGGGAGGGGGGAGGGAGGGAGGGGGGTGCGTCAGGGGTGACTCACTGGAGAGGCGAGAGCCAAAGGAGACGCACCCTGCCTGCCATCGGTCGAGTCGACGGGGCTCCTCTCCCCCCTCGTCCTCCCGTGCGTCACAGGGCCCTGCTGTGCCTGCTTTGCCTGCTGCTGCACCCACCTGAGGGTCCATCGACAGCACGTCCGCCATCTCGGTCGCCACTGCAGGCAGGCAGGCAGGCGGGTGCGGCAGGGGAAGCAGTCGCAGAACCGCCTGCTGCCCGCTCGTCTCTGTTCTCCCCAATACCTCCTCCCATCCCAAACCTGGCGTGCACCTGGGGTGCACGGGCAGTTGTTGCCCGGCGTGCCGACGTCGGCTGCGCATGCGCCCCAGCGGCCCAAGCAGCTGCACGCACCTCCCGCCTTTGTGATTCCGTGCGCCAGCGTCTGGCTGAGGCGATCGGAGAACCCGTAGTCGGCTGCATACAGCACCATCACGCTGGCAGGCGCTGCCGCGATTGCCTTGCTCCACTTGTCGTACCTGCTGGCATGATGGGGAGAGTCGGGGGGGTGACCTCACGGCACAGGCTCATCTATGCCGCATCACCATGCTGCTGGGCGTGCTGCACGCACCTACCAGCCGCCTCCCTGTCTGGCCTCCAGGCGGAGCAGCCGCTCGGCGCACCTGCCGACCAGCTCGGGCACGTTGTAACGGAGCAGCGGGCCGTGGCCGTTGGCGATGATCTCATAAGGCAGGTCCTTGACCTTGCGCAGCGCCGTGCTCACGCTGCGGGCGTTGGGGCCCATCAGGCACTGGTAGTAAAACCTGGGGGGGGGGGGAGGGGAGGGGCATGTGGGCTGACGCGGCGGCAGCATCGGCGGCAGCAGCGGTGCGGCAGCATTGGCGGCGGAGCGGCGCAAGGGCAGACAGCAGCGACGGGTGCAAGGTGCTGGCGGCCGTCTTTCTGTGCTGACGCCTCGCTCACTGGTAGTGCGGCTCCAGCGGCTTGAGCTCCGAGTCAAAGGGGTCCTCGGTGCAGTAGTGCAGGCCGAACGCGTCGCCTGGGCAAGGGTTGGCAGCAACGCATGCATGCATAGTGGGATGGTGGGCGAGGGGCCAACCACTTGCTTCGCTGCATGCCATCCATTACGCCGTTGCTGTTCCCTCCCACAGTCGCTGCCCCCCATTCCCCCTCTCCCTGACTACAGTGCGTGTGCTTGCCTGAAACTCAACCTCCCCCCCCGCACACACACACACACCGCCTTCGCCGCCCGCGGGCCCTCACATGTGTACATCACGTTTGTTGCGTGGTCGAAGGTGAACATGGTGTCGGGCCAGTGCAGGTTGGGGGCCATCACAAACTCAAGCACGTGGCCCCCGCCCAGGTCAATCTGCGGGTGCACACAGCGGGGATGGGTCGGGTGTGGGTGAATGAAGGGAACCGTGAGGACCTGGGGAGCATACCTTGGCTTGCGGCAAGCGCGCGCTGCTGGAGCTGTTTTGCGCATAAGAGCCGCCCCGCCGGTTGGACGCCGGCCAGCGCTGCTGCACACCCGCAGCGTGTTGCCACGGTCCCTATCGCCCGCCCTGCCCTGCTCTGCTTGCCTTGTCCCCGCCCTTGACTGCCTGCTTCTTGAAGGGGACGTGGATGAGGTTGTCCAGGAATGCAAGGCACACCTGTGGGGCGAGGACGCGAGAGGGAGGGGACGATGTGGAAGGAGGGCGAGGGCAGGCGCACACTTCTGCCCCACCCACCCACCCTCCTGCGGACAGGGGCAGAGCTAGGCGAGCCCCAGGAACGCGTCGGGCCTCTCCACCTCGATGCAGAAGTCCTCCGTGCAGCGCGCAGGCAGCGCGCTGCATGCGGCGCGCATGCGGCGTGCCGGCAGCGCACCTTGGAGCCGCACACAATCGCTTCTGGGAACTGCTCCACCACATCCTTGACCAGGCCTGCAAGCCGCGCGCGCACGAAGCGGGAGCAGGCAATCAGGAGAAGCGGGAGCAGGCAATCAGGAGAAGGCATGCCTGGGTGCAGCACCAAGCACGGCGGCACCAAGCGGGCCACACGTTGGTGGTCTCGACTTCCTCCCCGCCCCAGCCACGGCACCCACCGGAGTGATCCGGCTCGGTGTGGCTGCAAAACACGTAGTCGATGGACCGCCCCTGCTTGGCCAGCTCCTCGTTCAGCGTGCGCATGAACAGCCCCCGGAACTTCTCGTGGCTGGCGTCCACCAGGGCCGTCTTGTCGGCGCCGAAGATGAGGTACGAGTTGTAGGTGGTGCCCTCCTGCGGGGCGGGGGGCGGGCGGCGGGGGGGCAGGCAGCATGGAACGGCCGGCGCTCGTCCAATACAGCTCCTGCTGGTGGCGGCGGAGGTAGCAATGCCAGCAGCAACGGCACCCGATGCAGCAGCAAAGGCAGTAGCAGCAAAAACAGTAGAAGCAGCAGCAGCAGCGGCAGCAGCGGTTGCCGACCTGCAGCGCAAACTCGATGTCGAAGCGGTCGCGGTCCCAGTCCAGCGAGCGGATGGTGATGGTGTTGGCGGCGACGTCGGTGACCAGCGTCTGCAGCCGCTTGTTGCCGTTCCACATCTCGATCTCCGACATCCGGTGCGGCGAGGCAGGGGCCTGCGACGAGCAGAGGGGTGAGGCAGGACGGGACGGTTGGCAGCAGGGGGAGGAAGGCTGGCCGCAGGCGCACCGGGGCAGGAGCACCGGCGTGCGTGAGTGACGACGACCGCGCATGCTTATGCAATGGGCACGCGGGCCAGCTCGCGTCACAAACCAGAACTCCTCCCTCACCTCCACTGCTGCGGCGTTGGCGACATGCTGCTGCTGCTGCCCGCGGTGCTGCTGCTGCCGCGGCGCCGGGCGGGCGGCGGGGCGGGCGGCGGCACCGCTGCGGGGCACTGCACGCGACGCCTGGCTGCTGCCAGCGGTGCTGGCCTGCACCCGAGCAGCGCACAGGGTGGCCGACATGTCTCCTGAAGAGCGAGAGCGAGGGAGAGGAGCGGCAGAGTGGTGGCGAAGAGTTGTGCAGCCGGCGTGGCGCGGGCTGTAGGGCGAGCGCCGAGTGGTGAGGCAGCGCTCAGGACGCTTGTGAGAGCTACCGATTACGAGTGACGGAGGCAGCTGAGCTTCAAAGTGTCAATGCTCCTGATCGCCAGTCTACCACGACAGGTTGGCCGCTCTTTGCTCGCTTTGCAGCGCTTGCAGGCGTCGCTCGCCTATCCTGTGTCGGGCGCTAATCAAGCGCGCATCAAGGGGCGCAGAGACCGCTCCAGCCCCGCGCCCCACCTGTTCCGGCACTCGCAATTCAGTAGCGACGCGCGCAGCCCACAATGCAGCCCGTCGCTGTGACCAGCACCCCTGGTGGGTGTCCAGTGGCGGCTGGCAAGCGGGCAGGACGCCAGACTGCCCAGGCAGCTGGCGCTGGCAGCAAGTTCTGCCACACCTTGCCCGCGTCTCTGCGCGCTCCCCTGTCCCGTGCCGAGCGCCCTGGCGGTCGCAACAGCCGCCTGGTAGTCGCCAACACCGCCTCCCTCGAGGCCCAGGCGCAGCAGGTGAGCGGCGGCCGCCACGAGCGGCGGCGCGCGCGGCACCGCACTCTGCCCGCTTTTGCGTGCTGCCTGTGCTATTACGCTGCGCGCATCTGGAAGTACGAGGAGCATGCAGATGCATACATGCACGTGTGGCCGCAGCACGTGCATACCTGCATGCGTGATCGCATGCAGCATTGCAGAACAGCAGAACGCCGTGGCAGCAAGGGGCGTTGCGTCCCGCTACCCCACACCTGCACTTCACATCCGCTCTCGGTCGCTCGTTCAACGCTGCAGGCGCCCCCCGGCACGCCTGCCCCCAAGACCAAGTATGCTGCGAGCGCTGAGGTGGTGATGGCTGCCCCTGGGGTGGACATCCTGCGCGTGGCCTGCACCGCACGCCTGCCGGAGGTCGAGTTCAACCTGCGCCGCGGCACCACCACGAACTCGTACCTGCTCAAGGTGACTTAACGCTGGTCACACAGTGGCGGGTGGAGAGCACAGGGCGGGGGAGGGGAGGTGTCTCCAGTGGAAGGTTATCAAAATTCAGCCTGCGCCGCGGCGCCACCCCCCTAAGCTTGCATCTGCAAGTCGAGTGCTTTGTGCGGGCATATGGCGAAAGGGAAGGGACAATCAGGGGCTGCTGGACAGTGCGTCTTGACACGTGGCCGCTTTGCAGTGCAGCAGGCTCACCGCCTCGCCGTCTCCCCCCAACCCCACCCTGCTCAGGGCGCCGGCGGCGTCTACGAGGCTTTGATCGACGTGCCCAGCCGCGTCTTCGACGTCGACTTTGCTGCGCAGCTGTCTGCGTGCGGCGCCACCGACACCCTGCGCCACGTCATCATCACCCGCCTCACGCCCGAGCGCCTGCCCGTGCTTGCGGCGGTGCTGCGCACCTGCAGGCAGCGCGGCATCCAGCTCAGCCTCACCAACCCGGCGCTACAGCTGCTGAACGACCGCGCGGCGGCGGACGAGACGCTGGCGCAGGTGCGTGGATGCAGATGGGAAGCGCACCCGTGGCACCTGCTGCTTGCCCGCGGCGGAGGTGCTGGCGGCAAGCAGAGGGCAAGCCTCGAGTGTTGCACGTTGCAGCAGTACAAGAAGCGGAGCGGTGCGCAATCCACAGCCTGAGCTGCTGATCTCTTGGCCCTCTGTTGTGCCATCTCCGTGCAGGCGCTCAAGGGGGTGCAGATTGAGGTGGTGGGGCGCGGCAGCGAGCTGCGGCTGTCGGCCAAGGGGCAGGGCAAGGGCCGCAGCCTGCGCTTCATCCCCATCCCCACCCCCCGCTGGCCAGACCTGACGGCAGTGTACAGCGAAGAGGGTGAGCCCCGGGGGGAGAGGCTTGAGAGGAGGGCGGGAGGCGGGGAGGGAGGAGGGCATCGCAGGGGCGGCGCTGCATATGCTCCGACAGCGCCGCGTCTTGCCCGCTGGCGTGCATGCACTCCCAGCCTGCGCACAGCCTCACCGCCCGCCCCTCTCGCTCGCCGCCCCCGCCCTGCCCCCGCCGCAGACAAGCTGCTCTTCTCCTCAAACCTCTTCTCCGCCCACGCGGCGCCTCCCGGCACTGCCGGCGGCACCCGCAACGCGCCCCGCGCCGACTGGGGGTGGAGCGAGTATGGCGAAGACTGGAAGTACTACTTTGACTGCATGCTGGCGCCGGCGGCCCGCCAGACAGCCGGTGAGGCTTGTGGGCAGGCAGGCAGGCGGCTTGGGAGCGTGTCGCTGTCCAGTACGTGCTGTTGGGATGTGCTGCATGGTAGGTGCAGCCTGCGCACAGGCCGCAGTGTACTGTCCGGCAGGCAAGCCCAGGCGGTGCATGCACCCAGCCTCCTCGCCCTGGTACAAACTCTTCACTCCCCACCCCCTGCAGCCGCGCTGGACAAGCTCAACATTAACGCCTCGCAGGCGCGTGCCGGCGGCACGGTGTCAAAAATGCTGGCGCCGCTGCGCCGCCTGGCCGACCTGGTGACCGAGCTGACGATGGGAGCAGGTGGACTGGGCGCGGGGCTTGCAGCGGCAGGGCAGAGGGCAGGGGGTCCTTGGGAACAATGGGTGGGGGTGGGGGTGGAGTGCAGCGCACAGCCTCCTGCGCATCGTTCGGTTTGGCAGCAGCCCCATCAACAGGGCGGCAGCATTGCATTGCCTCATCTGCAAAAAATGCGCAACGTTCTCTTGCAGACGACGGCGTCGCCGAGCCGCTGGCGGTGGCCGCCATTGCCCCCATGCACGGCCCCATCGTGCGCCAGTCGCTCACGGAGCTTGTGGGCAGGTGAGGCGGGGCGCTGATGGTGGACAGAGGATGCAGCAGCGGCGGCGTGTGGCTCGACGGGCGGCGGGGGGCAGGCACGGCCGCAGCTGCCGTAGCGCGAGACGGCTGACCAGCTGTGCCTGCCATAGGCGCATCCCCCAACTGCCTGCCCTGCCCTGCCCCGCCCTCTGTCCCATGCCCCTTCATTCCACCCTCCCCCCAGGTATGGGGATTGGACGACGGCGCAGCTGAAGGCGGCGGCCAGTGGCAGCGTGGCTGTGCTGTACGCCAGCGCGTACGGCAACACCGCCAGCCTGGCGCAGGCTATCAGCCACGGCATCACAAAGGCGGGAGGTGCGCCGCCCGGAGGGGGGGGCCAGGGGCGCTGGCGATGTGCAGGAACAGTCCTTAGACCGGAATGAAGCGAGGACGCAGCGGCCCCTGCAGCGCTGGCAACTGCAAGCTGCTGCCCTGTGCAGCCAGCTGCCTGCGTGTCGCACACACGGCCTGCCCAGCCGCCAACACTTGCACCCACGCACGCCTCGCCTGCACCTCGCCGCAGTGGCGGTCGACACCCTCAACCTGGAGGCCGCTGGTCTGGACGAGCTGGAGCGAGCGCTGGACCGCTGCTCTGGATTTTTGCTGGGGAGCCCCACGCTGGGAGGGCATATGCCCACGCAGGTGCGTCCGCGTGACAGCTGTCCTGCAGGTATGGCCGCCCCCCGCTCCTGCACTGCCCCCGGGGGGCGCTTACCCACCCACCCACCACCACCACCACCACCACCCAACCGCCTGCCCGCGTCTGCCCCCCTCCCAGGTGCAAACCGCGCTGGGGACCATCATCCGAAACGCCAACGCCCGCCAGGTCCCCTGCTCGGTGTTTGGCAGCTTTGGGTGGAGCGGGGAGGCGGTGGACATGATGGAGAAGCGGCTCAAGGTGGGTGGGCCAGGGTGGCTGGGTCGATGGTGGTGGTGGGGGGGAGGTCTGGCCTGGTTGTCCTGGTGGCTGGGCCTTTGCGTCGCCTGCCACCTGCAAACCTGCCGGTTCCGCTTCTGACCTGCCGCCCGCCTGCCCCGCCCCTACGCCGCGCAGGACGCCGGGTTCCGCTTTGCCTTTGACCCAGGTGTGCCTGCGTGAGGGTCCGAGCGACAGGTGGCAGCGGCGACGGCGTGGCTGCACCGCTGTGGTGTCCAGGAGGTGGGCGGCACAACAGGCCTGCTGAGACCGCACCGCCCTCACCACGTGTCCCCCTCCTCCCCTCCTCTCGATGTATCATCTCCCCTCAGTGCGCTGCAAGTTCAAGCCCACGCCGGCCACGCTGCAGCTGTGCGAGGAGAGCGGGCTGGACCTGGCGCAAGAAATCAAGCGTGCGCAGAAGCGGAAGGAGCGCATGGCCGCGGAGAAGCTGTCTGGTGCGGGGGCGGCGGGGGCGGCGGCAGCAGAGAAGAGGGAGGCAGGGCATGAAGTTGATTCGTGAAGAAGAGGCGGGGGCACAATGCAGCATAGAGGCTTTCGGGAGCAGGGAAGGTTTTGGGCGCGGTGTGTTGTGGGTGGGCGGGCGGGCGGCTGGCCGGCCTTGCGCGGAGCTCGGCAGGCAGGCTGCATGCTCCCAGGCTGCGCCACGCTGCGCAGAACGGTCAGCTCTGTTTCACCGCCCTGCCACCGCCTTCCCTCTTGCCTCCCTGCAGTGGCGGAGACTGGCTCCGGCAGGGCGCTGGCGCTGGGCCGCGTGCTGGGCTCGCTGTGCGTGCTGACAGCCAAGGACGGAGACGCGCAGGGCGCCATGCTTGCCAGCTGGGTCAGCCAGGTGCGGCGCCGAGGCAAGGCCTGCAGGTGTATCAAGTCCGGGCATGTTGCAAGCACAGGCAGCCGTGGGATGCGCTGTGCTGCAAGCACAGCACGGCAGGCAGGCAGACAGGCAGGCAGCAAACGGGAGCCGCGGCTGGTCCGTGCTGGCAGCCGCACTGCACTGCTCACCGCGTCTCCTGCACACCCCATGCGCCCCCCGCAGGCCTCCTTCGACCCGCCCGGCCTGACCGTTGCTGTCAAGCGCGACCGTGCGGTGGAGTCCATGCTGCCTGTGGGCGCCCAGTTTGTGCTCAACGTGCTGGCGGAAGGTGAGGATGCTGCGCAGGATTGTGTCCGTTGGACATGCATGCTCGCTGGACCCACCTCTGCAGCCGTGCCTGCGTTGCCTCCCCGGGTAGCATTTGGCAGCTTGACTGCAAGCTTGACTACTTGCGTGGGCTTGCCTGACCCGCGTGCCCGTGCTGCGTTCCCTGCAGGCAAGGACCGCCCCATCATGAAGCAGCTGCTCAAGCCGTTCAAGCCCGCCGAGGACCGCTTTGCTGGCATGCAGGCGAGTGTGGTGCGCTCCTGCCGCTGCCGCTGCCGCTGCTGCTGCTGCTGCTGCTGCTGCTGCTGCTGCTGCTGGCTGCTGCTCTTGAGTTGGCGCCGCAGTTGAGTTGCATGCTGCACACGTCGACCTGCAGTGGGAGTCTGCTGGCAGTAGGGGACGACTGCGCTGTGTGGCGCTGCCTGAAGCTTCCTCAAAACCCACTCTCGACGGTGTTTGCCTGTGCCTCCCTGCTCGCACGCTCCCGCAGGTGCAAGAGGCAGAGAGCAGCGGCGCGGTGGTGCTGCCCGATGCCGCCGCGTACATTGAGTGCACCGTGTCGCAGCGCATGGAGGCGGGGGACCACTACATTGTGTATGCAACCGTGGACACGGGCAAGGTGCTTGACAACGATGCGCAGGTGTGTGAGCGCTGGCCGTGTGTGCTGTGCTGTGCTGCGCTGTGATTTGCGCTGCATCTGTGCTTGCCTGCCGATGCGGGGGCGGGGGTGCCCGGCAGTGTTGTTGAGGGCTCGTGCTGCTGGCTGCTGGTCTGGCCCCCACGGAGTGCCACGGCGGATAGCTGACCGGCAACCGCTCTCTTCCCTCTTGTGCCTGTGCAGAGCGTGGTTCACTACCGCAAGATCGGCACCAGCTACTGAGCAGCCACTGGGCCACTCCAGCGGGCAATGCCTTGCACGAATGCCCGCCCCACGCTGCGGTGTGCTGCGCGCGATGCACGATACACGGCGCATCTGCGGCACACGCATGCACACAGCGCCGCTGCCACTGGCGCTGTTGCTCTTCAACCCACTCCTCCTGTGTACTATAGTGTTTTTCGTTTCCACCCCCATTCCACCAACGCCACGCACCTGCCCCCATTTCTTCTCACCCCGGCTTGAGCTTCCAGCCGAACACAGGGAACCTCCAGGCTGCACGCTGCCCCGCTCTGCGCCTCGCAACCAACGGCCTGCCCCTGAGCTCCCTCCTCTTTTCACGAACACCTCCTGGCCACATCCCAGATTGTTGCGCTTTTCGCTGCTGCTGGTTTCAGTCTGAGCTCCATCAACCCGCCGACGATCCGACGCACCCCGCGCCCACACCGCTGCTGAGAGACGCCACGCCCTGACATTTCATGCCGCACCGCCGCCGCCTCCTGACCATGTAATGCTGCCAACCCAAGCCGCCAGGCAGGCATGCCCGGGTTGCGAAGCGGAGGATGGCTGCAGGGCTGGTTTGCCAGTGAGCAACCCTGCCCTGCTGGCAGGAGTCGCGGCTCTCGCTAGTCCCCTTGGTGCACAGCCCCACCAGTCTCCCTGCATGCGCTCCACAGCCGTGCCCTGCTAGACCCCTCAGGCGCGCCTCTCCTTCGTGCGCAAGGAAGACTGCCTGGAAAGCCTGCACACCTTACACACAAGCTAATACTGACTCGGACAGGGTGGCCGAGGGAGACGCGTCGACAGCAATTGCAGAAGCAGTGACTTGCACGGCGGCAACTTGGGTGTGGCTCAATAAACAGGCGGGAGAGAAGCTGGGGGAAGAAGAAAGAAATAAGAAATGTCAGCTCCGCTGGAAGAAAGGAAGGCAGCTCCATGAAGGCCCGGGCGCAGCGTCGGCCAGGCGTGTGAAGGACCCCTCCTGGGGTCCCGCCATGACGTAGCCGCCAGCTGGCGCAGCCGTCAGCAGGCGCAGCTGCCGGTGTGCACGGCACCAGGCTAGCCTCGCGCTGCCGCTTCCTCAATCAGAGCGTTGGAGGGGGGGCCGCCCTGCTTGCCGGCTGAGATGCACTCCAGCTTGGTGGCCTGCAAGCGAGGGTTGAACGGCAGGGGCCTGGTGAGTGGCGGCGTGTGCAGCATGCCGCGCCACTGTGCTCCCACGCAATGCCCCCTACGTCGCACCTGCTCCACGCCAGTGATGGGCAGCGCCACGTCGGCCGGCAGCAGACCCACTTGCTGCAGCACCGTCGCCTGATCCCAGTAAATCCTCTCCGCTGACAGCTGCAGCAGCGGGGGGGCCAAGTACGCTTGCATGGAGCATGGTGAAGCGTGGTGAAGGCACGGGGCTAGGGCTGCCTCCCATCTACAGTGCTGCTGCAGGTGCCCGCGCTGCCGCGCGCCCTGCTGCTCGCGCTGTCCAGGCGCACCCTGGATGTGCCTCACCTTGTCTCCCTCAAACTTGGCAATTACCACAAACGGCACGCGGACCTTGCACCCGGTGGGCTTCACTCCTGCAGGGTGCAAGCTTGCCCCAAGGTTGTAGAGCGCGTGGGTATGAAGGGGCCCGCCGCTTGTCCCCTCTTCACTGCGCTCCTGCCATGGCTGCTGCACAGGTACATGGCCTTCAGTCCACTGCAAGCGCAGGGCAGGCCACCCGCGGGCCAAAGATGCCTGGCGGGAGCAGCACGCTGTGCACATGCTGCCGCTGCTCCCCTGTCGCTGCGGCCTCGAAGGGTTGCAGGACGCCGCACCCGGCAGCAACCCGCAGCACACCTGGCAGCATCCAGTCCATGATGACTGTGTGGGTGAACTCAAAAATGAATTCGTCCACCACAAAGGAAGGCCCAGCGCCACGGTCGATGGGGGTCAGCTTGACGTCGGGGGGCATGCTGTGGTCGGGATGGCGGCCGGCAAGCTGGCACGTGTGTCGGAGGGCGTGCGATTCAACCCGAGTGGTTGCGAGGTGGGCGTCGTCGTCACAACATGTGAGGAGCAGGGATGCGGATGGGCAGGACGCACGCCGCGTTGGCATCAGGCACAGTCAGCCATGTCTGAAGCAGCAGCGGGCTGGCTGCTGGCATGCAGAGGGGCGCGCACGCAAGAACACCGTTGGAGAGGCCTGACGAATAATGACCGTGGCAGCAGCAGGGGGACTTTGATACCCCCCGTCACGCACTTTGGGATAAAGTGCTTCGCGTAAAAGCTCTCCAGAGCGTCCCTGCCGATCCCTCCCGTCATCACTGGAACGTGGTTCACCGCTGCGTGCGCCACCTTCACATGGGGGGAGGCCAGATGCAGCATGTCAAAAGGATTAAGCCTGCCGCTGCCCAGAACAGCCAGTGGTGGGGCAAGGTAAATCAAGGCAAAGCCACTAGGTGGCGAAGGCACGCAGGCATGATCAATCAATCAATCAATCAATCAATCAATCAATCAATCAATCAATCAATCAATCAATCAATCAATCAATCAATCAATCAATCAATCAATCAATCAATCAATCAATCAATCAATCAATCAATCAATCAATCAATCAATCAATCAATCAATCAATCAATCAATCAATCAATCAATCAATCAATCAATCAATCAATCAATCAATCAATCAATCAATCAATCAATCAATCAATCAATCAATCAATCAATCAATTCAATCAATCATGATGCCCTGTACCCCTGTGCGGTCATGATGCCCAGTACCCTTCCTACCATACCATTGTATCCACTGCCGCCGTCGCGCTTTTCTCTGTGAATTCTGTCGCGACATGCTCCTCCCACAAAGCCAACAGGTCGGGTCCAGCCACTGCAGCAGCGCACGGTGAGGGTTGGAGGCGGCGCCGGCAGGGCAGCCCCCTGGCAGGGGGCGCCCCCGCATTTGTGCCACCTCAGATGGTGCCCACAGCCCTCGCCCTCGCCCGAGGGAGGGCCTTGGCGCACCTGCCAACCGGCGCCGCTCCTTGCTATAGACTACAGCATGTTTTGTTTGAGCGACTCTGGGCCCGGCAGAAGTTCGAGGCAGAAGGCGACCGCTGCGTGTGTTCAGAGGAAGCTGGGAAAGTGCAGACGAGCCCTGCCCGCGTACCCGAGGTCCTTGCCGAGTAAGCGGGTGGCAGCCGAGAGGTTGAGCGAGAGGTTGAGCGACACGCCGAGTGCCGAGTTTGGGGGGCAAGGCTGCCACCAGATGCACGCCAGGCCGCTCCACACAGCATTTTCCCTTCCTGCAACACAGCGACACAGCTCCCAAACTGAGCAAGGAAAAGCATGAGCAAGCAGAGGCTGGCTGCACGCCGCAGGCGGACGTTGGCTGCGACATGTGGCACCGCCGCGGCGGGGCGGTACTCCTCTGGGACAAATTCTGGAGGATACGGGCCGATTGCGCAAGCCCTGCTCAAGAAGCAGCGCTCGTCCACGCTGCAGCACAACTGAGTTTACAAGTCACACAACAGTTTCCGGCCGTTACTACACACCGCAGGCCGCACGCGGTCGCTCGCCGTTCAGCCCACCATGGCACGCTTGCGGCCGCGCATGCGCACTTCGGCAAAGCGGTTGAGCGTGGCGCTCCACTGCTTGGAGGCGCGGCGGTACGCCTCCAGTACTGCCTCGAACTGGTGCATGGAGGAGGGGCAGGGGGAGTGGGGCATGTGGGGCGGTCGAGGTGCCAGCAGGGGCCAGGGCTGGGCAGCAGCCTTCAGCCAGCGCGGCGGATGCGCGCCCGGGGATACCCAAGCAGCGCCGCCCTTCGTCTCCCCCTGTTCCCCCCCGCCGACGCACCATTGCCGCGCCGCGCTCTGCGTGCGCCGACGCAAAGGCGCGCTCCAGCACATACACGCCCACCACCACCACCACCACCACTGCACGCACCATGGCCGCGCCGCGCTCTGCGTGCGCCGACGCAAAGGCACGCTCCAGCACGTACAGGTCCACCCCCTTGTCCTCAGGCACGACGCTGTTGTAGGACAGCCCAAAGTCGATCAGGATCTGCGCGGGCAGGAGGCAGCGAGGCAGGGCAGCGGGAGATCAGCACGTGGTGGCGGTTGGGGGGCGGGCTGGAAAAATGCGGTTGGTGCTGCGGAGGCAACGGCAGGGAGGGATCCAGCTGGTGAAGAGCCGCGCTCCCTAGCTGCCACGCCGTGGCGGGACAACCCAAAGCTAATCTGCTGATCCCTTAACGTGCGGAGAGACGGGGCAGGCAGCAGGCAGTGCGGCAGCTCACGCCGCTCTTTGCGCGACACGCGCTGCAGGCCCCTCTTCCACCCACCAGCTGCTTGTCGCTCCCCCGCAGCATCATGTTGGAGGTGGTCAGGTCACCGTGCACCAGCCCGCCGTCGTGCAGCCGCGCAATCACGCGCCCGACCTCCAGCAGCAGCGCGTCAAGCTCTGGTGGGTGGGTGGGTGGGGGGTGGGTGAGGGAGGGAGAACAGATGGATGGGTGGGCTGGGTTGGGCACGAGGGGAGCGGATTGCAGGCACGTGAGTGTGCGCCCAGCAACAACGGATCGGGTGGCCTCCAGAGCAGCGCCCCACTTGCCCGCTGTCATCCTCTCTGCCAGCCCACGCCGCCACGCCTGCCTGCAGGCCCCCCCGCTCCCTGCAGCTGTCGCACGTGCATGCAGCAGCCGCGTGGGGCTCAACCACTCCCATGCCTCACCCGCGCCCTGCAGCTCGTCGTTGTGCAGCAGCGTTTTGAGCGAGTGCCCCTCTATCCGCTCCATGTAGATGCAGGCGGTGGCGTGGTCCACTTGGTACAGCACTGCAGTGCGGGCGAGGGGCAGTTCTGTCTCTAACGCAACGTACGATGGGGCAGTGGGGTCCCTGCAGCGAAGCCTGGGGGGTTGCCATGCTGACCTGGCGTGCCAACCGCAACTGCCACACACTCCCCCGCATGGCATGGGGGCCGTACCTGGCGTGTGCACCCCAAGCTTGCGCGCTCGCATCATGCTGCGCACCTCCTGCGCGGCAGACGCGGCAAGGCGGGCGGGTGGTAAGCATCCAAGCTCACCCGTGCAGCCGCTGGGTGTTGGTGCCACCTGGCAGCCAGCAGCTGTTGCCCAGCCAGCCAGCCTGCTGCCAAACCCCTGCGCTGCCTGCCATTGCCCCCACCAGCCAGCCCCGGTCGCACCCCCTTTAGCCGCGACACGGTGAGCTTTGCGTCCAGCTGTGGGTGGCGATACTTCTTGCTAAACCGCTGCTTCACGATGGCGGAGCGCCCAAGGAAGCTGCCCTCCCACACGCGCTGCAAGCGGCACAGGAAGGGGGCGGGGGGTGGTGAGAGAGGCCCTCCTGAGGAGGCAAGGGGGCAGCTATAGGGTGCGGTGCTGGCAGGCAGCCCAGCCGCCCGGTCGTTGGGCCACCCACTCACCGCCTCAGCTCCCTGGCTGTGAAGCGTGTAGCGGCTGCTGTCAAAGCTTGGCAGCTGCTGCTCCTGTTGGGGCGCAGCGCCCTGCTGCGGTGCGACCGCGTCCGCCGCCGCCGCCGCCGCCGCTCCGACTGCCGCCACCCCAGCCGCCAGCGCAGGCCCCGCCACTGCCGCTGCTGCCGACATTGCTGATGGTCTTGTTGTGGAGCAGTTCTGCTCGAGTGGGAGACGCCTGGGCGCCCGACAGCGACGACTCCAACACAAGCCCGAGTGTGTTAGACGATACGGTTGAAGGCGATCCCTGAAGGTGCGTTGACGTATGACGAACGCATCACAAGCTGCAGCGAGGCGGTAAGTACGCGGGGAGGCGCGCGTTCATGCAGCTCGACGACCTCAAGACAGTTCACACCGCCTGTTCCTTCCCTTTTGACTCTCAGCTGCTGGCATCGTTCATCGCCAAGAACTCAGCACAATGGTGAGCTGGGTCCTGCCGGCGGCGGCATGCGCCGCTTCTTGCGGCCGGGGCCAGCCGGTCGACTCTGGCGCCGGGCCATGACACGCAGCAGCTCGTCAGCAGCAGTAGTGACCGGATCTGCAGCTCTGTTGGGGGTCGTTGATCAGCGCCGCCGGGAGCTCGCAGCACCCTGCACCGCCACCAGCGCGCTGATGAGCACGCCTGGGACGAGAAGAAACGATGCCGCCGTCGGCGCACGGCCCTGCTGGCTGTAGTGCACCTCTGCGCCGCCCGCCTTGCTATGACGCACCGCCCGCCGCCCCGCGGTGCCCCGCCCCCGCCGTTGCTCTTTGCAGCCTCTATTTGCGGTGGTCGCTCTCAAAAAATCACCCGGACCAACCCCTGCACAGCCACGAAACGCCCTTAACTGCCCCCCAACAACTGTGATGTTGCGCAGGAGACCACCTTTGTGATGATCAAGCCCGACGGCGTGCAGCGCGGCCTCGTCACCAAGATCCTGGAGCGCTTCCTGGCCAAGGTGAGGCGCTGCTGCCCCTGCTGCTGCTGCTGCTGATGCTGCCCCTGATGTTGTGAGGTGACATGAGGGATTTGGCCTCGCCTGCAACCGCGCGCCTCTTCTAGTAGTGCATCTGCAGAGCGGCGCGCAGCACCAGCAGCAGCGGCGTGCGAGCACCAGCAGCAGCAACCTGTTGGGCAACACACTGTGTCCCACCTGCCGCCCTCCCCGCCCCTCGCTCTCCCCCCCCTCCCCCACCACCAGGGCTACACCCTGCGCGGCCTGAAGATGATGAACGTGTCCAAGCAGCTGGCCGAGACCCACTACTCGGACCTGTCTGCCAAGCCCTTCTTCGGCGGCCTGGTGGAGTACATCTGCAGGTGCGGGGGTACCGTGGGAGGATTATTTAGGGTGATACCGTGGGAGGATTCTTTAGGGCAATACCGTGGGAGGATTATCCTGCAGTACTGCAGCTCAGCAGCGCGACAGTGGAGCCGCGGCTTCACCAGAGCTGGCAGATGTGTCGGGACCTCCCTGCTGCATCTCAACCGAGTGTGCCGCCCGCCAGCAGCCCGGCTCACCGCGGCGCTTCTTACCCCACCTCCCCTCCCCGCAGCGGCCCCGTTGTTGCCATTGTGCTGGAGGGCAAGGCGGCGGTGAGCCAGGGCCGCGCCCTGATTGGCGCCACCAACCCCCTGGTCTCCGCCCCCGGCACCATCCGCGGCGACTTCTGCATCGAGGTGTGGGCAGGGGCAGGGGCAGGGGCAGGGGCACCAAGGTTCAACAGCTTCCTTCGAGCCGAACGCAGCGCTGTGTGCAGCTTGGGAGCTGTGCGTGTTTACCCCACCCGTGCTGGGCCTGGGCTTCGCACAGCGACGAGAGAAGGGGTGGGGGGGCCAGCAGGCTGTGCATGCTGTTACCAACCCTCGCTCCCCCCCCCCCCCCCCCCCCCTCCTGCCCCTCGCCCCCACCGCCAGGTTGGCCGCAACATCGTGCACGGCAGCGACAGCGTTGAGTCTGCGCAGCGCGAGATTGGCCTGTGGTTCCCTGAGGGCCTGGTGGACCACACCCCCGTGGCGCAGCCCTGGATCTACGAGTGAAGGTGGGGCAGGGCGCTGTGCGGGCGAGGGGAAGCAGCTTGCGTGCTTGGCGCTGCATGCCAGCCGTGGCTGCAGCCCCTGCATGCCCCACCCCGCGCCCTGGCCCCTGCATGCCGCGCCCGCGCGCTCGCCCGCCTTCAATGCCTTCTGTGCGCCAAGCACTGCCGCACCTCGGTTCTCAAAGGGTCGCCACCAGTCTCTCGTGGCTGAATGGCGAGGGAACAACTCCGAGCAGAGCAGACCCCCAGGGCGCGCCGATTCAGCAGGCGGCGATGCCCGCTGAACCGCCGGCCATATAAGCGCCCACATCACCCATTTTCGACCATCCCCCTGCACTCGGAACCGGCTCTCCTATGTTGCCTGCCCGATGGTGCCGCCCTGGCACCGGCACACGCAGCCATTCACAAAATGTGCGCCTCCCCTGCCCGCCTGCCTGCCCAGGTCTCCAACCGATGCTGTGACCAGCAAGCTGTGAGGCGCGCCGACAGCGACGGCGACGGCCCGCCGGCAGCTGGGAGAACAACACGACAAAAACGAAAAAAGCTGAGCCTGCACGTGCCTGTGCTGCGTGCCCCATTTCATCTTGCTGCCTCTTTTGGACGCGCGCCAAGCGCGGCAGGCCAGGAACCTGTTTTTAACCCCGCAAATCGCACGCTGCCAAACAGAGCTACGACAGGACGAGGTGCCGCAGTGGGGGGGTGCAGCGCATGTCGTACGGCAAGCTGCAAACTACCAAGAGAGGCATGTCAGGAGGGAGAAGGTGCCGCACGGGGGGGTCACCAGACAGGTGCAGTGATTGGGAGCGGCAAGTGATGAAGGGAGGGGCGAGAGCAGGGAGAGGGCTGGGCGAAAATGGGCTGCACAGCGCCGGGAAAGTGCTGCGCATCTGAGGCGTGCGTGTGAACCCGCGCGACTGCGGCGGCACATGTGTCAAGCCTGCCGCAGCTGCTCACCGTGCCCGTCACAGGTGTGCCTGCGCGCCGAGGGCCCTGCTGCCCTCGGCCTTGCGCGGCCTGCTGCTGCGCGCCTGCGGCGACCCCGGCAGCAAAGCAAAGTCGCACACCAGGGAGATGTGGTCTGAAGGCCATGCAGGGGAGGGCAGCGCGCAGTACAGCGTCTGCAGCGGCGGTGGCTGCACCACCGACAGGGGCAGCAGGCGCCAGGCGCCGGGGTTGCTGCCACCGGGTGTGAAGTAGCAGTAGTCGACGCAGCCGATGAACCTGAGGGGGAGGAGGGGCGCAAGCATGGGGCGGTGTCAGTGACGCACCGTGCTGAGATGTCGCCCACCTGCACAGCATGCATGTTGCGCGCGCCACTCGCGTCATCCCAGCCGACCACTCCCCTCTCCTGCCTCACTTGTCGTGGCAGGTGCTGTAAGCTGCTTCGCTGCCCGTCAGCGCTGCATAGGCCGAGTCGAGGTGCAGCGGGTGGCGTGCCACCGGCTCCCCGCCGTGCACCAGGGCGCTGCTGCCCGCCGCAAGCCGCACATCGTCCGCCGTCCAACCCCTGGGGCTCTTGCCTTTGCCCCCGCTGCGCGGCAGGGGCGAAGGCGCGTACGGCGGGACCACTGCCTGCGGGCTGAAGGCAAGCGCGGCAACGGCGGCACCGACGGCCAGCGCCGGCGCCTCCCCCGGCCACGCGTCGTGCCCGTTGCCAGCGCTGCACGGGTGCTGCCGCCGCGCCTCCTCGTCCTCCTGCCGCGCCAGGGCCGCCTGCTGCAGCGCTCGCCAGTTGTGGCCTGACGACTCGACCTGCCAGTTGCGCCAGGAGAACCGGTACAACTCGGTCAGCGCAGGCATCAACAATGAAAAGCTGTGCATGCTGCTATACACGCAACAGGACTGGAGAGCACACGGAGCAACGGACAACTCGCAAGTGCACGCACCTGGCCCGACATGCGCTTGCGGTCGCACTGCAGGAGGTCCAGAGAGCCCGTGCGCACAAAGTGGTGGATGGGGCTGCCTGCGGGCGGGGGGGCGCCCACAAAGAGACGGCAGCGCATTTTTTAAGGGGTGGCCCAACGGGCTGGGCAGCATGGGCACAGTAGAGCACAGGGCAGCGCAGCTGGCTTGCCTGCACCACCTGCTCTGCTCACGCAGGCGACGCTGCGGTGGCGCTCCCCGCGCCTTGCACCCACCCGCTGCAGAGTTGAAGTCGCCGCAGATCACGGCGGCGGCGCGCTGCCCGCTGAGCTTCTGCTGCTGCAGGCACATGCTGTCGACGTGCTCCAACAGCGTGCGGACCTGGGGGGGCAAGGCAAGGGAGGCGGAGGGAGGGAGGCGGGTGAGGGTGGGGAGCCGGCGGCAGCGAGACCAATGATGTTGGCAAGGAGGCGCCTGAGCATGCCGCTTGCACGTGCTGCGGGACGCCGCGTTGCATCTCCCACCCTGCCGGCACCACAGCGCACCTGCCCCATTTTAAGGTCCCCTCGCCGGGGATTGAACAGCACATGGATGTTGGCCACAAGCAGCGCCGGCAGCTGGCGCGCCGCCGCCTCATCATCACTCTCCAACTCCATGTCCGACTCTGCCCGCTCCGTGGCATCCTCCACCCTGGGGCCCCTGCTGCCGCTGCCTGCCGCCACCGCATCTTCCATCGTTGCCGACTGCAGCGCCGCTGCTGCCGCCGCCGCCGCCGCAGCGCCGCCGGGCAGGCCGCCGCGGCGCTTTCCGCCGCCGACGCGCGGCGCCGACGCGCCCTCGCCCTCGCTCTCGCTGCTGCTATCGAAGCGGAGGTGGCGCGTCGGCGCGCTGCTGCCGGCGCCTGCTGCCTCTGCCGCTCGTCGCTTCTGGCCCGAGCGGCTGCTGCCTGCGCTGCCCTCGCTGCTGGTCTGGCTGCTGTCCGGTCCTCCGGCACCTCCTTCTCGGCTGCCCCTGCTGCTGCTACGCTGCTCAAACGCCACTAGCTGCGCCACGTTGTCCTTCATTTGCAGGTTTTTAAACTCAATGGTGCGCTGCTGAACTGCAGGGGGCAAGAGCCGGGGGGGGGGGAAGGCAGGCATGGCAGCACAGCAGCAGGCCCAGACCAGCGTGACACGCCTCGCGACCGGTACGTGCGCTGCCGTCGACGTACGCTGCTTGTGTATTGCCGCTGCCTTGCCCGCCTCCCTGGGCCCGCCGCACCTGGGCGCACTGCGTCAGTCCGCCAGAACATGGCCAGCCCGTCTCGTCGGTCGCCGGTGCGCTTGGTATACAAGCCCTCGTACCTGCAGCAACAGCAGCGGAGGTGCATTTGCTAGACAAGTAAAGCAGGGAGGTGCGAGCGAGGAAGCAGGGCAGCAGGCAGCGAGGCACTCGCCACAGCCACTGGCCCCTGCACCGACGCAGCACGGGCGCCCCCTTAGCGCTGCGCACCCATGCGGCTGCAGCGCCTGCTCAAACTCGCGGAAATGGTCCACCTCCTGCAAGCACACCACGTCAGGGCGGTGGTGCAGTATTTCCCTACCAAGCAGAAGAGGGTGCGTGTGAAGGGTGGGTCAGCAGAGTGGGTGGTGGGTGGTGGGGGTGGGTGGTGGGGGTGGGGGGGTGGGGGTGGGGGGGGGGGGGGTGCGCAGCTAGAAGAACAGGGGGCATCAAGCAGACCCAGCAAGGGGCAGCCGGCCAGCACCCCCTGCGGCGTGCTCGCTGGCCCACCGGAGGATCAGGCCGCTGCGGTACCCCCACTCCAGCGACCAGCGGGGCGCCGAGGAGTACAGCTCTGCTGCATGCTCGTGCGCCAGGCAGTCTGCAAGGATGTTGTAGCTCATGACGCGCAGGCGCCACGGCGGCGGCTGCGCAGAGGAAGCGGCCGACGACGCGGCGGCTGCGGCAGCAGCGGCGTTCGCCTGCGGAGGAGATGCAGTGGGTGACATCAGTGAGGAAGAGCGCGCTGGAGAGGCTGCATGACGCAGAGCGCTGCAGGGTGCATTGATGAACGAATTGGAAGAACGAGGCCGCTGCACGTGCTGCCGCTCCCGGAATGCTCGGCACCGGACCTGCGACGCCACCGGCTGGCGGTGGTGGAAGGGCAGCGCCGCGGCGGCCTTGTCCTCGGTGTCGTGCGAGAAGCGGCAGGCGGTGCCATAGCGACAGGCGCCGCGCAGGAAGTGGAGGCACGGCGGCGGCCCTTGCCCTCCGCTGCTCTGCCGCCGCCGCCGCTCCCAGCCCCCGGGCTGGGGCGGCGGGTAAGGGTGCTGCTGCTGAATGGCTGCGACCTCAGGGGTGTCGGTCCCCTGCCAGAGCACCCGGCTAGCGGGGGAGGAGGTCTGTGGAGCGCTGGGGCGGCGGCAGGCGCTCAGCAGCGCCCTCAGCATTCAAGAGGCCCCCCAGCAACTGAGGTATGCTGTGCCAAGTGCTCGAGCGGCGGGCGTGCTCCCCTTGGAGGCCGCAATTGAGGCAGCACCGCTCCATGCCGTGCTGCGCTGGCCCCTTCTTTGTAGTGCTCGAACTGGCCTTCTCTTCTCCCTCTGCTCATCCCTGAGGCGCCCACCAGCTCATACATATCCTCCCAGCTTGCCTAGGCGACGGTCGCAGGCCAACTGCAGTCACGCCCGCGTGCTGCCGCCCCTCCTGCGCTCTCCCCCGTCTCACATCACACACAGCCACCATGGGTCTGAAAATTGCGTGCATTGGTAAGCAGGGGGCTCGGGCGGGGCACTGGTTTGACAGTTCGCCGCAATCAGGGCGGCGCGCGTGCCGCCTGCGCTGTCGATGACCACGGACTGTCGACGAATTGCCTGCCTGCCCCGCAACCCGACGCCAGCGGCGCAATCGCTGTGCAAACGCGTTCGCTGCTCCTTCCCACCGCTCCCCTGCTCTCCTGTCTGCCCTGTGCAGGCGCTGGCTATGTGGGTGAGTGAAGGAACGCGCTGGGGTCGCTAGCCAGCCGTTGCTGCAGCCAGCGGCTGCCGCCGTTGGCGCCCGGCGGTTGAGCGCCGCCTGCACCCGCCTGCCTGTACTGCCGACACTGCACCGCGGGGCTGCGCAGGCGCTAGTGGGCACGCAGCACCTCGGTTGTGGTCAGCCCGGCCGGCTGCAACTCCTTGCATCCCAGCGCTGCGCCTTCCGACCCGCTGCCTCCCGACACGCCCCCTACTTCCCCCCTATGTGCCCGCACTTGCCCTCCGCTCCAGGCGGCCCCACGATGGCCATGGTGAGTGCCGTGCGGTCGCCTGCTCACTGCCTGTACGTGTTTGTGTGCCGGTCTGCAGTGGCATGCACCCCTCCTGGCCAGCGCCAGCACCCGCTGCGCCGCCACCAGCACCCACGTGCCGCTGGACTACGCCCACCCCTCCCTCGTCCCACCTCCCCTCCCCGCTTCGCAGATCGCCCTGAAGTGCCCCGAGATTGAGGTGGTGGTTGTGGACATCAACGAGGCACGCATCGCCGCCTGGAACACCGACAAGCTGCCCATCTACGAGCCCGGCCTGCTGGAGGTGGTCCAGACCGCTCGCGGCCGCAACCTGTTCTTCTCCACCGACGTGAACAAGCACGTGGGCGAGGCAGACATTGTGTTTGTCAGGTGCGCCGCGTGTGGGGACGTTCGTGTCCAGGCCCTCGCAACCGCGGTGCGCGCTGCCGCGGTGCGCGCTGCCGGGCTGGCATGGTCGGCGTGCTGCTCAGCCTGCCCTCGCCCCTTCCCTCCCGCTCCCCCCCGCAGTGTGAACACCCCCACCAAGACTCGCGGCGTTGGCGCGGGCAAGGCTGCCGACCTGACCTACTGGGAGGGTGCCGCGCGCGTCATTGCCTCCGTCTCCACAAAGTCCAAGATCATCGTGGAGAAGTCCACCGTGCCCGTCAAGACCGCGGATGCCATTGAGAAGGTGCGCAGCGCGGTGTGCGTTGGGTTGTGTGCATGACTGGGGGGCTGGTGCCCGCTGCCTGGCACAGCCTGTGATGCACTGCAGTGTTTGCGCCTGGCCTGCTCATCCCTTTGGCGACATGGGCTTCCCACTCCGCCGCCCTGCCTGCAGGTGCTGCGCCGCAACTGCACCGACCCCAACGTGCAGTTTGAGATTCTGTCCAACCCCGAGTTCCTGGCGGAGGGTACCGCCATTGAGGTGAGGGGCGGCAGGCGGCGCTGATGCGCTGCCACCTGCGACACGGCAGGCCACCAAGCTCTGCAGCTGTGCTGGGCTCAATTGGAATGGCTCCCTGGCTGCTGCAAACCACGTCCTTCGCATCCCTATCACCGCGTCCCCCCTGGCCTGCAGGACCTGACCATGCCTGACCGCGTGCTGATTGGCGGCAAGGACACCGAGAGCGGCCGTGCTGCCATCGCCACTCTGGCAAGGTGCGTTGAGGCGCGGGGGTGGCACTGCAGGGCAGGCAGGTGGGAGCCTGCACCTTGGGCTGCATGCACAGCGCCGCTGCAGCCATCCCTGCCCACCACCTCTGCATCGGCGATCCGCTAGCGCGCATCGTGCTCACCCCCCATGGCCCCCCTCCTCCCACACCCTCCATCCCCCACGCTTCTCTCCTCCACTCCAGCGTGTACGAGCACTGGGTGCCCAAGGACCGCATCCTGTGCACCAACCTGTGGTCTGCCGAGCTGTCCAAGCTGACCGCCAATGCCATGCTGGCGCAGCGCATCTCCTCCGTCAACTCCATCTCCGCCCTGTGCGAGGCCACCGGCGCGGACGTGCAGCAGGTCTCCAGGGCCATCGGCACCGACTCCCGCATCGGCTCCAAGTTCCTCAACGCCTCTGTGGGCTTTGGCGGCTCCTGCTTCCAGAAGGTGGGCGCACGCGTAGGGTACTGAGGGGCTGCAGAGCGGGGCGTGCAATGCACTGGGGCCCAAGGGCGGTAGGGGCGCGAACATGGTGCACCGCCCGGTGCTTTTGCGGGGCTCATTTTTGCCCTCCCTCTCGTCTCCCCCCACCCCCCACCCTGCAGGACATCCTCAACCTGGTGTACATCTGCGAGACCGTGGGCCTGGCCGAGGTGGCCAACTACTGGCAGCAGGTGGGCAGGGCGGGCGGGCAGGCAGGGCATCTTTGGCAGTCCTCCCTAGCGATGTCCAGCAGCGCGCTGCTGCCGTCCCATCTCTCTGCCTGCCCCTCATTGACCCGTGCTCTTGGCTCGCCCACCCCTCCCCTGCCCCAGGTCATCCTCATGAACGACTACCAGAAGCAGCGGTTTGTGGAGCGCGTCATTTCTGCGATGTTCAACACCATCAAGCAGAAGAAGGTAGGGCAGGCCCAGGGGTGCGCACGGGAGCGCGTGCTCGGCTTGGTGCACGCGCCCACGTCCGCCTCCCTTCACCTCCGCCTCCCTCAACCTCCGGTACCCCACAGATCGCCGTCTACGGCTTTGCCTTCAAGAAGGACACCGGCGACACCCGCGAGACCCCCGCCATTGATGTGTGCCGCGGTCTGATGGCGGACGGCGCTAACGTGAGTTGACGGTGTAGCGCCGGCAGCAGAGCAGCAGGGTCTGCTCGATCCACAGCCCTCCACCTGTGGCCAGCCCCTCATCCCCCCCCCCCCTGCAGCTCTGTGTGTACGACCCCCAGGTGGAGGCCTCCCAGATCTACCAGGACCTGGGCACGGAGAAGTTCGAGTGGGACCACCCCTCGCCGCGCTCCCGCCCCATTGCCAAGTCTGCCATCGACATCGCGATGGTGGGTGGTGGCCAGGGGTGGCCCCCTGGCATGGGGATTGCAGCGACCAGGCGTGGGCGGCTACCTTCAACTTGCAGCCAGCCTGGTTGTGCCACCGTTCCGACTGCTCCCAACGTTTCCTCCCACGCATCCCGCCGCAGGACCCCGTGTCTGCGGCAAACGGCGCGCACGGCATCTGCATAATGACCGAGTGGGACGAGTTCAAGCACTACGACTACGAGGTGGGGGCAGGGGCAGGGCAGGGGGCCGAGGGGACAGAGCGGAGCATTCGTGGCGCGCGTTGTCGCAGGCTGAGGGGCAACAATTATCCCCGTCCATGGCTCCCCATCACTCTCCACCCCCACCTTCCGCTGCACAGGCCCTGTACGAGAGCATGGTCAAGCCCGCGTTCATTTTCGACGGCCGCAACATCCTGGACCACGCCAAGCTGCGGTGTGTGGGTGGGCTGCGGAGGGAGAGGGGCCCTGCCTAGGAGGGGCGCTTGGCGGCGGCGGAGCCGCGCCCCCCGCCTGCCCAAGGCGCGCCTCACCCTCAGCCTGCCTCCCCCCCCCGCTGCTGCCTGCCTCCCCCCACATGCTGCTGCCTCCTCCTCCCCCACCTGCCGCCGCCTCCCCTCCCACCCTGCCCGCCCTGCCTGCCTCACGATTGCAGGGAGATTGGGTTCATCGTGTACGCGCTCGGGAAGCCGCTGGACCCCTTCCTGCAAAAGGTAGTTAGGCCCTGCCGTGGCAGCTGGGTGGAGAGGCGTGCGTTCAGCGGGCGCTGGCGGGTGGGTGCGGCCGTTGGCCCTCCCTCAGCTCACCCACCCCCGCCCGTCCCTCCCTCTGCCCTCCCGCTGCCTGCAGCACTACGACTGAGTGGTAGGGCGCATCTTTTTCGTGCCAGCGACAGCGTGACCTGCGGCAGCGCGGCTGTGTGTCGCTGGCGCAGCCACTTCAACCCGGCTGGCTGCAGCTACAGTTCCTTTTGTGTGTTCCCTTCCCGTGCCGCCTCATAACTGCTATGATCCTAGCTAACTGTAAACTGATGACTGCCAAACGCCCTGGGTGGTCGGTGGCTGGCCTGCATGCTCGCGACCGGCTGCTTTAATGATAGGGCACCACAAAAGGGCATTCACAAAAGGTCCTCTAGGAGAGATGCGAAACACATGGACGCGTGATACAATGATGACATAAGGCGAGGATACAGGCAGGGTACAGGTAGATGGGCAGTGAGGCACCGCATCAACCAGGAGGTGCACCATGGTTGGGCCGCTGGCAGCGCTGCAGGTTGGGGCCGCTGGCGGCGCTGCAGGTTGGGGCCGCTGGCGGCGCTGCAGACACACGGCTTGCTGCTCACAGCTTGGACTGCTGCTCAGCGTCTGTTGCCATCAGCCACACCTCGTTGTGGCGGCCGGCGATGCGGAAGGGAGGGTCGTAGCTGCACAGACAACAGGGGTGGCACCAAAGAGGCGGGTGGGCAGAGCTGGAGGGAGGGCTGGCTGGCGTGAGCAGCGAGGGTCACTCTGCCACGCGCCCCGCGCCGGACCCACCTGCCCGCCACCCCACCCGTCCATGCACCCACCCTGCGGTGACAAAGGTCTCGTTGTCAAACACCTTGCCGTCAGCCTCCAGCGCCTGGGTCAGTCCCTTGACCATCGACTGGACCGACCAGTCGTCCAGCACATACCCGCCCTTCTGCGGGGGGGCAAGGAAGCAGACGGCAGGACGGGTGGGGGGCCACCTTGTTGGCTGTGCCAGCCGCAAGCTGTGGAGGAGCCAGACACGCATTAAAGCTGCCCCGACTGCGGCGCGGTCCCTCCCTCGGCCACGCGACGCGTAGAGGTGGGTGGGGGCCTTCCATGCCAGCCCCGCTGCCAAGCAGCCCAGCGACGCACCTGTGCCACGTAGGCGGTGAACGACCCAGCCTCCTCCTCCAGGTACACGTCAGGGTTGTTGGGCTTGGGGGCGCCCTTCTTCTGCGATTGCAAAGAAGACGAGAAGGCACGGCAAGGCGCTTTGTGGGTTGAAGGTGCAGGGTGCGGCGACGTGTGTGAGCCATGATGTAACTGCAGACAGCAGCAGCAGCAGCGTGCCCCCGTTTGGGCTGGGCCGCAGCGGCGGTGCACAGTGCGGTGGGCGCTGCAGCAGGCGGACCTCCCAGAGGCAATGCAACGCACCTGGAACGGAAACGGTATGAAGAAGGAAACGGTGAAGTTGTTCTGCACCGGGAAAAAAAGAAAAATAATTATGGCGTCATGGCCAGCGCGGGCAGGCAGGCGGCGGCGGCGCCTCCCCGACAACCCTGGGCAGAACCCGCCAGTACGGTTCCCCCCCCCCACCCCCCCGGCTGCTTCCCCATCCTCACCTTGCAGAAGGGCCCAGCTGCGGCGCCCACTGTTGTGCGCACGGGTGCAGTCATTGGGATCTTCACTGCTTCGTTGTTGGCTCCATCAATGTACTCAAACAGCCTGCGACAGGGTGTGGTGTTGGAGGGTGCTTGGTTTGTACGCCTGTTCAGCGGACAAGACAGCCTACCAACCAATGAAACTGCTTTGTTTCGCATGGATGCCCAACTGCAGCCGCCCTTGCTTGCAGCCTGCGCCGTGGCAACAACATGCCGGCCTGGGTACCAGAGGGGCACAGCTGCAACAGGCAGCTTCACGCCCAGCAATAATGCCCCCAGGGCATGGCGGCGCTTGAAGCGGTCCTGCAGGCATGCATCACCTCTTGAAGCCGGTGCTGACAGCCATGGAGAAGGCATAGGATTGCACGTCCGTGCTGGCCCACATGCCAGGCTGCGGAGTGTGGTGGGCGGTACGAAGTTGTTGGGGCCAGGACGTCCCCGGCAGACGACGCAGCACCGGGAGGCCAAAGCGACCGGCCTGACCAGCAGGCAGGAACAACTGGAGGCCTGCCGGCGATGCCCTGCCCTCCCCCACCTTGTAATAGCGCGTCTCGTAAGCATCTTTGACCTCCAAGACGTCGTACTTGGGGCAATCGAGGTTGTGACAGAACCATGGCGGCGAGTCAGAATCGACTGCGGAAAGCGCGGCGTCGGCGCCGGCGCGCAGCGGCACCGCGCCCGCCGGCCTTGCTGCCAGCAGCGCCAACGCCACGACCACGGCCGCGATCACCGGCCTCTGCATGATCTTCTGCGCCTCTCGACGAGACCAGCCAGACGGGGGATGGCGCAGTGGCGCGCGGGAGGTGGCCAGGCGCAGCACTACAGGGGCTTGCGACGACAGCAGGATGGTGTAAAAAAATGCACGTCAAAATGTGGACAGTGCGAGAGGCAGCAGCTTCTCACGACACTGCAGCGCTAGAACACGCGGCATGGTAGGCGCGCTGCATCATGCAGGTTTCCCCTCACCTCCACGAACCCTGGTGTTAAATTGCGGTTCCTGGGGCCTGAACCTGATGCTGAGCGCCGCGCCTCCGTATCACAGCAACAGTATGGCGGCGGGACTCGTTCCCTGCTCGCTGCGCCCTCCTGTCTACCAGCTCTTCCGTTCCCTCGCACCAGCAGTAGGATGCCGACAGCTACAGAGCGTCGCGGCAGCTGCGGGCGTCGCCGCGGCGGCAGCAGAGGCGGCGCCTGCGGCGGCAGTGGAGCCTGTCGCACAACCAGCACCGCCCGCCCCCTCTGCGGCCGACCAGTTTGTCAGCTGGGCGGGTCTGCACGCCTGGCGGGCACGTGGCGTAGATGCACGCACCGGCTGGGGCCCCAAGGGCCCAGTTGTGCCCGACGCCTCGGCCGCCGCTGCAGCGCCGCCGCCGCCGTTGCCAGCGTCGTTGGCCGAGTGCGCGCGTGCGGTGCTGCTGACGCCCGACCCACGGCAGAAGGCAGAGCTGACGCACCGAGCCTGGGCGGCATACTGTGAGGGCCGGCTGCCGCTCGGCAGCGCGGCGCCGATTGAGGGCCCGCCGGCACGGCCGCCGGTGCCAGAGCTGGTGCCGCCCCGCCGCATCCCTCCCATGGACAAGTCGCCGCTGCCGAAGACGGCGTACATGCTGCACAAGTGAGGCTGCTGGAGGTCCTGCGTGCTGGCGGAGAAGCACGCAGCTGGCCGGCCTCGCGCAAACAGGGGGGTGGTTGCGCTGTGCTTTTTGCGGTTGCGCTGTGCTGCCGAAGCTTCACACCCACAGCTCGCCCACGCACCACCCAACCCCTGCTGCTGCACCACTTCCTGAAGCCTCACACACGTGGAGCTGAACGCAATCGACCTGGCCTGGGACACGCTGCTGCGCTTCTCCCAGCTTGGCCTGCCGCCTGCGTTCTATGCAGACTTTGCAAGGTGCGGCGCAGCCCCCCGCGGTTTTGTGAGCGTGTTGCCGCTGCTGCTGGTCCGCTGCTGCGGTGCTGCTGCTGCCTTCCAGCAGGCTGCGCCGCCAGTGGCCCAGCGCATGCTGTGCACGATGCAGAGGCCTGTGGCAGCCCACGAACGCCTTCGCTCCCTCCTCCCCCCGCCCGCACCGCACCAGGGTGGCCGACGACGAGAGCCGCCACCTGGGGTGGTGCCTGCAGCGCCTGGAGGAGCTTGGGCACCAGTATGGCAGCATGCCCGCCCACAATTTGGTGAGCCCTGTGACATGCGGGCGGGTGTGCGGCGAGGCTGCTGCTACATGATCCAGCCGGCTCTCTCAGCCGCCGCTGCGCTCCCAGTGTTCACCTCCCCTAGTCTCCTCTCCCGCCCACCCGTTTCCCTGTGGCAGCTGTGGGAGGGCGCCGAGGCGTCGGCAGGGGACCTGGGCGCCCGCCTGGCCATCGTGCCCATGAGCCAAGAGGTGGGCAGGCGCGGCGTGACGACAGGGCCCAGCGTGGCGCGTGTGCCGCTGCTGCAGGCATGCCTGCAGCCGAGTGTGCCTCTCTGGCGCAAGCCTTGCTCTGCTTGACGCCCTCCTTGCCCGTGCGGTGCCGCCAGTCTCGCCCTTCTGCTGCTCAGCCAGCGCTACACCGTCTCACCCTCTCCTGCTGCTCAGTTCGCACTCGTCCACCCGCTACGCTTGCAGGCGCGAGGGTTGGATGCAGGCGACAGGCTGGCCAAGCGGCTGGTGGGGATGGGGGACAACCGCACCGCCGCCATTGTGTGGCGCATAGCAGAGGAGGAGCGGGCGCATGTGGCCGTGGGTGCGTGCAAGCCGCGGGCGGGGGGAATGCCTGCGGCGCCTGCGGCTGAAGCGGGTGCTTGGTTGCACATGCTGCCTGCCGCGCTGCCGCGAGTGCACCGCTTGCGTTGCTTGCTTGCCGCCCCTGCCTCCGACCGTGCTGCGCCGCCTGCGTGCCTTCCCATCGCAGGCGTGACCTGGTTTGCCGCTGTGTGCGCTGCGCTAGGTCAGCAAGACCCGGCGCCCGCCTTCAGAGCCCTCATTCTGGAGCTCTGCCCAGGCCTGCTCAAGGGCCCCTTCAACGATACAGAACGCCAGATGGTGGGCCTGCAACGCGACTGGTACGACGCAGGGCTTTGGGAGCCTGAGCAGGCGGCGGCGGCAAGCGCGGCACTTGCGGCAGCGGTTGCGGCCGAGCGCGCCGGGCAGCCCGCGCCGGCGGCAGTGCCCCCCGGCGACACCTCGGTTGCGGCCCTGGCGCCTGTCAGCGACCCGCAGCTGTTGCAACAGCTGGCGGCACGGCTGGCCAGCATGCTTGACCTGGAGGTGGGCAATGCAAGGATGGCTTCGTGAGCTCAGCGCTCACTGCGCACCGGTACTCGTTCGCTGCGCCCCGCACCTTGTAAACCCTCTGCATGTGGGAGGAGGCAATCGACATGTGGGGCGAGGCTCTGGGCAGGCTGGATGCTCTCCGTCGTTGGCAATTGGCAGCAGGCAGGGAGAGAGCGCGCGTTGGCTAGAAGTACTTGCAGCCGCTCCTGCCTCGTAGGGCTGTGCAGGGCGAGGGCCTCTGCCTGAGGGACACCGCCTTGACAACAGATTGCAGGATGCTTGCAACTTGCACAAGTTGACAGGTGTGCGATATGCAGTGCAGGGCTGATCGCGGCGGGCAGCCAGCGCGGTGCAGCGGGCAGGGCGGTGCCGGCGAGATGGCGCAGCACAGCAGGCTTGCGGGCAACACTTTGTGCACGACGGTGATTCAGCTCCTTCCGCAATTCCATTTGCATTTGAGATTTTGACCCGCTTCTGGCGGGTGAGTCCTTGCGACACTCGACGCTCCCGAGCGCCTGTGGAAAAGTCGCTTGCCATGGTGTTCGCATCACCGGTACATGGGTAAGAGCTCCGTGAGGCCCAGAGAAGGCGGGTCCGCAACACGTCAAAGCGTGCCGACCGACAACTTTATCTAAACTTTGCGCGCAGGGCGCTGGCGTCGCGCTTGCAGCGCGTGCAGCTGGGCGCAAGCCAGCAGGAGCAGACCCAGGACGCCGCGCAGCTGCCACCGCTGCAGCCGCCGCCGCCGCTGAACGCCGAGCAGCGTGCCGTCACTGAAGCCGACCTCGACACGCCGCTGCTCGTGCTGGCTTGTGCGGGGACGGGCAAGACCACAGCCATCATCGAGAGGGTCGCGTTCATGATACAGCAGGTGCGTTTGGGCGGGCGTGGCGGGCTGTGACGGCGCAGGGTAGGAGGTCGTTTGCCAAGCGTTGCATTTTGACACTGCGCCGTCGTGCTCGCACACATTCCCTCCCTGCAGGGCGTCCGCCCGGAAGGCATCCTGTGCTTAACTTATACCAAGAAGATGGCAGCGGAGGGGAAGGACCGGCTGCTGCGGCGCGGCCTGCCCGGCGCTGGGCGCGTGCAGTGCGGCACGGTGCACTCGCTGTGCCTGCGGCTGCTGAAGCAGTGGCACAGGGAGGCGGGCTTTCCAACGGCGCCTGATGTGATCGAAGATGGAGAGGCCATGGACATGCTCGAGCAGTGCTGGAGGTGGGTGGGTGGGTGGCCGGCTTTGTGCAGCGAGGTCCAGGGCAGGCGAGGCCACAGGGTTGCAGCCGCTGGCTGGCACACGGCAAGGCTGGCAGCCGCTGCCGGTCTGGCATGCTTCGCTGCCGTGCCCTGTGCGGAGCCACGTCTCCCTGCACGCCTGCCGCACCCCACCCTCGTGGCGGCAGTAGCCCCCATCTGCGCTGGACCACTCGCCCTGCCACATGCACGTCTGCACTGCGCCACCCCTGCTGGACCCGCATGCAGGTCGGTGAAGCAGGAGGACCTGCGGGAGACGGCGTGCGGCTGGCTGGGACTGCCCATCCTGAACACCAGCTGGCAGGACGTGGCGGCTGCGGCTATGGCGGCCGACCCAGCAGGCGTTGTGCACCTGCTGCTGGAGGCTGCGCAGGAGGCCAGCGTCCCGCAGGCCGTGGCCGCAGCAGTTGCCGCGTGGGCAGAGCAGCGCCAGCAGCAGCAGCAGCAGCACGAGCACCAGCAGCAGCACGAGCGCCAGCACCGTGAGGCGCCGCCGCTGCCGCTGCACAAGCGCAAGGTGGAAGACGAGGGCGCGGCTGCAACGAGCAGCGGCGAGGCAGCCGAGGGCGAGTCCCCTGCCAAGGCGCCCCGTCCCGCCGACATCACCAGCCCGCAGGCTGCAGGCCGGGCGGCGGCGGCAGCGGGCGCCGCGGCAGCAGCGGGCGACGGTGCTGCAAGCTGCGCTGCAAGCCAGCAGTTGAAGGTGGAGGACGGGGTGCATGAGATGGACACTACTGGAGACTGCGCCGGCAGCAGCGGCGCCGGCGGCAGCGGCGACGGCCTGCTCGGCGCTCTCTGCGCCGCCGCGCCTGCCGCGCCGCAGCCGCCGCTGCCGTCGCTCGACCTGCTGGGACCGGCAGCGCGGCTTGCGTTTCAGGAGGGGCTGTACTGCCTCTTGTGCGAGCGGCACCACCCGCAGCTGCACGAGCAGATGGGGGACAACAGCCCCCTGGCGGAGCCGCCCAAACGCAAACAGCTCAAGACGGTATGCTGCCGCTGCTGCCGCTGCCGCTGTCGCTGCTGCTATTGGTGGTGCTGCCGGGGCTGCCGCTGCCGCTGCTGCTGCTGGGGCTGCTGGTGCTGATGCTGTTGCTGGCGCTGCTAAGGCTGCCGCTGCCGCTGCTGATGCTGCTGGGGCTGCTGTCGGACAAAGGGCGGCTAGGGCTGGGCAGGAAGCGCGCCTGCCACCAGCAACGTGCCTGCAAGCGGCCGCCTCAGCATGCCTGACAGCCGCCGTCTGCTGCGGTGTTCCTCGCCGCCGCCTGCGCCGCCGCCCTGCGCTGTGCAGCTAAAGGGGTGGATCGAGACGCAGAAGGGGCACGGCGCGGTGCCCTCCCACTTTGCTGGGCAAGACACGAATGTGGCGGTGTGGTCGGCCTACCAGCAAGAGCTCCGCCGCCGCTGCAAAATCGATTTCGGGTGCGTGCGGCGTGGATGGTTGCCGTCGGTGTTGCTTTGAGGGTGCCAGCCATGGGTGCGCTTTGCGTGCAGGCTGGCTGGCCTGGCACATCGGTGTGGCGCAGTGGCATACGCACAGCAGCATTGGCAACTGGTGGCCTAGTTCTCCTCCTCCAGTCTCACCCACCACCCGTTGAACCACCGCAGCGACATGCTGGCGAGCACCGTGGAGCTGCTGCGCAGCCATGCGGAGGTGCTGGCGGCGGTGCGGAGGCGCCACACCCACGTGCTGGTGGACGAGTTCCAGGTGTGTATTGTTCTGTGCTGTGTTACGCCTGTTTGTAGCGATCTGAGCCAAAAACTGAGGCCCGCAGATCCTGCGCTGAGCTGCCGCTGCTGGTGGCCGTGCGACGCCACCTCGCGCGACGATTGGTAGCAGCACCAAGCAGGCGGCGGCGGCGGCGCCGTGTGATGCCGCACCCCTACCTGCGCCCTGTGCTGCGTGCTGCAGGACTGCAACCTGCTGCAGGTGCACTTGGTGCTGCTCATTGCGGGAGCAAGCGGGCGCGTGACGGCCATGGGGGACGACGATCAGGTGGGTGTTGTGCTGTTGTGGTTTGCAAGCTCCCCCTGCTTGATGATGAGTTAGATGGCTTTCTGCATTGGCAGGGAAGGCCTGTTGCAAGGCGGGGTTTGTTGGGCTCGACATGGCCGCCCCTGCCTCAGCCTTGCCTGCCCTTGCACCCCATCGTTGCTCCCCGCCGCTGCCCACCGCCTGCAGTCGATCTACCGCTTCATGGCAGCCACTCCGGGGGTGTTCGACCTGTTCACAGAAGCGTGAGTCGTCTGCCACTGCGCTAAACACAGACAAAGGGGCGGCAGAGAAGGGGGCACCACCATGGCAGCTGCCCTGCGGCTGCTGCAATGGACGTTTCCTGCTGCCGGGAACAGGGAAGGCGAATCTGCACATATCATCGGCGACAAACAACAACCCGTCTTCCCTCCCTCGGTGCCCGACCCCGGCTGGCTGCCCTCCTCCTCCCCCGCCTGCAGGCTGGCGGCAGAGTATGGCAAGGAGGCGCGCGGCTCCTCATGCTGGTCAAGAACTACCGCTCCTCACCCGCCATCCTGCGCTGCGGCACGGCCCTGCTGCGGTGAGCACGCCAGCCGCACGCATGCTGGGCAGTGTAGCTTCAAGGGCGTAAGAGCTCTGTCCCTGGCCCGACACCCTTCCTTGCTCGCTCTGCGCCTGCCCCCGCCACCTCATCTGACCCCTCCTCGTGCCCTGCAACCCTCCCTTGAGAACTGCAGCGGCAACGTGCGGCGGGTGGTCAAGCAGCTGGAGGCCACCCGGCCAGAGGACGGCGTGCCGGTGACGGTGACCAGCTATGCAGACCAAGGGGCAGAGGCGCGGGGCATTGCGGACCGCATCCAAGTGCGCGCGGGCGTAGGCTGGGGTTTGCAGGCTTCGTGCAGGCGAGGAGCCCTTGGCTTGGGAGGCGCGCGGGTTGTTGAACAGGTGCTGGTGGGTGCAGGTGCTGCGTTGCATCGTAGACCAAGGGCAAACTTAAGCGCTTGGATGGGCGCAGCGCCGGATTGCTGCCATCCTCCCTGCTGCCTGAAGCTGCACCCTGCCCCTTGATGCTGCGCAGGTGCTGCACGCTCGGGGCGTGCCCTACGACGAAATTGCGGTTCTCTATCGCTTTTTGTTCGACAAAAATTACCGAAAAGTTCAGGTGGGTGGGCAGGCCAGCGAGAGACAGCAACGGGCGTGCTGCCCAAAGACAGCGCCCGCTGCTGCTGCTGTAGCAAGCCCGGGGTGTAGCCCCTTCCTGCCTGCCCATCTTGCGCATCCTGCCTTTTGACTCTCTGCCCTCGCCGCTTGCAGGAGGAGCTCACGCGGCGGCTCATCCCCTGGCGCATGGTGCGCGAACAGCCCGCCCTCGCCAACGCGTCGGTGCAGGTGCGCTTGGCTGCGTGGCGCCGCACGGTGCCACCACAGACTCAAAAGGGGCGCCTCGTCATCGGGACCTGAAGGGTAAAGGCCCAGGGAAGCTCTTCTGTCAACAGCATTTCCCTGCATCAAAAAAAGAGCTTTCCGCCAACACCGTCAGCCAACAGTGTTGCCCCCCACGCTCCCACCCATTGCCTGCCCCCCTGCGCAGGCGCTGCTGGCCTACTGCCGGCTGCTGCTCGACCCGTCTGACGACGCGGCGCTGCTACAGGTGATACCCCCCTGGCCTGGCCTGGGCCCAGGCGCCGCGACGGCGCTGCTGCGGCTGCGGCACCCCGGCGCGCCCCCGCTGACGCGCGCGGCACGGCGGCGCGGGGCGACCGACCAGCTGGCGGCGCCGCAGCGCAGGGCTCTCGCTGATCTGCTCGACATCCTGGAACGCTTACGGTGGTGAGCTTGAAGGGGTTGGGGTCGTTGCAGCTGAGCACGGGGCATGTGCCACAATAAGCTTGAATAAGCCCACCCCTGTCCATCCATGCTGAATGGTTTGCGCATGCATGGATGCATAGATGCATGGGCACATCTTGCTTAGTTACACATCCAACATATAGCTCCTAACCACAACCGCCTGTGCTATGTTGCATTCGTTCATTCGCATCTGCTGCAGTGAGCTGTATGTGCGGCGCCCAGCAGAGATCATCGATCGCCTGCTGCAGGAGACGGGGCTGTGGCAGCCTTCTGCGGGCGGCAGGCACGGCGCGGCCGGCGGCGACAGCGGGGGCAGCAGCGACGACGACGATGCAGCAGTGCCCGTCAGCACCCCACCTGAGGCCGATCTGGCGGCGCTGCTGTCGCAGGCGAGCTGCCAGGCAGCAGCGGCTGGAGAGGGGGCAGGAGATGAGGAGGCAGGGGAGGGGGAGCTTTTTGCTTGGGGCGACCCCCTGGCTCCCTACTGCCTCACCTGCCGGCCGCGCGGCGCACTGGGGGCGGTGATGCGGGAGGCACGCCTGTTCTCCCTGGAGCCTGGCACCGAGCCTGAGCCTGAGCCTGAGCCTGAGGCTGGCACCGAGGGCGCGCCTGGCGCGCAAAGCGGCGGGACTGGGCAGCAGGCTCGCGAGGCGCAGGGGCCGCCGTCGCTGCAGAGGTGGGTGCGGCGCTGGGGGGAAGGGGGGAGGGCAGGAGGTGGTGAAGCCATGCGCCTGCCTTGCTGCACGCCCCGCTGCACGCCCCGCTGAGACATGATCCTGTCCAGCCATGCTGCAAGCCCCGACATCCCTGCACGCTGTGCCCTGCTCCCTCCGACCCAGCCCCCAAGGTGCCAGCAGCACCTGCTGCAGAGGCACGCTGTAGAGCTGCCGCTTGCCCACCCTGCTCGGCAGCGTCCCCCCTGCCCCCACCCGCAGCCTGGCGTTCCGGGAGCTGTTCACCCTGCGCACACGAGAGGAGGAACGCGAGCTGCTGCAGCTGCTGGACAGCACGACCCACGGCGAGAGCAGCAGCTGCAGGGGCGGCGGCGGCGGCGGCGGCGGCGGCGGCGATGCCGGCCAGCAGTCGCTGGCGGCGAGACTGGAGGATTTGGCGGCGACGTTTGGGCGTGGGCCGCAGCCGCTGCAGGCCTTTCTCGATATGGTGACCGACTGCCCGGCCATGGATGAACGGCTGGGCCTCAGGTGGGGGTGGGGTGGGTGGGTGGGTGGGGGTGGGTGGGTGGGTGGGGGTGGGTGGGTGGGATTGGAAGCATCCTGCATTGCTGGCTTCTGGCGGGGCCCGGGCGGTGGGTGGCACGATGGATGGTGTAGTCCCCCACACCTGCCTCAGTGCTGCTCACCGCCACCGCTCCCTGCCCCCACACCCCCCACCGCCGCGCAGCCCTTTGGATCGTGGCGTCGTCATCAGCACCATTCACAAGGCCAAGGCCTGCTGGAGGTGGTCCAGACCGCTCGCGGCCGCAACCTGTTCTTCTCCACCGACGTGAACAAGCACGTGGGCGAGGCAGACATTGTGTTCGTCAGGTGCGCCGCGTGTGGGGACGTTCGTGTCCAGGCCCTCGCAACCGCGGTGCGCGCTGCCGCAGTGCGCGCTGCCGGGCTGGCATGGTCGGCGTGCTGCTCAGCCTGCCCTCGCCCCTTCCCTCCCGCTCCCCCCCGCAGTGTGAACATCCCCACCAAGACTCGCGGCGTTGGCGCGGGCAAGGCTGCCGACCTGACCTACTGGGAGGGTGCTGCGCGCGTCATTGCCTCCGTCTCCACAAAGTCCAAGATCATCGTGGAGAAGTCCACCGTGCCCGTCAAGACCGCGGATGCCATTGAGAAGGTGCGCAGCGAGGTGTGCGTTGGGTTGTGTGCATGACTGGGGGGCTGGTGCCCGCTGCCTGGCACAGCCTGTGATGCACTGCAGTGTTTGCGCCTGGCCTGCTCATTCCTTTGACGACATGGGCTTCCCACTCCGCCGCCCTGCCTGCAGGTGCTGCGCCGCAACTGCACCGACCCCAACGTGCAGTTTGAGATTCTGTCCAACCCCGAGTTCCTGGCGGAGGGTACCGCCATTGAGGTGAGGGGCGACAGGCGGCGCTGATGCGCTGCCACCTGCGACACGGCAGGCCACCAAGCTCTGCAGCTGTGCTGGGCTCAATTAGAATGGCTCCCTGGCTGCTGCAAACCACGTCCTTCGCATCCCTATCACCGCGTCCCCCCTGGCCTGCAGGACCTGACCATGCCTGACCGCGTGCTGATTGGCGGCAAGGACACCGAGAGCGGCCGTGCTGCCATCGCCACTCTGGCAAGGTGCGTTGAGGCGCGGGGGTGGCACTGCAGGGCAGGCAGGTGGGAGCCTGCACCTTGGGCTGCATGCACAGCGCCGCTGCAGCCATCCCTGCCCACCACCTCTGCATCGGCGATCCGCTAGCGCGCATCGTGCTCACCCCCCATGGCCCCCCTCCTCCCACACCCTCCATCCCCCACGCTTCTCTCCTCCACTCCAGCGTGTACGAGCACTGGGTGCCCAAGGACCGCATCCTGTGCACCAACCTGTGGTCTGCCGAGCTGTCCAAGGGACTCCTTCCCACCCTGCCTGCCTCACGATTGCAGGGAGATTGGGTTCATCGTGTACGCGCTCGGGAAGCTGCTGGACCCCTTCCTGCAAAAGGTAGTTAGGCCCTGCCGTGGCAGCTGGGTGGAGAGGCGTGCGTTCAGCGGGCGCTGGCGGGTGGGTGCGGCCGTTGGCCCTCCCTCGGCTGACCCACCCCCGCCCGTCCCTCCCTCTGCCCTCCCGCTGCCTGCAGCACTACGACTGAGTGGTAGGGCGCATCTTTTTCGTGCCAGCGACGGCGTCACCTGCAGCAGCGCGGCAGTGTGTCGCTGGCGCAGCCACTTCAACCCGGCTGGCTGCAGCTACAGTTCCTTTTGTGTGTTCCCTTCCCGTGCCGCCTCATAACTGCTATGATCCTAGCTAACTGTAAACTGATGACTGCCAAACGCCCTGGGTGGTCGGTGGCTGGCCTGCATGCTCGCGACCGGCTGCTTTAATGATAGGGCACCACAAAAGGGCATTCACAAAAGGGCATTCACAAAAGGTCCTCTAGGAGAGATGCGAAACACATGGACGCGTGATACAACGATGACAAAAGGCGAGGATACAGGCAGGGTACAGGTAGATGGGCAGTGAGGCACCGCATCAACCAGGAGGTGCTCCAGTTGGTTGGGCCGCTGGCGGCGCTGCAGGTTGGGGCCGCTGGCGGCGCTGCAGACACACGGCTTGCTGCTCACAGCTTGGACTGCTGCTCAGCGTCTGTTGCCATCAGCCACACCTCATTGTGGCGACCGGCGATGCGGAAGGGAGGGTCGTAGCTGCACAGACAGCAGGGGTGGCACCAAAGAGGCGGGTGGGCAGAGCTGGAGGGAGGGCTGGCTGGCGTGAGCAGCGAGGGTCACTCTGCCACGCGCCCCGCGCCGGACCCACCTGCCCGCCACCCCACCCGCCCATGCACCCACCCTGCGGTGACAAAGGTCTCGGCGTCAACCTCCTTGCCGTCAGCCTTCAGCGCCTGGGTCAGTCCCTTGACCATCTTATGGACCGACCAGTCGTCCAGCACATACCCGCCCTTCTGCGGGGGGGCAAGGAAGCAGACGGCAGGACGGGTGGGGGGCCACCTTGTTGGCTGTGCCAGCCGCAAGCTGTGGAGGAGCCAGACACGCATTAAAGCTGCCCCGACTGCGGCGCGGTCCCTCCCTCGGCCACGCGACGCGTAGAGGTGGGTGGGGGCCTTCCATGCCAGCCCCGCTGCCAAGCAGCCCAGCGACGCACCTGTGCCACGTAGGCGGTGAACGACCCAGCCTCCTCCTCCAGGTACACGTCAGGGTTGTTGGGCTTGGGGGCGCCATTCTTCTGCGATCGCAAAGAAGAGGAGAAGGCACGGCAAGGCGCTTTGTGGGTTAAGGTGCAGGGTGCCGCGACGTGTGTGAGCCATGATGTAACTGCAGACAGCAGCAGCAGCAGCGTGCCCCCGTTTGGGCTGGGCCGCAGCGGCGGTGCACAGTGCGGTGGGCGCTGCAGCAGGCGGACCTCCCAGAGGCAATGCAACGCACCTGGAACGAAAACGGTACGAAGAAGGAAACGGTGAAGTTGTTCTGCACCGGGAACAAAAGAAAAAGAATTGTGGCGTCATGGCCGGCGCGGGCAGGCAGGCGGCGGCGGCGGCGCCTCCCCGTCAACCCTGGGCAGAACCCGCCAGTACGGTTCCCCCCCCCACCCCCCCGGCTGCTTCCCCATCCTCACCTGGCGAAAGGGCCCAGCTGCGGCGCCCACTGTTGTGCGCACGGGTGCAGTCATTGGGATCTTCACTGCTTCGTTGTTGGCTCCATCAATGTACTCAAACAGCCTGCGACAGGGTGTGGTGTTGGAGGGTGCTTGGTTTGTACCCACCTGTTCAGCGGACAAGACAGCCTACCAACCATTGAAACTGCTTTGTTTCGCATGAGATGCCCAGCTGCAGCCGCCCTTGCTTGCAGCCTGCGCCGTGGCGACAACATGCCAGCCTGGGGTGCCAGAGGGGCACAGCTGCAACAGGCAGCTTCACGCCCAGCAATAATGCCCCCAGGGCATGGCGGCGCTTGAAGCGGTCCTGCAGGCATTCATCACCTCTTGAAGCCGGTTCTGACAGCCTTCGAGAAGGCATGGGATTGCACGTCCGTGCTGACCCACATGCCAGGCTGCGGAGTGTGGTGGGCGGTACGAAGTTGTTGGGGCCAGGACGTCCCCGGCAGACGGCGCAGCACCGGGAGGCCAAAGCGACCGGCCTGACCAGCAGGCAGGAACAACTGGAGGCTTGCCGGCGATGCCCTGCCCTCCCCCACCTTGTAATAGCGCGTCTCGTAAGCATCTTTGACCTCCAAGACGTCGTACTTGGGGCAATCGAGGTTGTGACAGAACAATGGCGGCGAGTCAGAATCCACTGCGGCAAGCGCGGCGCGGGCGCCGGCCTTGCTGCCAGCAGCGCCAACGCCACGGCCACGGCCGCGATCACCGGCATCTGCATGATCTTCTGCGCCTCTCGGCGAGACCAGCCAGACGGGGGAGTGGCGCAGTGGCGCGCGGGAGGTGGCCAGGCGCAGCACTACAGGGGCTTGCGACGGCAGAAGGGTGGTATAATTTACGTCAGAACGTGGACAGCGCGAGAGGCTGCAACTCCTCTCATCTGAGTGCACGAAATGTTGCATGGGACGACACACAAAAAATCCCAGCGCCCTCGCGATCACTTCTTTCACACTGGACTACATCTAGGAAGCGCTGGGAGGCGCCGGCGGGGGCAGGGCGGTAGGGCGCGACCCCCGCCCAGCCACCCGCGCGGCAGTCCCCGCCGGGCCTCCAGCACGCTCAAACATGCTCAGACAATGACTGGGTGCATTGAATTAGCGCCCCAGGGAGTCTCGCCCCAGGACAGCATGCAAGCTCCGAGCACCTTGCAGACGCTGCTCAGGCAGCCATGGCGCGCCATGCGCGCGGCATGGGGAGAGATAGGCAAGAGGGGGCTCGTTTTCCCCGCAGGGACTGTATTTTGGCTGGCGTTCCCAGCGTTCCTCGGCCGTTTCCCCAGGAAAAGCTTGAATAAAATCAATTCCCCGTTCCCTCCCCGTGTTCCCCGCCCCTAACCCGAGAGGACCCCCATTCCCCGCGTCCCCATCCTCCCCGTTGTCCCTGCCGCCGCCGGCACACCGCCCCCATTCCCCGCGTCCCCATCCTCCCCGTTGTCCCTGCCGCCGCCGGCACACCGCCCCCATTCCCCGCGTCCCCATCCTCCCTGTTGTCCCCACCCTTCCCCTCGGCCCCTTTCCCCGCCGTCCCCATCCTCCCTGTTGTCCCCGCCACCGCCCCAGCCCCAGTCCAAGTCCGTCCCCGCTTCCCCATCCTCCCCGTTGTCCCCGCCGACCAGCGGGGAACAGCTCAATGGGGAAAATGCATTTTTCCCCGCTGTACCTGTGGGGTTCCTCAACGGGAAAGGAGGGAACAGGCAGGGATCCTGGCTTGCGGGGAACGCCTGGCGGGAAAGGGATGGGAAGGCAGACTACATTTTGGGCGTTCCCCAGGAAGTCCCTGCACCTCTTGCCCAATTGTGGGGATGGGTGTCTGGGGCCCTCAAGAAGTGTGCATAACGCCCCATCGGATCTCATAGAGCGCTTCCTATGGGTGCCACGGTGTCATTTTAGCGCGCGCAAGTTCGGCGGGAGCAGTGTTTCTGCCGTTCTGTTGCCTGCAAGTTACGAACTTTGCGGCGAAACAGCTCCTCGGCGAGATGGCGCAGCACAGCAGGCTTGCGGGCAACACTTTGTGCACGACGGTGATTCAGCTCCTTCCGCAATTCCATTTGCATTTGAGATTTTGACCCGCTTCTGGCGGGTGAGTCCTTGCGACACTCGACGCTCCCGAGCGCCTGTGGAAAAGTCGCTTGCCATGGTGTTCGCATCACCGGTACATGGGTAAGAGCTCCGTGAGGCCCAGAGAAGGCGGGTCCGCAACACGTCAAAGCGTGCCGACCGACAACTTTATCTAAACTTTGCGCGCAGGGCGCTGGCGTCGCGCTTGCAGCGCGTGCAGCTGGGCGCAAGCCAGCAGGAGCAGACCCAGGACGCCGCGCAGCTGCCACCGCTGCAGCCGCCGCCGCCGCTGAACGCCGAGCAGCGTGCCGTCACTGAAGCCGACCTCGACACGCCGCTGCTCGTGCTGGCTTGTGCGGGGACGGGCAAGACCACAGCCATCATCGAGAGGGTCGCGTTCATGATACAGCAGGTGCGTTTGGGCGGGCGTGGCGGGCTGTGACGGCGCAGGGTAGGAGGTCGTTTGCCAAGCGTTGCATTTTGACACTGCGCCGTCGTGCTCGCACACATTCCCTCCCTGCAGGGCGTCCGCCCGGAAGGCATCCTGTGCTTAACTTATACCAAGAAGATGGCAGCGGAGGGGAAGGACCGGCTGCTGCGGCGCGGCCTGCCCGGCGCTGGGCGCGTGCAGTGCGGCACGGTGCACTCGCTGTGCCTGCGGCTGCTGAAGCAGTGGCACAGGGAGGCGGGCTTTCCAACGGCGCCTGATGTGATCGAAGATGGAGAGGCCATGGACATGCTCGAGCAGTGCTGGAGGTGGGTGGGTGGGTGGGTGGCCGGCTTTGTGCAGCGAGGTTCAGGGCAGGCGAGGCCACAGGGTTGCAGCCGCTGGCTGGCACACGGCAAGGCTGGCAGCCGCTGCCGGTCTGGCATGCTTCGCTGCCGTGCCCTGTGCGGAGCCACGTCTCCCTGCACGCCTGCCGCACCCCACCCTCGTGGCGGCAGTAGCCCCCATCTGCGCTGGACCACTCGCCCTGCCACATGCACGTCTGCACTGCGCCACCCCTGCTGGACCCGCATGCAGGTCGGTGAAGCAGGAGGATCTGCGGGAGACGGCGTGCGGCTGGCTGGGACTGCCCATCCTGAACACCAGCTGGCAGGACGTGGCGGCTGCGGCTATGGCGGCCGACCCAGCAGGCGTTGTGCACCTGCTGCTGGAGGCTGCGCAGGAGGCCAGCGTCCCGCAGGCCGTGGCCGCAGCAGTTGCCGCGTGGGCAGAGCAGCGCCAGCAGCAGCAGCAGCAGCACGAGCACCAGCAGCAGCACGAGCGCCAGCACCGTGAGGCGCCGCCGCTGCCGCTGCACAAGCGCAAGGTGGAAGACGAGGGCGCGGCTGCAACGAGCAGCGGCGAGGCAGCCGAGGGCGAGTCCCCTGCCAAGGCGCCCCGTCCCGCCGACATCACCAGCCCGCAGGCTGCAGGCCGGGCGGCGGCGGCAGCGGGCGCCGCGGCAGCAGCGGGCGACGGTGCTGCAAGCTGCGCTGCAAGCCAGCAGTTGAAGGTGGAGGACGGGGTGCATGAGATGGACACTACTGGAGACTGCGCCGGCAGCAGCGGCGCCGGCGGCAGCGGCGACGGCCTGCTCGGCGCTCTCTGCGCCGCCGCGCCTGCCGCGCTGCAGCCGCCGCTGCCGTCGCTCGACCTGCTGGGACCGGCAGCGCGGCTTGCGTTTCAGGAGGGGCTGTACTGCCTCTTGTGCGAGCGGCACCACCCGCAGCTGCACGAGCAGATGGGGGACAACAGCCCCCTGGCGGAGCCGCCCAAACGCAAACAGCTCAAGACGGTATGCTGCCGCTGCTGCCGCTGCCGCTGTCGCTGCTGCTATTGGTGGTGCTGCCGGGGCTGCCGCTGCCGCTGCTGCTGCTGGGGCTGCTGGTGCTGATGCTGTTGCTGGCGCTGCTAAGGCTGCCGCTGCCGCTGCTGATGCTGCTGGGGCTGCTGTCGGACAAAGGGCGGCTAGGGCTGGGCAGGAAGCGCGCCTGCCACCAGCAACGTGCCTGCAAGCGGCCGCCTCAGCATGCCTGACAGCCGCCGTCTGCTGCGGTGTTCCTCGCCGCCGCCTGCGCCGCCGCCCTGCGCTGTGCAGCTAAAGGGGTGGATCGAGACGCAGAAGGGGCACGGCGCGGTGCCCTCCCACTTTGCTGGGCAAGACACGAATGTGGCGGTGTGGTCGGCCTACCAGCAAGAGCTCCGCCGCCGCTGCAAAATCGATTTCGGGTGCGTGCGGCGTGGATGGTTGCCGTCGGTGTTGCTTTGAGGGTGCCAGCCATGGGTGCGCTTTGCGTGCAGGCTGGCTGGCCTGGCACATCGGTGTGGCGCAGTGGCATACGCACAGCAGCATTGGCAACTGGTGGCCTAGTTCTCCTCCTCCAGTCTCACCCACCACCCGTTGAACCACCGCAGCGACATGCTGGCGAGCACCGTGGAGCTGCTGCGCAGCCATGCGGAGGTGCTGGCGGCGGTGCGGAGGCGCCACACCCACGTGCTGGTGGACGAGTTCCAGGTGTGTATTGTTCTGTGCTGTGTTACGCCTGTTTGTAGCGATCTGAGCCAAAAACTGAGGCCCGCAGATCCTGCGCTGAGCTGCCGCTGCTGGTGGCCGTGCGACGCCACCTCGCGCGACGATTGGTAGCAGCACCAAGCAGGCGGCGGCGGCGGCGCCGTGTGATGCCGCACCCCTACCTGCGCCCTGTGCTGCGTGCTGCAGGACTGCAACCTGCTGCAGGTGCACTTGGTGCTGCTCATTGCGGGAGCAAGCGGGAGCGTGTCGGCCATGGGGGACGACGATCAGGTGGGTGTTGTGCTGTTGTGGTTTGCAAGCTCCCCCTGCTTGATGATGAGTTAGATGGCTTTCTGCATTGGCAGGGAAGGCCTGTTGCAAGGCGGGGTTTGTTGGGCTCGACATGGCCGCCCCTGCCTCAGCCTTGCCTGCCCTTGCACCCCATCGTTGCTCCCTGCCGCTGCCCACCGCCTGCAGTCGATCTACCGCTTCATGGCAGCCACTCCGGGGGTGTTCGACCTGTTCACAGAAGCGTGAGTCGTCTGCCACTGCGCTAAACACAGACAAAGGGGCGGCAGAGAAGGGGGCACCACCATGGCAGCTGCCCTGCGGCTGCTGCAATGGACGTTTCCTGCTGCCGGGAACAGGGAAGGCGAATCTGCACATATCATCGGCGACAAACAACAACCCGTCTTCCCTCCCTCGGTGCCCGACCCCGGCTGGCTGCCCTCCTCCTCCCCCGCCTGCAGGCTGGCGGCAGAGTATGGCAAGGAGGCGCGGCTCCTCATGCTGGTCAAGAACTACCGCTCCTCACCCGCCATCCTGCGCTGTGGCACGGCCCTGCTGCGGTGAGCACGCCAACCGCACGCATGCTGGGCAGTGTAGCTTCAAGGGCGTAAGAGCTCTGTCCCTGGCCCGACACCCTTCCTCGCTCGCCCTGCGCCTGCCCCCGCCACCTCATCTGACCCCTCCTCGTGCCCTGCAACCCTCCCTTGAGAACTGCAGCGGCAACGTGCGGCGGGTGGTCAAGCAGCTGGAGGCCACCCGGCCAGAGGACGGCGTGCCGGTGACGGTGACCAGCTATGCAGACCAAGGGGCAGAGGCGCGGGGCATTGCGGACCGCATCCAAGTGCGCGCGGGCGTAGGCTGGGGTTTGCAGGCTTCGTGCAGGCGAGGAGCCCTTGGCTTGGGAGGCGCGCGGGTTGTTGAACAGGTGCTGGTGGGTGCAGGTGCTGCGTTGCATCGTAGACCAAGGGCAAACTTAAGCGCTTGGATGGGCGCAGCGCCGGATTGCTGCCATCCTCCCTGCTGCCTGAAGCTGCACCCTGCCCCTTGATGCTGCGCAGCTGCTGCACGCTCGGGGCGTGCCCTACGACGAAATTGCGGTTCTCTATCGCTTTTTGTTCGACAAAAATTACCGAAAAGTTCAGGTGGGTGGGCAGGCCAGCGAGAGACAGCAACGGGCGTGCTGCCCAAAGACAGCGCCCGCTGCTGCTGCTGTAGCAAGCCCGGGGTGTAGCCCCTTCCTGCCTGCCCATCTTGCGCATCCTGCCTTCTGACTCTCTGCCCTCGCCGCTTGCAGGAGGAGCTCACGCGGCGGCTCATCCCCTGGCGCATGGTGCGCGAACAGCCCGCCCTCGCCAACGCGTCGGTGCAGGTGCGCTTGGCTGCGTGGCGCCGCACGGTGCCACCACAGACTCAAAAGGGGCGCCTCGTCATCGGGACCTGAAGGGTAAAGGCCCAGGGAAGCTCTTCTGTCAACAGCATTTCCCTGCATCAAAAAAAGAGCTTTCCGCCAACACCGTCAGCCAACAGTGTTGCCCCCCACGCTCCCACCCATTGCCTGCCCCCCTGCGCAGGCGCTGCTGGCCTACTGCCGGCTGCTGCTCGACCCGTCTGACGACGCGGCGCTGCTACAGGTGATACCCCCCTGGCCTGGCCTGGGCCCAGGCGCCGCGACGGCGCTGCTGCGGCTGCGGCACCCCGGCGCGCCCCCGCTGACGCGCGCGGCACGGCGGCGCGGGGCGACCGACCAGCTGGCGGCGCCGCAGCGCAGGGCTCTCGCTGATCTGCTCGACATCCTGGAACGCTTACGGTGGTGAGCTTGAAGGGGTTGGGGTCGTTGCAGCTGAGCACGGGGCATGTGCCACAATAAGCTTGAATAAGCCCACCCCTGTCCATCCATGCTGAATGGTTTGCGCATGCATGGATGCATAGATGCATGGGCACATCTTGCTTAGTTACACATCCAACATATAGCTCCTAACCACAACCGCCTGTGCTATGTTGCATTCGTTCATTCGCATCTGCTGCAGTGAGCTGTATGTGCGGCGCCCAGCAGAGATCATCGATCGCCTGCTGCAGGAGACGGGGCTGTGGCAGCCTTCTGCGGGCACGGCGCGGCCGGCGGCGACAGAGGGGGCAGCAGCGACGACGACGATGCAGCAGTGCCCGTCAGCACCCCACCTGAGGCCGATCTGGCGGCGCTGCTGTCGCAGGCGAGCTGCCAGGCAGCAGCGGCTGGAGAGGGGGCAGGAGATGAGGAGGCAGGGGAGGGGGAGCTTTTTGCTTGGGGCGACCCCCGGGCTCCCTACTGCCTCACCTGCCGGCCGCGCGGCGCACTGGGGGCGGTGATGCGGGAGGCACGCCTGTTCTCCCTGGAGCCTGGCACCGAGCCTGAGCCTGAGCCTGAGCCTGAGGCTGGCATCGAGGGCGAGCCTGGCGCGCAAAGCGGCGGGACTGGGCAGCAGGCTCGCGAGGCGCAGGGGGCACCGTCGCTGCAGAGGTGGGTGCGGCGCTGGGGGGAAGGGGGGAGGGCAGGAGGTGGTGAAGCCATGCGCCTGCCTTGCTGCACGCCCCGCTGCACGCCCTGCCGAGACATGATGCTGTCCAGCCATGCTGCATGCTTAAGCCCGGACATCCCTGCACGCTGTGCCCTGCTCCCTCTGACCCAGCCCCAAGGTGCCAGCAGCACCTGCAGCAGAGGCACGCTGTAGAGCTGCCGCTTGCCCACCCTGCTCGGCAGCGTCCCCCCTGCCCCCACCCGCAGCCTGGCGTTCCGGGAGCTGTTCACCCTGCGCACACGAGAGGAGGAACGCGAGCTGCTGCAGCTGCTGGACAGCACGACCCACGGCGAGAGCAGCAGCTGCAGGGGCGGCGGCGGCGGCGGCGGCCGCGGCGGCGATGCCGGCCAGCAGTCGCTGGCGGCGAGACTGGAGGATTTGGCGGCGACGTTTGGGCGTGGGCCGCAGCCGCTGCAGGCCTTTCTCGATATGGTGACCGACTGCCCGGCCATGGATGAACGGCTGGGCCTCAGGTGGGGGTGGGGTGGGTGGGTGGGTGGGGGTGGGTGGGTGGGTGGGGGTGGGTGGGTGGGTGGGGGTGGGTGGGTGGGATTGGAAGCATCCTGCATTGCTGGCTTCTGGCGGGGCCCGGGCGGTGGGTGGCACGATGGATGGTGTAGTCCCCCACACCTGCCTCGGTGCTGCTCACCGCCACCGCTCCCTGCCCCCACACCCCCCACCGCAGCGCAGCCCTTGATCGTGGCGTCGTCATCAGCACCATTCACAAGGCCAAGGGCCTGGAGTGGGACGCAGTCTTCATCCCTCACTTCAGCAACGAGTGTTTGCCTGCCATGTGGATGGCTGGAGGCAAGGTGCGTGGGCGGTGCGCGGCGCCGCCGACGCCCCCCCCCCCGGTGTTGCGTTCGCAAACACGTCGGGTCTCTCGGTGGTTGGTGTCCACTCGCAATGCAGGCGGCCATTGGAGCGCGGGTCTTGCATGCTGCACATCCACCCACGGCGGTTCTCCATAACCACCCCCGCGACCCCACTCGCCTTTTGTGCATGCCACCGGCTTGCCTGCTCTAGCGGCGCTTATGCCCACCGCCGCGGGGCTCAGTCCAGCACTACCCCCGTTGCGCCCTGCCCCAGCCCTCCTCCTCTTTCGTACCTCCCATTGTGCACACAGACCGGCATGCCCGAGCCCCAGGAGCAGCCGCGGCTGGGCAACCTGCAGGCAAGTGCATGCAGCTCGTGGGGCAAGGGCCTGCTTGTGCGCACGGGCGTCTGGCAGCCACACCTGCACGGGTAGCCCGTGCTCCTGAACCAGCCTTTGTTTATCATCAAGCCTGACGTTAGCTTACCAAAAATCCGCTCAGCTCCTCGCCCCATCCTGCTCTCTGACTCGAGCAGCTGCCACAGCTGGATGGCGAGGCGGAAGATTTGGCGGAGCAGCGGCGCTTGGCGCACGTCGCCGCCACGCGGGCGCGCCGCTTCCTGTACGCCTCTTTTCCCCGCACCATGCGCAAGTTAGGGCGCACGTTCCACACCCACCGATCCACGTTCTTGGATGCCATGATTGCTGAGCTGCCGGAGCGGCAAGGCGGCGCCGGCGGCGGCACTGCGACGGTCCAGGGAGGAGGTGTTGCGATTGCTGCGTGGGCGTCGCCATCTTTTCACTGCTGCCCTGGCCGCCTATATGCTCGCCTGATGCTGCTGCAAAGCCCGTGTTGCGATGTCAGTAGGTGAAGCGACGGGCAAAGCAAAGCGCAGGACCGCCGCCTGCGATGAGCGGTTGGTCAAGCAGCCTTCTGCACGCAGGGGCGCCTTCAATCACCGAGGGGGCATGAGCAGCTCGCCCCGCTGGCTGGACCTCTCCCTCATCGAACTTCTGCATGTGCAGCTGTCCCAATTGAACCCCCAGAGCGCAAGCGGAGCCCACCCCACAGCCACCAAGTATGGCGCTCGGCGGCGCTGCTCGCGGCGGCCTGTACGCCGCCTTGATGGTGCTCAGTCTGGCCGCAGGAGCGTTAGGTGAGCGCCATATCCCGCCGCACGCGCTGTCCGAAGTGGGCTGAGCGGCGCTCCACCCAAGTTGCATGTCGCTCCATTTCGCTGTCCTCTACCGCAAAACCCAACGACTATCACCCCTTGGTGCAGGCATGCCCGCCTTGTACACTTGCGACCCTGCCACGTGCAGTCCGCCCGACTGCGCCTGCGCCGCCACCGCTCCCCCCGCCGGTCTCGCCCCAGAAGACACGCCGCAGTTTGTGGTGATCACGGTTCGTAACGAGGGGGAGCAGGGGCCACGGGTCACGGGGCCACGGCCAGAAGCAGGAGGAGGCATCACTCCGACGCAGCCAGCCGCGCTCCACCGGCCCGCAGCTGCCGCGGCATGCCTGCGGCGCCTACACACGTACTGATGACGTCAGGCTGCCGACGCTGCATGCACCCGTGCCCGCCGTGCGCCCCCTGTTTGCAGCACGACGACGCCGTCACCGCCGTCACTAGCCAGGGCATACGTGGAGTAATCGACCAGCACAAGAACCGGAATGGCTGCAACGTCCCTGCCACATTTTTCGTCCTCGAGGCCGGCACCAGCTGCGAGCTGGCGCGTTCGTTCTGGGAGGTGCGTGGCAGGGGCCCGCTGCGTTGCTGGGCTGCCCTCAACCTGCTGCCGTCTCGTGCCCAGCAGGCACCGGTGTCTCCCGTCGGCGCCGTGGTGCCGGCAGGGGGGCCTGATCCTGACCCGCGCTGGTCAGTGCCATCCCCCCTCCTGCTGCTGCAGGAGAATAGTGAGCTTGCAATTCATTCGAAGACGCACGCAGCGCTCAACGACCCCTGGACCGGCCCTGGCAGTGAGTTAGAGGGGCGCCGGGGCGCCTGCACGAGACGGCGCAGCAGGTGTCTGTCCTCTTGTAAAGCCTCGTGCCCGCGAGCCATGCTGCCAGCTGGGTGCCGCGTGTGCTGCCTGCGCAGCCGCTTGTGCGTGTGCCCGGATGTCCCACCATTCCTGACACCACCCCACCGTGCCACCCACCCCCACGACCGGCAGCGCTCGAAGGCGAGATGTTCAGCGCCCGCATATTCCTCAACCAGACCTGTGGCATCCCGCTTGAGGTGCGTCCCGCCAGGGTGGACCCGTGCAACCGGTGCCGCGGTGCGCGCCGCCGGCGGCCACCTCTCGATGGAGCGGAAGCCTGTGCTGCGCTGTGCTGTGCTGCACTGCTTCCTGCTGCCCGCGTTCCCCCGCACCCGGCAAGGCAGCGAAACCAGATCCCCCCCCCCCCACCCACCACCACCACCACCACACACACACACAGACACCCCCCCCCCCCCCTGTCCCCCTGCATCCCCACCACCACCACCCCCTGTGTGTGCAGGACCTGGTTGGCTTCCGCGCGCCGCTGCTGCTCCACAACCCGCCCGTGCGCGAAGCGCTGGCGGCGGAGGGCATGCTGTACGACAGCAGCATCCAGGTGCAGAAGGGTAGAGGCATGTGTGCGGCACGGCAGCGGCATGCATGCTGTGCGGCAGCGCATGCATGCTGTGCGCCAGCAGCGTGCAGGGTGCAACAGGGTACAGGCGGACATGCTTTGCTGTGTCGCACGCGGGGACGGCGCATCTGCGGCAAGCGCATGCGCTGCTGGCGCGCTGGTTAGTGCAGGAGTGAGTGACGGCATGCTCTGTGACAGCAGCATGCCAGCGTCGCGGCCGACTTCACGTTGACGACATGCCGCCGCCGCCCGCTGTGGCTGCCTGACGTGCCTGCAGGAGTTCTGGGGGCCCAACAGCGAGATCTCTTCAAACGCAACCGACCGCCTGTGGCCCTACACCATGGACAGTGGCATTCCGCAGGTGGGCGGGGACGAGGGGCAGCAAGGCCCGCAGCGAGGCGGGGGGGGGGGGGGGGCCGCGGCGGCGGTGCATTTGCACCGCGCGCGCGTGCGGGCATGCACAGCCGCGTGGTGCTGCAGCGCCCTTGCGTGCACCCTGCCTGGGGGGGGGACTGCTTGCCGGCCCCCTGCGCGCACCCCTGATGCACGCAGCTCCTCCCCCTCCTGCTGCGCAGGACTGCGCCTACTTTGCTGGTAACAAGTGCCTCACCAACGAGACCTACCCAGGGCTGTGGGAGCTGCCGCTGCTGGCCACCCAGTCAGCGAGTGAGTCTGGCCTGCCAGCCGCCGCGGTGCAGGGCGGGCGTGCACGCCACGAGCAGGCTGCTGCCCTCGTGCGCCGGCCGCAGCGGCTGTCACCGTGTCGGTGCGTGCGCTGCGTGTGCTGCCTCCTGTCGTCACCGTAGTGCCTCACCCCCCTCACCCCCCTCGCAGACGGCACCCTCCTCTTCTCGATGGATCCTGGGCGGGGGTCCGACTCCCTCTCTTACAACGCCACAGAGGGACCCGGCATGCCCGCCGCCAAGCTGGAGGCGCTCCTGAAGGCAAACTTTGACGCCAGGTGCGACCAGCGTGGCGGCGGCGGGACCCGGGCATCGTGGCAGCTGGCAGTGCAGGCGGAGCAGCAGCGTGGCCTGGTCCAGATGGCGCGGCGTGTGTTGCTGCTGCCCCGACGCTGTTTCTCCATCCCCGCCCCGCCCCGCCGCCGGCCCGTGTTGCTGCAGCTACTACGGCAACAGGGCGCCCTGGGGGCTCTACCTCCACACGCCCTGGCTGACTGAGGAACGCACCAAGGTGAGCGCAGGGGGTCCGCCGCCGGTGCCATGCAAGGGAGGGAGCGGGCGGTTGGAGGGCGCGGCGCGGTGCCGACTGTGCCTGCGCAGGCCTGCAGCGCCCGCCAAGGGAGCCGAGCTGCTGCTGCCCGGTGCTGATTTCGTGCCGCCTGCACGCGCCAACGTGTGCGACCCATCATAATCTCTGCGCAGGTGGCCAACAACCTGCTGGAGTATGTGCTCAGCCTGAACAACACGTGGATCGTGACGCAGCGCACCGTGGTGGAGTGGATGCAGGACCCAGGTGCGCTGCGCGCGCTGCACACGACGTGGGGAGTGTGTACACACGGCACGGGGGGCGCGCCCGTGCACCGCGCCTGCACCTGCATGGCGTGTGAAACTTGGTACGCCCTGAGTGTGGCTGCTGGCCAAGCGGCGGCTGGCAAGCGTTGAGGGCGCACCTGGTGGGGCGTGTCTGCGCGCCAGTGCAATGCAGCCCAGCGCCCTGGTGGTTGCAGCGCACCCCATCTTGGCCTTCCTCTGCCCCTGCCGCAGTGCCTGCCTCTGAAATGGACGCCTGGCTGACCTGCAAGGAAGTGGACCTCAGTTCCGCTCTGGGTGAGCTGAGCTGTCAAACCAGCCTGCGACAGCCGTGTTAGCAGCGCCTGCCGTGGGCCACCGTTGCTGTTGCGGGGGGGCTGCAGGGACGGCTTGCCCCGCCGCGCACGCGTGCCACCCCGCCGCGCATCGCGTGCCAGCAGCCGCGCATCGCTTGCCAGGCCGCCGCGCATCGCCTGCCAGCCTGTTTGTCCGACCGCATCATGGCCCCAGCCGACCCATGCCCTACTGTGTCCACAGGCCCCCCATCCTCTGGCCCGCCAGTACAGCCCAGAAACTTCACCCTCTCCTCACCCTCTCCTCACCCTCTCCTCGCCTGCTCCTCGCCTTCTCCTCACCTTCCTTGCACGCCGCAGGCACGGCCGAGTGCCAGGTGTACGAGGTGCAGATGGGGGACACTGGCAGCGCGCTGGCCGAGCTGTTTGGCGTGAGCCTTCAGGAGCTGGGGGCGATCAACCCCAACGTAAGGGAGGCAGCAGGGGGGGGCTGGCAGCCCATCACGAGAGTCGTTGGCCTGGTGGCAGCGGCGTGCAGGGCGGCAGGGTGCGAGCGAGGTGCGTGCGTGCATGCTTGCACACCCCTGCAGCTGACCGACCCACTCGCATGTCCACTGCTGCCCACCCCCCTGTCTGCAGCTGGCCAGCCTGCAGCTGGGGGAGTTGCTCAAAATCCCGCCGTTCCCGGCGTCGTGCGGGGCAGGCAAGGTGGTGCCACGCCCGACGCCCACCGCCCCCGGCGCCGCAGCGGCAACCCGCCGCCTCCTGCGCCGCGCCGGTCCCCCCCGTAAGGGCGGCAGGCGTTTGACTGGCTGGCTGGAAATCACGGTGTTCCCGCCCATCTGATTGCGCCTGCAAGTTGTTTCCTCCAGAGCGACCCTCTGATTCACGGCTCCATCCCTCCCATCCCCTGACGTACGCTTCAGCAATGCACGCTGCCTCCCCCCTTGCCCCCGCGACCCTCTTATGATTTGTTTTTTGAGTCAGCGGCCCCGCCTGCCATTTATGCTCCTGCTCACCCATCATGACGTCCCCCTACCCTTTTTCCGCTTCCCCTGACCAATCCCCACACAGCACGCGCCCGGTTGCTTAAGCGTGAACCACCCCAACCGTCAGTTTCTCGACTGGTCCCCCCCCCTTGATCTTCTTTGCTGCCTCTGCGGCAAGCAGCCAGCCAACGTTGTGAAGCCAATGGTGCACCACAGACGGAGCCACCAGCTGCATGTGAGGGAGGAGACCTCGCATGCGATGCGCTGTGAGGAAGGTGATGGTTCTGAAGAGTCGGGTGGTCTCACTTGGTCGTGCAGAAATCTGTAGACAGTTACGCATGGTGTAGAACCATTGCCGGTGGTGGTGGTGGTGTGTGTGGGACGAAAGGGAGCTGGGGAAGAGGGGGGGGCGGGCAGGGGCGGGCGGTGGGCAGACACAAGCATCCCCCTGCCTGCAGCAGAGCTCCTGAGAGATCTCCCAGGCCGCATGCAGGCTGCGTAGCCGGCCGCCTGCAGCCAAAGCCGGCGCTGTGCGGTGCGGCGCACGGCGTGGGCGGCGAGCTCTGGTCAGCGCAGCCGGCCACCCCTCTCCCTAGCTTTCAGGACCAACGTTTCGATACCAAAACGTCCACTGCATCGACCTCACACAGCCCGACGACCCCTGCGAGGAGGCGCAGCACCAATAGACTAGGTCTGCCAAGCTGGGGCGCCCAGGGCTTTGGCTGCCCCCCGAACTTGCCGCTGACCGAGGGGGCTTCGCAGCTTTGGAACCCCGCTTCAAGGTCCGTGCCGGTTGCGCAGCACGGTAGAGGGCGAGCGCCGACAGCGGCTGAGCTTGCGGGTCGAGAGTGAAAGAGACCGACGTTGCGTGAGGCTGTATCGGCAATTGGACGAGTCGCCGGAGCATGCAGTAATGAGAGGCGTGCACCAGAGGAGGCCGCTGCGGCGCTACATTTGCCGGCGCGCCGGCATGAACTATGGCAGGGCCTCTGCGTGGCGCTCTGGCCTGCTGCGAACTCAATGAACAGGACAGCTAGGAGGGTGGGCTGCAAATCTCACATGTTCTGCCACTCGATGCCACGCACGATAACCCCCGAGCCTGGCTCGAACTCGCGAGCAAGCCGTCCTCACCCCTCGTCTGCCGCAGCAGCAACAAGGCCAACTGCTCTCACTGGCTGGCACGTGTAAAGGGAGCATATTTCGGAGGGGTGGAAGAGTGTGGCGGCACGCGGTGGAGTTGCATGCAACGGAAAGACATACTGTGTAAATAAGAATACGATTGGCAGTGCTCAGATGGGGACGAATAAAAAAATGCAGGAGGAAGGGGGGATGTAGGGAGAAGGGAAGAGCTACAGCGATACGGGGGGAGCGGTAAGGTACAGGGGGAGGGTGGGGGCAGGTGCACCCGTCACTCGGGCCTGGCGGAGGCAGGTCACTTCTTCTTCCAGTTTAACGGGGCGCATGGCGCACAGACGCCCGATGGAATAGTCCACCTTCTTGCCGGGTGTGCGAGGGTGCGCCGGGGCGCTGCCGACCAGCACCGCCATCGCGAACAGCGGCAGGCACACCTGGCCCCACGCGCCGCCGAGCCGCTGCGTGATCCATTGCACGCCGTCGCCATCAGAGTGGAATCCCAGCCTGCCTGCCGGGGCGCCCGGTTCGGCCTCGCTGGCGCCCGGCAGCCGCAGCAGCCCCTCGAGGTTCCGGACCTCTCCGGTCACCAGCGGGCGGAAAAGCTCGCTGATGCGCACCGCCAGCTCCGCGCCTGCGACCTTGGTGAAGCCGGGAGGGGGCGCCAACGGGGCGCCGCCCCGGCCGCTCTGCAGCACGATGGCCTCGGTGGTGAGGGGATAGCTGCGGTGGTGGTGGTGTGGGGGGGCGGGGGCAGGGGGGGGGGGGGCGGTGGGGGGGGGGGGGGTTGTGAGCGGGGGCCCGCCGTCCGGGCGGTGCAAACAATACGCATCAACAACCGCGACTCATCCCAGCGACTCCCTGCTGCCCATCCTCCTGCAGGTTCACAACACCACCGCCTGGCACCAGCGGGGCACCCCCGAGACCGCCCGTGCCAGCACCGCCCCAGCCCACCCGTTTGGCAGCGTGGGGCGCTCGAACAGGCCGAAGTGCACCACGCCGCTTGGCTGGGACAGGCCGTGCTGCAGGAGCAAGTTGGCGAGGAGGGCGAGCGGGGGGGGGCAGCTATAGGCAGGAAAGCAGCCACGGTGCTGCCGCTGCGGGCGCTGCTGCAAGCTGCGCGTCGAACTCGGCCAGCGTGATTGGCCTGCATGCCGGGGGGGCGGGCGCAGAAAGAAGCGAGTGCAGTGAGCGCTGCTGGAGCGCCGCCGCGAGTGCTGCCAGCTGCAGCCGCGGCGAAGCGCCCGCCGCCGCCAGCTGCTGCACCTGCGCCTCCAGCGCCGCCGCCCTGCGATCCCCCGCCTGCTGCTGCTGCTGCGCCTCCAGCCGCCGCCGCCGCCGCCGCCGCCGCCGCCTGCTGCTGCTGCGCCTCCGGCGCACCCACCCACGCCTGCTGCTGCTGCACCTCCAGCGCCGCCGCCACCGCCTGCGCCAGCTGTTGCTGCTGCGCGTGCGCCAGCTGCTGCTGCTGCGCGTGCGCCAGCTGCTGGAGCTGCTGCGCCTGCGCCTGCGCCAGCTGCTGGGCCTCCACCGTCGCCGCCACCGCCTGGCACGCCTGCTCGGCCTGCTGCCGCAGTGCCTGGTGCCGCCCATGCTCCGCCAGCAGCTGCTGCGCCAGCTGCGCCGCCCGCGTGTATCTGAAGCACAGCTGCGCCCGCAGCAGCATCTCGTGCAGCGATCGCACCCAATCCGCCGCGTGCTCCAGCTGCACCAGCTGCGGATACGGCAGCCGCGCATGCTGCCCCCGCAGCAGCGCCGCCTTGGCCTCGGCCAGCGCCGCCTCCGTCTGCTGCCGCAGGGCCTGCTGCTCCTGCTGCCGCCGCACCCGGCCAGCAGCGGCGGAGGCGGCGGAGGCGGCTGGGGGCCCACCAGCCGGGGAGCCCGCCGGCGGCGCAACGTCGAGCGCCGCGGCTTGCGCAGCCGCCTGCACGGGAGCAAGGGGGGTAGGGAGGGAGGGGGGGTGAGGGGGGTGAGGGGGTGGCAGGCGAGACGTGCGAGGCTCAAGCGGCGCGGCGCTGCAGGGCGCGGAGGCACGGCCCCCCCTTGGTCGCCCGGCCCGCCCACCCACACAGCACACCCCTCACCAGGGCCTCCTGCTCCTGCTGCCTCCGCGCCTGTGCAGCAAAGGCGTCCAGGGCAAGTGCCAACGGCGCCTGCACGGGAGCAAGGGGGGGTGGGGAGGGAGGGAGGCAGGGGGGGGAGGGAGGGGGGGGCAGGCATTGACATGCGAGGCCTCGAGCGGCGCGGCGCTGCGGGGCGCGTAGGCACGGCCCCTTTCGCCCGCCCGGCCCGCCCACCCGCCCAGCACACCCCTCACCTGAAGCGGCTGCAGGCACGCCTCCCTCGTGCTGAAACAGTTGGTGCACTCGCCGCAGCGCCGAGGCCGCCGCAGGTGCGTCGCTGCATTGGCGGCGACGGCGATCTGGCGCCGCCACGGCCCCACCGCCGTCGCCGCCTCCAGCGCCGCCTCCTCCTCCTGGGCCTCCTCTTGGGCCAGCTGGCGCAGTGCCTGCGCCACCACGGCGTTAGTCCTGGTGGCGCGCTGCTCCCGGGCAGGTGCCGCCGCCGCTGGCGGGGGCTGCGCCGGGGGAGAGGCAGGCACGGCGGTTGCCGCGTGCGGGGCCTCTGCCTTCCGCTGGGCGGCGCGGCGGGCTGCGTCGCGCGCGCGCGCCACCGCCGCGGCCGCCTCCTTGGCCCGCCGCGCCTCCGCCTCCGCGTCTGGCGGCGGCAGCGCCGCCCCACTGGGCTGCGCGGCCGCGGCGAGCGTGGCGTGCAGGTCGGCGGTGAGGGGGATGGAGGCGGCGGCAGCGACCAGCGCGGTGCCGCGCGTCTGGAAGGGGTGCGCGCCGCCGCCCACGCTGCCCCAGGCCGTCATCACGCTGCCGAGGTCGAGCTGCAGGCGCAGGCCAGAGGGCCCCAGGGGCAGCGGCGCGGGCACGGGCACCTGCGTGGCGGGGGGAGGCACGAGGCGGCGGCGGCGATTGGCGGTTGGCCGGGCAGCGCATGCGCGGGCGTGTGGGCGAGACGCGCGGAAGCCCAGCGACGGTTCTGTAGGGAGCCTGGCAATGGGTTTGCGGGTCAACGCGGAGCAGGCAGCAGGCCGAGAGCCTCCAACCGCCAGCGCGGCGAGCAAGGCCGGGCGCCGCGACGCCCGCCGCGCACCTCCTGCTGCCGCGCCTCCAGGTCGCCCAGGGGCAGCGCAAAGTTGGCCATCTTGAGACCTGCGAGCAGGGGATGGGAGGGGGGTGAGCACCCAGAACGGGCGAGGGAGGGGGAAAGGCCACGCCGGCGGGCGGCGGCGCAGTACCAGACAGAGCGCCGCTGCATTAGGCAGGCGGGGGGGGGGGGGCACCTGGCAGAGGCAGCGGGCCGCCATGACCACCCCGCTGCCGCGGCTGCTGGTCTGGCAGGCGTGCGAGCGTCTCTGGGCTGAGCAGCCGCGCCAGCAGCTGCAGCCGCGTCTCTGGGCTGAGCAGCCGCGCCACTTGCTCCTGCCGCGTCTCTGGGCTGAGCAGCCGCGCCAGCTGCTCCTGCCGCGTCTCTGGGCTGAGCAGCCGCGCCAGCTGCTCCTGCCGCGTCTCTAGGCCGAGCAGCCGCGCCAGCTGCTCCTGCCGCGTCGCCGCCAGCGCGTCGCCGCCGCCGCCGCCGCGCCCGCCTGGCTGCGGCTGCTGCTGCGGCATGGCGGGCAGGCGCTGCTGGCCTGCCGGCCACGGCTCCGCCGGCGCGTCGCCGCCGCCGCCGCTGCCGTGCCTGCCTGGCTGTTGCGGCTGCCGCTGCTCCTCCTCCAGCTGCGCATTGGCTTTGCGCTTGGTGCGCATGCTGCACGCGAGGGGAGGGAAGGGGAGGCGGGACGTTGGCGGCGGCGGGCTGTGGTGGGCAAGCTGCCCAAAGCGGCGCCCTCCTGCGACGTGGACTGCCCACCTGCGCGCACCATGACGATGACCGGCGTGGGCGGGGCGGCGCTGGGCGCGCCGGAGCCCTGCCCGCCGGCGGCGGCGGCAGGCGGCGGCGGCGGCGAGCCATATGGGCCTGCGTCGCGCCCAGCGCTTCGTGCCCTCGCCGCGCTTCCAACTAGGGGCCCGCACTTCCCGGCAGCTTGCAGCGGCGGCCGCCTCTCCAATTTGTGAGAGCAAATTGGAGAGGCAAAAACACCCAAAGCGCGGCAGACATCGACTGGAGCCGGGCCGGGGTTCTGATTGTGCGTGATTTGGTCCGTTTTTTCTTTCGTCGAGGTCCTGCCTGGCCGCCTCCTCTGCCGTCCTCGTCGCGCCTGCAGTTTTTCTTTGCTCCCACGCCGCCGTACACGCACATGGAGCGGGCGCTATGCCGCCTGGGGGCGACCTGCCGCTCGGTGCGCCAGTGCAGCCCTGCTCCTGCCTGCAGCAGCCCAGCCCACTCTTCTCTTCGACCCTAAGCTGGTCGTGAGCCTGCCAGCTCCCCCGCCTGTTCAGAAGCAGCTCACTGCTGGCCGCCGCCGCCGCCGCCGCCTGGCCGGCTGCTGAGCATTTCCTGTGTGTGCGTCCCCCCGGGGCTGTGCAGGGCTTTTCTCTGACCCACCAGGGTCAACTTTGAAAGCTGTATCTCCGCTGCACGCAACGGGCGTGACGCCCGCTTGAGCGCAGCCCGCCGGCACTGCTGCGAAGCACCCAATGGCTGTCCTGCCGGCGAGCGCGGCGCGGCGCGGCCCTCTGCTGCACACGCTGCTCCTCCTCCCACCGCTGCTGCTGCTGTGCGCGCTGCTGCTGCGCAACACCTACCTGCTGCACAGCTCGCAGCACGCGGTGGCGCTGCAAGTCGGAGCGCCGGGTGACGACCCGCTGCTATCCAGCGGTGCCGCCTCCCGCCGCTCTGTCTTGCCGGCAGAGGCCTGGGCGGGCTTCCCACCCCCAGAGGTGAGGCCGGGTTGCAGTCCTTGGTGCCACACGGGGGCACCCTGCTCTCAGTGCTGCGCAGAGGCGGGGGCAGGTGCTCCTCGTGCTGTCGTCCTGATGTCAGCTGCACCCATGCCGCCACGGTCACCGCCCGCTGCAGGTGGCTGCCGGCGCTGCCGAGGTGGCGGCGCTTCTGTCCAAGAGGGAGCGGAAGGAGTTGGAGGAGCTGTGCGGGCGATGCCTGTTTGAGCAGCTCAAGATGGTGATTGGGTACGGCAACGGGCACAAGGTGCGTGTGTGCGTGCGCGCCCGTTTGGGAGGGGTGGGGGGCTGGCGGGTGCCGCGGCCGAGCGGCGGTGCAGCAGGCTCGCCCCGTCGCTTGAGCTGTGCTCGCGCGCGTCTCTTCATCAGCGCCACCTCCTGCTCTCACCGACACGGCGTGCGTGCTGCATCGAAGCTGCGCGTGATGCGCGCAGGGCCCTCAACCACGTAAGCATTGCAAATGTAGTTGAGCTGCAGCCCATGTGCCCCCTTGCCCTGACCCCTGAGCAGGCTTTTGTGGCCACCGGCGACATCCCCTTCATGTGGATCCGCGACTCTGCAGTGCAGCTGGGCGCTCTGCTGCCGCGCATGCAGCAGCGGCCCGCGCTGCGCCTGCTGGTGGAGGGCGCCGTGCGCACGCAGGTGCGCTGGTGGGGTGGTGGGGGTGGTGGGTGGGTGGGTGGGTGGGGTGGGGGGTGGGGTGGGGGGGGGGCAGCTGCGGGATGGTGCCATGCGTGTGCCCCAGTGGGAGTACCACCCACCTCCCTCCCTCGACCACAAGCCGTGCTTGCCTGCCCGCAGGCCTTCTTCATCGTGCAAGACCCTTACGCCAATGCTTACTACCTGAAGTGGAAGGACCCAGAGAAGCACAGCAAGAACGAGCGCATCATCGGGCGGGGCGGCTGGGTGGCCACCCGCAACTACGAGCTGGTGAGGGGGAGGGGCCTGCCGCCTGCTGCCACTGGCTCTAGCGCCTCTGCCGCTGCCGCCGCTGGTGCTGGCGCCTTTGCGCCTGCCCGCATCGCTGGCGACGCGACCCATCGTCTGTCCGCACCGCCCCTCTCCACCCTGCCAGGACTCTGGTGCCTACTTCCTCAACCTGCTGTGGAACCTGCACTCCATGCCTGGCTACGGCCGAGACGTCCTGCTGGCGGAGCCGGTGGTGTTTGAGGCGGCGTCCCTGCTGGTCGACGTGTGGACCACGGAGCAGCACCACGAGGAGCGCAGCCCCTACCGGTACTCGGAGCTGCCCCGGGACGGTGTGGGGCCGCCCAGCAACTACACAGGCGCGGGTGCTCGCTGGTGCCTGCGCGCGTGTGTTGTGTGTGCTGGCCGCGTGTTGCATCCTGCGTTGCCCTGGCACGTTTGTCGGACAGGCAGCCCCTGCTCTTTGCCCCTCGTCTTACCGCCTCTTCCCTTTGCTTCTGGCAGGCATGAGCTGGTGCGGCTACCGCCCCAGCGACGACCCCCAAACCTACGGCTACAACGTGCCAGTGAACATGTATGCCCAGGCGGCGGTGGAGCGAGCGCTGGAGCTGAACAGGCTTGTGTGGCGTGACGCAGATTTTGAGAAGAGAGCGGCAGCGCTTGCAGCGTCCTTGCGGAAAGGTGGGGCAACTTCACTGGGGGGGGGCGACCGCGAGAGGCAGGGCAGGCAGGGCAGGGCAGGGCACGCGCGTGCTGCGTATCAGGGTGTGGGCTCTGGGGTGTCGCCATTGAAAGGGTGCGCTTTTTTTGCACGACCCACCGCTGGCTGCCAACCCCTCTTTGTTCTCCGTCCCCACGCCGTCGTGCAGGCATCGAACAGTGGGGCATTGCCGAGGTGGAGGGGCAAAACGTGTATGCGTACGAGGTGGATGGACTGGGAAACCAGCTGGTGAGCGAGGGGGGGTCAGGAGCGCAGGAGGGCATGCGGCAGAGCAGCCGGCCTCGGCAGCGCCCGAGCACGCCTGCGCGCACCGCCCCTGCTGCCCACCACCTCCATGCAAGCCTTCCGGCCTTTGCCGGTGTGCCGCGCTGCACGCCCCTGGGCGTGTCCCCTTGTCCCATGCTCAAGTCTTCGCCCCGCCCCGCCCCGCCCGCTCAGGTCGATTTCGACGACGCCAACGTGCCTTCCCTGCTCTCCATCCCGCTGCTGGGCTACCGCCACTTCGACGCGGCCATCTACGAGGCCACCCGCGCCCGGCTCCTCTCCCCCAAGAACCCCTGGTACTTTGAGAGCGAAAAGCTGCGCGGAGTGGGGTCGCCGCACACCCCGCCGGTGCGTGCCTCGGGTTGGCTTGCTTGCTCGGCCCTGCGTCGAGCACCGAACTCGCCCCAGGCACTTGCTTGCTGCATGGCCAGAGAAGGCATCCCACTCCCCCGCCAGATCAACCGCCGCTGCTGGCGTGCACCTGCGCAGGCCTGCGCGTATTTGCTGTTGCTGGCGGCGCAGGCCGCACACCCTCCCAAGGCTGCTAAGCGACCGACGCATCTGCATGCCTTTGTGCCACCGCAGGGCTACGTGTGGCCGCTGGGCCTGTCGGTGCAGGGGCTGACGTCGCACGACCCCAAGGAGCGTGCCGACCTGCTGCGCACCCTGCTCAAGCTGCAGTGCGGCAACGGCCTCATGCACGAGTCGGGTGGGTGGGTGGGGTGGCTGTGAGGGGGCTAGCAAGCGTGGTGCGGGGCACGAGTTGGGAGTGGGTGGTGGAAGTGTGCAGCCCGAGCGTGGCTAGCCGGGGCGACCTCCCCCGCCCTCTCTTTTGAACACTGGCCCCACTCCCAGCTGTGCCCTCATTCTCCTGCATACGTGTGTGCTGCGTGCAGTCTCTGTCAGCGACCTGAACGCGTGCACGCGGCAGTGGTTTGGGTGGGCCAACGCGATGCTGGTGGCGCTGGTGGAGGGGGCCCTGGGCGTTGACTGCGCGGCGCCAGCGGAGCGCCTGCGCCTGGCCAAAATCAAGGTGCGGCCTGCCACAGGGCAGCAGAACAGTTGGGCGCGGGCAGAGGGGCGACAGCCAGGCAGGGCAGCTCATCCAGCCCCGGGCTGTGCATTGCGGACAACCTGCACAGGCTGAAACTTGCCCCGACTTGCACACGCCACGCTCCTCCCACATGTGCAGGAGCGTGAGGCGCGCGACACAAGCGCAGTGCCTCAAAACGGCGGCCAGGACCATGAGCTGTATTATGAGACGTTAGAGGACACGATAGTGTTTGATGCCGTGGTTTTGAAGCCGCCGAAAGACGTTTCGTACATCATGTAGGCGGCGCGATGGCGCACCTCGTGGCAGCATCCCCTTGCCTTTCCACTTTCCCTTTACCTTCGACTCATTCTGAAAATGCCTTACATGTCTGCTACGCGCTCTGGTACGTGTTGAGAGAACGGCGCACGAATTTTCTGTAAGCACTGCTATTCAGAGGGCAGACGAGACGTCGTCGCTGTCGTGGCACTGCACCACGGCTTTCATGCAGTGGCGCCCCGCCCACAAGGCCGCTGTGTCTCGTCACTGCCTGCCTTGGACACGCCATGGCTCCACCCCAGCAGTCGCAGCGCGTCTGCATCTCCATGGATGGCAGCCCCCAGAGCAGGGCTGCGCTGGACTGGGCGGGGCGCTCGCTGCTTGCCGGCAGGGCCACCCCCGAAGTTCGCCTCCTCACCGTCGTGCCCGCCAGCATGCGCCACGACATCAGTGACGGCGCGCTGGTCCCCGGTTTTGGCGCGCCGCTGGCAATGCCGGTGCAGTGGGGCGGTTGGTGGGGCGCGCGCCCGCGCCGCCGCCGCCGCCTCGTCAAGCCTCTGCAGCTCCTCTTCCGCTTCACGCGGCACGTGACCCACCCTGGTCTTCGTCTCGTTTGCAAAGTAACTCGTCTCTTGCCTCCTATTCGTCCCCCTTCCCGGTTCTTCACAGACCGAGGCAGACCCAGTAGAGGTGGAACATGCACAGGCGCCGCTGCAGGAGAGCAAGCAGGCGCTGGTGGCGACGGGGGTGCGGGTGGCACCCGGGCAGCGGGCGTGGGGCGTGCATCGACGCAGCGGCTGCAGCTGTGGTGCACGGCTGCTGTGCACCAGCAGCGTTGACTGCTGTGCCTGGCGTGGCCCTGCAACTCACGCAGGTGCATCAGCCCAGCCTGTGTCACCATTACCTGCTCCTGCCTGCAACCCAACAGGTCGTCAAGGCATCGAGCGTGGTGACCGAAGCGCTGGTGGCGCCGGTTGCCACGTCAGCGGACATGTGCGTGCAACTGCAAGGCGCTTGGTAGAGGAGTTTGCATTCGTGTCGAATGCAAAGGCCCCACGGAAGCGTTTGCATGCGCGCCGCTGGCTGTGTGCACGGTGCACCCCGCCCCACCCTTGCTTCACACCGTAACTTCGTGCAGCGGGCGCACGATCAGCCGGCACGTCGAGGACTGCGAGTGCGACCTTCTTGTGATGGGCAGGCGAGCGGGGGGTGGGGGGTTGCAGGGAAAGCCTCGTGCGAGGGCGCTAGTGCGTAACTCGGACAAGGTTGCAGCGGCGCTGCCTATCCAATGATGGCGGCCACGTCGGTGGCAGCCGCACACACTGCTGCTCATGGCAGCCTTGCCTCCTCCGCTCCCCTGCCAGCACCGCACGCTTCCCCCACCTCCCCCAGCCGCGGCATGGGCCTGACCAAGCGTGCCCTGTTCAGGGCCCTTGGCGTCGGCAGCGTGACCGATTACGTCGCCAGGCACGCGCACTGCAGCCTGGCTGTGCACAAGGCTTGACGTCGGCGGCGCGCAGGCGGGCGTAGAGGGCGGCGCCGCGCTGCCGGTGGCAGCAGAGGCCAAGTAGCCTGGCCACTGCTGTCGGCCTGTGCATGAACGAGAAGTGTGCCGGCAGGTCGGCCGAGCAGCAGCCCTCTCGACGGCGCTGCCACGGGCTCCCAAGGCATCTTGCACTGACAGGCCCAGCAGCAGCAACGCAGGGCGGTCTCTGCATCCCCCCGGTGTTCCCCCGTTTGTTCTTTAACTTTCTGCTTTCACAAGAGGGCTGTAGTTGTAGCCCGACTCTTCTACTGCGACGTGCTGCAGAGGTGCTCACACGCTTTTGGGGCTGGCTGCACGGAGTGGGCGATCTAGGCAGCTGCCAAGCAGCTGCAGGGAGGCAGCTGTAGGGAGGCAGGCAGGGGAACGGGCAGGCAGCCGGGTACTACGACTTTCGCTCTTAAGGACTAAGGGGGCCGAAACAGCCTTCCAAGGGAGGCCTCCAGCACCCTGCCCGGCTTACTTTTCGGCCCCCTGGGCCCCTTAGAAAGACTTTCGGCCCCCTGGGCCCCGAAACCGGCCGGGGCGGCCACCAGGGCGCGAAGGCGGAGTGCGACCTGTCCCAACCAGCGCCTGCCGCCTTCTTGAGCGGCTCCTGCGCGCCGTGATTGCACCGCCTGGTGCTGCGACAGCGTCAGGCGGCGCGGGGACCTGTACCCCTGCTTCCCTGGCCCGCTCTCGGGGTGTCGCAGCAGCCCAGGCCCTGCCTGCCACTGCGGCGGCGGCGCGGGGTGGCCGGCCGCCGCCGTCGCCGCCGCCCGTCACGCCGAGTGAGTGTTCTGGCTGTGCGCTCGACGCCGGGCCTCGGAGCGGCGGCTACCGCCCCGGACGGTGGTCAAGAGCAATAAACGGACTTGGCAGCCAGTTTGGTGGGCCAGGCGAGGAGGGCCTGTCGCGCCCTTCGGCCGCAGGCGTCTGATCGCTGCCCCGCCTCCGTTTAACATGCTCAGGCACGATTAGAGGCAGGTTACTATCTCGCGGGGGCGTCCGATGCATCCTATCGACCAAACATTCACTCGTGCTGCGCGCGAGGCGGCAAGCCACCTTGAGCGGCTGGTCGGGCCCCGCTGCACCCTTCTGCGCTTCTCTTGAGTTCTCGTACAGCCACCCCGAGGTTCTCAGATGGCCAGCGCCCCGCGGCAGCGCCCCCGGCTTCGGGGCGCCATGTCGCGGGCCTGCGACCTCCTCCAGGGCCCCACCCCGCTTGGCAAACACCGTTTCGACATGTCTGGGACAGGAATCTGCGCGCCCCTGGGCGGTCAGTGCAGCGCTGGGCTTAATCTTCATTTTTTGTGCTAACGAACGTCGTAGTACCGGGCAGAAGGCAAGTGGGCCCCGCCACGAGACAGACGCTCTATCTCGCCCGTCGGCTGTGCGCTGGTTGGCCGGCAGCCGTCCCAACGGTCGAGCCCTCTTGGTGCAGGACATGCACACGTCCCTGCCGTGTGGGGCTTCACGCGGGGGAGGGCATGCTGCCGACCGACATGCCGCGGCCGTGCTGCACCGCGGCTTGCTGCTTCTTGGGGGTGGTCGGCCGGTCGTGGGTCTCGCGGATGTCGTCTGGATGGGGGCAGGGGCGGGGGTGGGGGAGTGGAGGTGGTCAAGGTGGGGTGGGTGTGCGCAATATGACGTGTAAGGAGGAGGGGTTGCACGGGACGCGCACACGCAGGGGCGACGCAGGCAGGGCTGGGCGTCGTGGTGGCGGTGGTTGCGGCCATGGACGGGGGCCGCGCGACGTGCAGGTGCCTGCTGCAGCAGCCCTGGCCGCCAGCGCGGGCGCCCTGTCTGCTGCCCTGCCACGCACCTGCGCCGCCGGTGGTGAGCTGCTTGACAGCGATGCGCAGGATGAGGTAAGACCTGAGGGGAGCAGCAGGGGACGTGGAGCCGGTGGCAGTTTCCCAACGGCAGCAACTGTTTGCACGCACGCAGGCGCTCGCTGGTCGCTTGCAGCAGACCACAGGCACCCAACTGCTGGGCCCCCACCCAGGCCCCGGCCTCACCAGTAGACGTGTAGGCAGTAGAGGAAGATGAGGAAGGCGTTGAGGATGGTGTGGTGGGGCTGGATGGACTCCTCCACGCCCAGCTGCCTGGCACGCGCCTGCAGGGGGTGGGGCAGCGACAGAAACGAACACGAGCATGGTTTAGCAGGGAGCTGCCCCGAGGGATGCCGAGTAGACGGGGCGCCATGCGATGGTTGGGGCAGCACACGCGAACCAAAGCTGAGCCGCCCTGCTGGGCGCCTGCTGCAAAGCGGCCCGCCGCTGCGGCGCTGCCGCGGCACCCACCAGCGACTCGAACAGCGTTGAGCGGATGACGAACATTGGGAACATGAAGACGCGGGTGGTGAACCAGGACAGCATGAAGACTGGGAAGGGGGGGGGGGGGGGGGGGGGGGGGGGCGGGGGGGCGGGGGGGCGGGGGGGCGCACGCGGAGGCGCGTCGAGAGGAAGAGTGGCGGGGGAGGCGTCGGGAAACAAGAGCGAGGGAGGGTGAGGAGGCGCGTGCAGCCAGGGAAGGGGCGTGTTTGACGCGTCGAGTGCCGGCAGGGGCAACGGGGCGGCAACCCCGCACCCCCCCTCCCTCCCTCCCACCCTCCTCCTCGACAGCCTCCTCGCTCACCCACAAAGATGGCGGTGGTGGCCGTCTCATGCTTGGCGTACCGTGCCATCTGAGAGGAGGGGAGGGGGGCGGTAGAAGTGCATGCATTTGCAGGCGAGCGGGTTTGATTTGAGCGCGTCGCGAGCGGCTCCACATCCTGGCCTGCCCTGCCCTCATGGGGTCTCCAGTGACCCACCTCGCTTGCGCCCCCATCCTCCCGCTACCCACCTTTTGCTGCCTCCAGGGGGGCGTCCCCACCCGCCTCCCTCCTGCACACCGTTGCTGCGTCAAAGCAAGCATCCCCGCGCTGCCGCCCCCCCCCCCCCCCCCCCCATCCTCCCCTGTGTGCCCCGCACCTTGGCGGCCTCCAGGAAGATGTCGTTGGACTCGTGGCAGACCAGCACCATCACACCCACGCGCGTCAGGCTGCGCAGTGGACGGGGGGGTGGAGGGCTCCATCGACGCGCGTGTGAGCGAGTGCGCGTGCAAGCGGGCGGGCAGAGGTGCGCAAGCACGGCCTGGCAGCAAGCTGGGGCGCTGCACAGCGGGGTCACGCACGGCCGCCTCCCTCCCACTTGTGTTGACATAGATACATTTGTGTATCCCCCTCCTCCCCCCCGCCCTCTGTGAGACCTCACTTGAGGTAGTATGAGTAGGCGATAAGGATGATGGTTGCCACGTGGTGCGCAAACGTTTCCAGCCGGTCCTTGCGCTTGGTCTCCCACAGGAACAGCATGGGCACCGCCTGCGCCAGCGGGGAAGGTAGTGGGCGGTGAGTGAGTCAGTGGTGGTGGGCGGTAGCGGGTAACGGTGCCCCTGTGACAGAGGCAGCATGGGCACCGCCTGCACCAGCGGGGGAGCCGCGGGCGGTGGGCGATGGGTGGGATGACGCTGGGCAGAGGGTGGCGACGGTGGGCGGTGCCCCTGGCTGCCTAGCCCAGCCCAGCCACGCCCAGCCCCCAACCACCAACCCACTCACCTGCACGTAAAAGCCCAGAACCAGGCAGTACACAAAGCGCTCTCCGTAAGAGATGGCCACGTTGCAGGGCCACGAGCACTCTGCCCAGTACAGGGTGGTGTCGTAAAACCAGCTGCAGGCAGGCAGGCAGGGAGGGAGAGGGGGTGAGTTTTTGAGGGGCAGGCAGGGCAGGGGCTGGTTGCGCCAGCGGGGGGCTGCTTTGGGCAGTTCAGGCAGGCTGGCAGGCAGGGAGGGGGGCGCGCACGCTGCGACACCGCTGCACCTCGTGCCCTGCCGCTGCGCGCTGCCGCCGTCCCTTGCTGCCGCATTGCAAGGTCTGTGCGCGCACGTCGCCCACACTCACGGCTTGTTGAGCGACACCAGCAGCAGCACGACGGTGAAGCACACCTGCACGCCGCACTTGTAAGCCGACTCTGCGCAGCGAGCGGAGGAGCAGACACAAGGGGCGGCCATGCGTGGGTCGTCGCGACACCCTGCCAACGCTGTTGTGCCTGCCAGCGGGCTTGCAGCGGGCTTGGGAGTACGCGTGCACCACGCACTTGCCTGCTGAGCAAGCACAGCAGCGCCACCCCGACCAAGAAGCGCCACCGGCAGCAACAGGAGCACGTGCACAGTGGTGCAACCAGCCGCGAGGTACGCCGCGGCAGCTGGCAAGCGACACCCACCCACCCTTGAATTTCCCATACGTGTCCAGCTGCTCCTGGGTGACCTTTGCATCAGTCTTCTTGGGATCGCCCGCTGGGATGCCCAGGATGCGCCGCGCGATGGGCTGCTCAGCAGCAAGGACAAAGAAGCAGCAGCAGCAGCAGCAGCAGCAGCAGCAGCAGCAGTGTGAAGGGGGGGACGGGCAAGCAGCAGCGGCGATGCGGCCACGCTGCTTGTGCGCACGCGCAGTTGCGCCTCCACGCCGCCCCTGCCGCAACGCCACGACCGAGCTGCCCTCGTCCGCGCCAGAAGCTCACCCCATATACAAGCTTGTCCATGATGAAGCGCATCAGCGGGAACGCGCACGCCACCATCAGCGCCGTGATGTAATCAGAGTTGCCGCCGTTGAGCAGTCCGGTGCCGGCGAAGAGGCGCTCCAGCAGGCCCTCCACATCAGGGGCGCGCGCCAGCATCCAGTCGCTGATCCAGAGCGGGATCACTGCCATGACTGCTGCGCGAGCGGTGCCTGCACCTGTGTGACAGCGGTGCAGAAGGTGACGTTGCAACCGAGAGGCGGCAAGGCGGCCAGCCGCCAGCGGCGGCGGCGGCTGGCAGTGAGGGTTGTCGCGGCCATCGGGCGGCGCTGCGGCGTGACGTCAGGGCCCATACACTGCCCAGCTGGCGGGCAGGGGCGTGAGCTGCGGCAGTGCACTCACCGGTTGAGTTGCGACCAGAGAGCTGACGCTCGCAGCTCAAGTTTGGCCAGTGCAGCTGCCGTATCCAGAGGTAGCAGCGATCAATGCAGCGGGCTGCGGTCGCAAGCGCAACATGCAATTGGCGCTGAGCTGGCTTTGATTGCGCAATTGCGCCGCTGGTCTTTCATGCGGCTGTTCCGCTTGTGCATAACTTGGCAGGCGTTGCCGGTCCTCTCAGCAAGCCAGACAGCATGGTGGGGCTTTCGTCGGGCCTCGCCGTTTCAGGGCTCATCACTTTCGGCACCTGCACGTCCCTGCTGGCAAAGATCGGTGCGTTCGTGCACTTTAGATGCGATAGATCGATCGACACCGATCGGGGAGGCCGCCAAAGCCCGCCGCCACTTGCCCTAGAGCCCTACTGGCGTCGCCGTCGCCCCTCGCCGCTTCCTTCGCAGTGTATGAGCTCGAGGGACCCGGCCGCGATGGCAGCAACAAGCATTTCGAGAAGCCATGGGCGATGACCACCGGTGCGCCGCCGCCGCAGTGCCAGCGGCAGCAGGCGCTGCCAGTGGCATTGGAAGCATTGGGCTCTGTGCTGCTCACACAGCCGCAGGGGACGGGCGGTCATGCAGATGGCGCTCAGCTGTCGGAGAATAGGAGCCTCCGAGCGGCACAGCTCCTGCGCTGCTGCCCGCCCCGTCTGACGGGCGCACCCCGCCGAGTGCCGGTGGCCCCTCGCTGCAGCCAACTGCCCACCTGCTGCCCGCTGCCCCCGCCATGCAGTCATGTTCTGCGGCATGAGCTTCTGCCTGCCGCTTGCCTTCATGCTGGAGCGCAAGCAGCGCCGTGCCGCCAAGGCGGCTGCGGCAGCGAGCGATGCGGCTGAGCCGCTGCTGCCCGCAGCGGTGAGCAGCAGGGGTTGTGTGCAAGAGGGTGGCGGCACTTGGATGGACGCCCGGCAGCCGCAGCTTCAAGGGCAGCTCTCCCCTACTGTCTGCCAGACGAGTGCCATTTGTGCTCTCTGCTGACCCACGCTGCCTGCACTGCATTGCCCATCGCTGCCCTTCCACTCGTGTGGCCGACGTCGGCGTGCAGGAGCCTGCAGGCCCGAGGCACGGCGAGCTGGCGCAGGCGCTGATGCTGTTCATCCCCACCGCCTTTGACCTGGTGGCCACTGTGCTCATGAACGTCGGCCTGCTGTCAGGTAAAGCTCACCGCTCTGCTGCATTCCTCCCCCCTGCCCCTCCGCCTCCCTGCCTCTCTGTTGTGATGTTTCGAATTTGCCACAGGTTGACGCCAGCCACACATGTGGGCCGTGGGGACCCGCCAAACTGCGGGTGCCAGCTGGTCCCACTTGCTGGGCAGGACACAAGAACAAGGAGCGCGGGCAGCTTCACAACTGGTCGCGTGCAGCCGTGCTGCCAGCGTGCACCCCGCCCTTGCTGATCTTGGGTACCGCACACGGCGTGCGCACCTCCCCCCCTCGCAGTGACCGCCAGCGTGTATCAGATGATGCGTGGCGCCGAGATGCTGTTTGCGGCGCTCTTTGCCGTCCTCTTCCTGCGCCGCACCCTCAACCGCTACCATTACGGCGGCATCGGCTGCTGCGTGGTGGGCATCGCGCTCGTGGGCGTCAGCAGCATGCTGTCCGGTGGGTGGCTTGGGCGTGGAGTGGGGGGAGGGGAGCGGTTATGTTGTCGACATGGACCGTGGCAGCAGCAGTGCTCATAACCTTGCTGCGTTGCCGGTGGAACTGTGCCTGACAAGCCTCTGCATCTCCATCGGTCGCTGCCAAACCTGCAGGCGAGGGCAGCGCCAGCCACCCCGTGAGCCAAAGGTCGATGCTGATTGGCATGGGGCTCATCATTCTGAGGTGCGGCCTGGGTGTGAGGGGTGCTTGTTTCGGCAGCAGGCAGCCTGCCTCCTGGCAGGCTGTGCGTGATGGGCTGCCCTCGCTGGCCCGCCCGCATCCCACCAACACTGCCGCCGCCGCCTCTCAAACTTTGCGCCCCCCCTGCCTGCGTGCCTGCCTGCCTGCCTGCCTGCTGCAGCCAGTGCGTGCAGGCAGCGCAGATCACCTTTGAAGACTTCTTCATGGCCGACCTGGCCATCCCGCCGCTCAAGGTGAGGCCATCAAACGGCGCAGAGCTGGGCAGGGCAACAAGGGGCGGCTGGCGGCGGGGACTGGACGGCAGGCTCCCCCTGCGGTTGCCACTCAGCTCGTACCCTGCAGCGCACTCAGCCTCACAGCTGCCTCGACGCACGCACGCGCGCCCCTCCCTTCCCTCCCCTCTTCCACCAGATTGTTGGGTACGAGGGCGTGCTGGGCGCGGCCACCATGCTGCTGCTGGTGCTGCCCGTGGTGCAGCGCCTGCCGGGCGTCGACGGCAAGGGCCTGCACGAGGATTCGGTGGACACCTGGCACGTGAGCTGCCCCTTGTCCCTGCGCTTCCCTGTTAGCTGCATGCACACCTGTGCTGCTCGCAAAGACGACGCGCTGCTGGCGTTGCTGGCCGCCCTTGCCGCTGTCCGTCGCCGCAGCTGCCGCCGCCCCCTTTTACCTCACCTCACCCGCTCCCATTCCGAGGCCTTGGCGCCGCCTTGCGCAGATGATCACCCACAGCAGCGTCATCGCCGGCGTGCTGGCCGTACAGATGTCCGCCCTGCTGCTGTACAACGTGGCCGGCATGTGCGTGACGGGCCACTTGGGCGCCGTGTTCCGCACGGTGCTGGAGACCACTCGCACCCTGTTTGTGTGGCTGGTCGACCTGGTGAGCACAGCACGCTGTGGTCGCTTGGTTGCTTGGCTTGGCTGGCTACGACCGATTGGTTGGTTGGACAACTGTGATCAAACAACTGAGTAACGAGTGGGTGCATGGCCTGCGGGCGGAGCGAGCCTCGTTTGGGAAGGAGGAGCCGAGCGCTGCTCGTGTGATGCCGGCGTTGCATGATGGTGGTGGCAAGCCTCGGGGCGCGCCTAAGCGGGGTCGGGCCGGACAGAAGCTGGGCTGCTGGCGGGACTGATGCGAGGCTGGTGCGAGTGCGCAGCCCGACCGGCATGCCCGACCCCTCGGGGCCCTGTGCGGCACGAGCGACGCTCCCCCTTCTGTGTGCTCCCCCCCCCCCCCCCCCCCCCCTCTCGTCCCAGGTTCTGTTCTACACTCCTCTGGGCATGGGCAAGCTTGGAGAGAGCTGGAGCGTGTACTCTTGGATCCAGGCGGCGGGGTGAGAAGCAGGGAGTGGCACGTTTGGCCTCGTCACTGTGACAGCGCCGCGGGCACGCGCTCGCAGCGGCCTGTTGCCAGCTGCTGCCCCTGCATGCTGACGGCATCGCCGCCCGCCTGCCCACTCGTCCGCCCACCCCCCACCGCCACCCCCTGCACGTTGCTGCAGCTTTGTTGTGCTGGTGGCCGGCACAGTCATTTACGGCAAGGGAGATGAAGCAGAAGTGGCGGAGGAGATCGCCGCGGGTGGGCATCTGCTGTTTGGGGAGGGGCGCATGGGCGGGTACATGCCATGGGTGCAATGCCAGTGAGTGGGTGCTGCTCAGTGCGATCGTTTGCTGCCACCTCCGACTGAAGAGAAAGGGACATCGGCAGTTTGCGAGCGCCATCGTCTCTGGCGGACTTTTGATGCTTGCCCTCCTCCTCCTCCTCCCCCCCGCAGGCATGTATGACGGAGATGTGGAGGGAGAGGCGAGCCACGTGCCCACCGTGGGTGAGTGCCTGCCCGGCAGTGCTTGCAGCACACCTAAAAGCGTGAAACTTGGGCGCACCTGCAGCCGAAAGAGACGGTCGAGAGGGAGGAGCCAAGTGCAGGGCAGCCGCCTGGGTGCCAGTCCAGCCAAAAATCCCAGGCAGCGCCGCCCGCCAGCACCTGTACACCTACCTCACGACATAACCGCGCACGCTACGTTCACGCCCACCATTCCCCCCCCCCCGCAGCCTCCAGCGGCGCCATGGCCGTGCCCTCAACGGCGGCGGCGGCCGGCGCCGCCGCTGGCAGCCAGCCTATCGCCATGGGCAGCTCCATGGCCGGCTCCATGAAGAGCACCATGAACATTGGGGCCTTCTCCGGCAGCCTGTCGCGCAGCCTGGTCAGGCAGAGGTGAGCCGGGGGCGACGTGCGTGGCTGCCGGTTGCTTGCGCAGGGTGGGAGGCTTCCGGGAGAGCGCAGGGGAGGCGTGTGCGGCATGTTGCAGGATGGACGAGACAAGTGGGCCAGAGAGCGAGTGCCCGCGCGGCCTCCGGTGCCGACGTCTGCCCGTTGCTGCTGCGTAATCGCGTCCCAAACCCACTCCTGCCATGCAGGATGGGCACCCCTCCGCCACGTGTGTTTGTGCCCTGATGTGACATGCCGGCTGGCTGCCTCACGCCGTGCCGTGCACAGCACAGCATGTGATGAGAGATCAGCCGCAGCTATCAGCCCTTCCACCGGCGGGACTGCCTCCCACAACTTCCTTTGCGTGCACCGCGGCAGCGACTGAAAGCGTTTCTTCTTGCATATCCCCTTTATGTCCCGCCGCCACCAGGCGCGTCACTTCCGCCTCCCCGCATACTCTGTGTTGTCTTCAAGACAAGTTGTGTCCAATCTCTCCTCTTCTTTCGAGCCGAAGCCATGCAAAAAACGGTGCACTCGCTGCCAATGTTGCAGGCAGGCAGCAGGAAGATCAGCAGGCCGGGGGAACGCAAGAGGCAGCCGGGGAGCGCAACCGTGATCGCTGCAGGCTGTCGTTGCTTCCGCGGCAGGCAGGAGTGCAACGAAAAGTGCAACGGCGTGACGGCAGGGTTGCAGGTGCAACGCATCAAACGTGCGGGCTGTGGTGCTAAAAAAACAGTGGTGCTCAAAAGGAGCCTCTTGAGCCTCCTGGCAGCATGCAGCAGGCCACGGAGGCAGGCAACGGCAGGCCAGCTGGGTGGCGCGTCACTGGCCCAGCACCGCCCCCCTCAGCCGCTGCTTGGCATGCTGGGACAGGCTGACGCAGCCGCGCAGCACCAGCTTGCGCTGCAGAGCAGTGGGGAGGCGTGGAGCGTGGCGGCTATAAAGGACGCTGCAGTGACCCCCCCGCGTAAAGTACGGTGCTCGCCTGGTGCGCCTGCTGTGCACCGGGAGCAGCACATTACGGGGGCAGCACGCCACCACGTGCTGCCTCCAGCCTGCGTAGCCTCACCGTGGGACGGGCGCCCTCCTGCTCGTGCCGCTGGGCGCGGCTGGCCGCGCCCTCGCCGCTGCTCAGCTGCACCTCCCTCAGGTGCCCGCAGTTCTCCAGGTCGAGGACCGTCAAGCTGGCGCTGCCCAGCCGCAGCTCCTGCAACAGGCGGACAGCAAAGCAGGCTTGCGCACTGGGTTAAGTGTAGCTGTGACGGGTGGGCAGCAAAGCAGGCTTGCGCACTCGGGGCATCTGCGGTCGATACAGGGGACCAGCACTGCTGCATGGCTAGTGCCTGCAAACGCTGCTGGCGCCGCCATCCCGCTCACCATCAGCCGGCCGCACCCCGCGGCACGAAGCTCCGACAGCGCTGGGCTGGCCAGCAGCACCTGGCGCAGCACGCCGCACCCGCCCAGGCTGCACACAAGTGTGATCAGTGAGTCGAGGTGAGCGGGAGCAGGCGGAGCAGGGGCACCCCACTGCTTGCAGTCGTCATTAAGTAATCTCCCGTCGCAGCGCAGGCTCGCGAGGGATGCGAGAGGCTTCGTTCCACTTCGCCTGCAGCAAAGTGGTAAGTGCCCACCAGGCACCACTGGCACCGCCCACCGCCTCCTCGCCTGACGCTGCGCAGCGCCGTCGCGTCGGGCAGCAGCACACGGGAGAGGGAGGTGCAGCCGGTGAGGTCCAGGCGCTCGCAGGCGACAAGGGAAGCTGCCGCAGACTCCAGCCCCTCGGCGTCCACCTGCCGGCAACCAAAGAGGTTGACCTGAAAAGGAAGAGCGAATGGGAGCAGAGGGCAAGTTGGGAGAGCAGACGGGGGGAGGGCAAGCAGGCTGAGCCGCGAAAAATACGGGAGGAAGCGTGCGAGGCAGGCGTCACATGCCAGGCTGGCAAGCCAGGGCAGCCCCTAGCTCGCCGCTGCACCGGTGGTTTGCTGGTTGGCACCACCGAACCCTCCCCCACGCGCCTCCTTGAGCCCTGGGCAGTGCAGCTCGGAGGCCGCCAGGTTGAGGGACCCGCAGTTGACGGCGCGCAGCTCGCGCAGGCGCCTGTGGCGGGGACAGGCGTGGGGGAGGGAGGGAGCAGAGGGAGAGGGACAAGGTTAGTAAGCCGATTTGGCCTTCCATGACGGGCATGTGCACAGCTGGTGCAGAGCTCGAGAGACGGCAGTAGTGTGGCAGACCGCTTGTCGTTCTGCTGCTGCTGCCGCTGCTTCAGCCGACAGACGTGGCTGACAGACCCGGCTGCTGTGCCAGCCAAGGGGGTTGCCTTCCCTGCCCGTGCGCACCTGCAGCGCAGCGACACCGCCCGCAGCTGGCCGCAGTGGCTGACGTTGAGGCTCTGCAGACGCTGGACCACCACCACCAGCTGCGCTTGAAGCAACGGTGGGACATTGTGAGGGGTTTGGGGGTTGGTGAAGGGAGGCAGCGCAGCCAGGCGTGTGCAGGCGCTGGCGTAGCAATCCAGCGGCCCAGGCCGCGGGAGGGAGGGAGGGAGGGAGGCAGGCAGGCAGGCAGGCTGCCGCGTCCGCTACGTGGCGGCGACCAGCCAAAGCAGCCGCCGCACCTCGTGCAGCTGGCGGCAGCCGTCGAGCTGCAGCGCACGCAGCGGTGCCTCTGGCGGCAGCTGGATCACCACGGAGCGCAGCGCGCAGCAGCCCTGGGCACGCAAGTCCTCCAGCACGCAGCGGGGGTGCAGGTCGAGGGCGTCGCCGCCCACGTTGGGGCAGCGGCTGACGTCCAGCAGCTGCGGGCGGGCGGGCAGGCAGGCGGGTGGTCGATGAGTTGTGGGGGGAGGACGGTGGGCAGGGCGAACGCCACCGTGCAGACTATTCTGCTGACAACTTGAGCAAGTGGAAATTGCAGCGTGCACTGTAACACTTGCCAAAGAGCGCCCCCGTCGCCGGGTGAACCCACACACGCAGGACCCCCCCTTGTCGAGCGCTCGCCCCCCCCCCCTGACGACCCCACCCTGAGGCTCTTGCTGGTGGCGCTGCCCGGCTGCAGCAGCGCCTTGCAGCCGCGGCCGCTCACGGACGTTTCCTTCAGGCACAGCTCCTCCAGGCCTCGCGCCAGCGGCTGGCCGTGCTGCTCCCGAGCTGCAGACAGTTGTAGTGGGTGGGCGGATGGGTGGGGGCACGGCTTGCGAGCGTTGGGTAAAGGGTGTGTGCATTGCGGTGTTGACGCCTTGAGGAGAGGCCAAGGCGCTGGCAAGGAAGCAAGCTGCTTGCTGGTTGAACATGGCGAGCACGCCGGCGGGGGCACGCATGCGGTACCGCCAGCGTGCACAGCGTCGCACCCGCCGCCGCGGATCGCGCCATCATGGCGGCGTGCCGCTCCTCTGCGATGCGTTGCACGGCAGAGCTGGGGCTCTCCAGCCCCGGCACCGGCGCCCCTTGCGCAGGCGCCAGCAAGCCGCCGCCACGCGGCGTCAGCTGCATGCTCTCCACGCCCGCCGCCGCCGCCGCCGCTGGTGCATCTGCGCCGCCGCCGCCGCTGCCGCTAGCCACCCACCCGGCTTCGTCCTCGCTGCCATTGTCGCCGCCGCTGCTGCTGCCGCTGCCCTCACTCGGCGCAACCCGAGTGTAGGCAGCCAGGCGCTGCACCCCGCCATCTCCCACTTCGGTGCAGCGCGACATGTCCAGGCGGGTCAAGCCCGCAAAGGTGTCGCAGATGGTGGCTACTGTGGCGTCGTCGCCGTGGGGGCAGCGCGACAGGCTGAGGTGGCTGATGGGCACGCCGCTGGCAGGCCTGCACAAGGGTGAGGAAACAGTGGCGATATGTAAACGGTGGCGACATGTACAGAGTGGCGATATGTACACAGTGGCAATATGTACACAGTGGCGAAGTTCTATGCTGGCCCCGCTCAGGTGCGCAGCGAGCCTCGCTGCTGAAGCCACAGCAGGGCACCGCCATGCTCCCGTGGGACAGCGAAGGGAGCCGTTGCAGGCCCTGCTGCCGCCCCTTCCGGCTCCCCCCTGCCGCCCCTTCTGCACCACCCACCTGTCTGATTCCCCCAGCGCAACTGCCCTCAGCATGGCTTCGAACTCGTGGGGGAGGCGCAGCTGGGCAGCACAGCGCGTCAGCGACACGCCCGGCGCACCAGCAAACGAAGCCACCAGGCCCCTGCAGCAACGCACGGGGTAGCGATGGCGCTGGGGAGGGATGGCGCCTGGAAAGCGCCTCAGCCCAGCACGCAGGAGGAATGCGGAACAATGCAGGCAGGAGATGCAGGGCAAGAGGGTGCCCACCTGCTAGCCACTTGCAGCAAGACCCCCTGGCCCGTCGCAGTGAGCATCATTCCTGCGTGCAGCGCTGACACTTGTTTACTTCATGCCCTCAGGCAAACGAACCACCAACCCACCCACCCACGCCTCTGCCCACCTGACGGCTGTGTGCGACACGCCCTCTGGCACAGCCACGGTGCGCAGGCTGCGCCGCTGCTGCCGCACATATTCAGCAAACTCCCGACAGGCACGGGCAGCACGCGCCAGGTCGCTGCACAGCGAGGGGTGAGCAGGAAGCAGGAGGTTTACCAGTGGGGGGGGTGACCAGGCCCCTACAGGCGAGCAGCGCTCTGCCCCCACCAAGGCGGCACTCGTAGCTCACAGCAAGCGCAGGAAGCGGGTGCTTGCCCACTCACCGCAGCGACAGCTGCTGAAAGATGAGGCCCTTGAGCTCCTCGGGCAGGACCTCAAGGTAGCAGGGGCCCGCTGGCGCAGCGGGCGCAGCAGGGGCGCCGTCGGGTCCCACTGCGGGCTTGCCACCTGCGGCGGTCGCCCCTGCGCTACTGGTCGCTGCTGCGCCAGCATCCTCGCCTGCGCCACCGCCACCGCCGCCACCTGTCATGGACAGCAGCACCTCTGTGGCCGCGCCGGCGTCGCCGCTGCAGGCCGCCAGCACGTCCGCGACAACCTCGCCAGGCAGCACGCCATCAAAAGCGCCCTGCAGCGACTGCAGCGGCGTCGCAGCGAGCCCTGCCGGCCGGCCTGCTGCCGTCGCTGCGTCCTCGCGCAGCTGGAAGCCAGGGATGTAGGGCGCGCGGCCGCCACTGCCACGCCGGCGCCCAGCCGCTCGGCTGTCGCCGCCGCCGCTCTGCCGCCGTGAGCCGCGGCCAGCGCCGGCCCTACCAGCGCCGCCCGATCGATCGCCGTCGTTTTCGCCCGACAGCAGCCAGCTAAAGGCCTGCTGGCTGCGAGACGGAGCGCCCCCGCGCGACATCGCCGCCAAAGCGCTCGCTCTGGGCCGTGGGGGTCCGTGCAGAGAGCTCAGTACACGAAGAGAATGGCAAAGGGCAGCGCGGAAGTCCCACCTGCCTGTTTGAGCAGCGGCAACGTCGCAGCGGGCGGAGCGATGCGGCAAGGAGGACGGGGGCACGGATTCGGTGAAACTGCAACTGCAGCTGAGGAGGCGGCCGTTGGAAAACATGCTTCACCACTATTAGCCTGCCGCCATGTCATCAGTTTTACAAGGAACAGTCGGATCGAACTCAGCAGCACGTGCGGCATTGCCGGCGGTGTGCATGGGTGCCCAACGGCGGGGCTTCATAAGGCTGGTGGCAATTGAAAATAATGGAGGTTGAAGAGGTGGGGATCAGAGCTGGACGATCAGTGGCTTGTTTAAAACAGGAGAGAATGAATGTGAGGGGATACCGAAGGTGCAAAAGGGGGCAAACAGGGAGGGAGCGCCGCTCGCAACAGGCAGGGAGGGAGCGCCGTTCGGAATAAGTAAAAGGGTCGCCTGAAGCCAGCGGCCAGCTTGTGCAGCTTGCTCCGCAGGGGTTGGGGGTTCTTGGGTGACTACGGATAAAAAACCTTACACCAAAAAATGAGAGATATCGAGAGCGATGAGGCAGACCTGCGGGGGAAGACGAGGGGCGTCGCGGCGTGGGCCAGGCCGTCACGCAGGCGCCGCGCCCCCTGCAGACCGCGGCGCCGCGTGCCAGCTGTCCCACTGGTGCTGCTGCGCCTCGTCACACCCCTCCCAGTTCACGACGAGTCCCGTGGCGATCAGCTGCCGGGCTGCGTGCCGCTTGCGCAGGCAGCTGGACAGTGACACGTGCTCGCAGCCGTAGAGCTCAGCATGCCGGCATCCTCGCTCCCCTCGGAACAGCTCTGCTCGGTAGAATGCCCACCCGCCAAACGCCGCCTGCACCGGGATCACCGCTTGGCCCGCCAGCTGGCGGCACTCCAGCGTGGCTGCGCTGGCGGGGGCGGTGTGGCTGAGGTCGCACGTGCCAGGCATGAGCCACACCTGCGGGTTGGCGTGGGGTGTGGTGGGGCAAACACGGGACGGGGTGGGGGTGCGGGGGGAGGCATGCGAGGGCTTGCAGCATGGGAACGCCGACCAGTACGCCAATCGGCGACTGGCCGCCCCTGCGGCCCCCTGGCCTGCTGCTCTGTCGATGGGCAAACGACTCCCCCCGGCACGCACCGTTGAATGCTCCATGGTGTGCTCTGCCCCCTGGGAGTCTCGAAGCGCAAACAGGTCGCAGTACAGGTTGGGGGTGCCTGGCCAGAACGGAGGGTCGCTCACATTGTAGCCCCTGCTACAAGCAGAAGGGCGCAAGGGGACGATGGGGGTGGGGCAAACTCGAGCAAGCCGCCATCCACCTCCGCCCGCCTGCCACCCAGGTCTCACGCACCCACCCAGCGAGCCCCTCCTGCCGGCGACTACGCAGCAGCACTGTGTGCTGCCATCTGCACGCAGGACACCCAGCACCGCGGCACCGAACCACCCACAGCAAATGCCCAACATCAACGCGCACCAGCCGCAGGCGCCGTTGGCGTACAGAGCGTGCCACTCGCTGCCGCTGTGCGGCAGCAGCGCGGCAATCGTGCGCTCCATGGGGTCAATGTCCCAGGCGTGGCACATCTGGGGGGGGAGGGGAGAGTTTTATTTTTATTTTTATTCTTTATTCTTTGCTTGGGGGGGCCGCCGGCGGTTGGAGCTGGGAGGTGTTTGGGTGTGGCAGAGCAGCCCACGCGGGCGCAGAGCTGCAGGGCAGAGCTTGAGCGCTGCTGCGCCTGCTGCTTCCTGGTTGGGGGACGTGTGGCGGCGGTGCGGGTGCCCCCCTCCCTCCCACTCACGTCTGTATCCACAACCAAGAGATAATCGACTGCGGCATAAGCCTCCTCCCCTGCCAAAGCGTCCAAATAATGGTTTCGCGCCTGCACTGGCACAACAGCGGGCAGGCTTACAAATTGAGTAGAGTGCGAGTTTACGGCGGGGCACGACACACGCTGAGTGTAGCGCTAAGGAAGGGGGGGTGGGGGGCCTAGGCCCCACCTCCACCGCCTGCTGAGGCATACACGCCGTGCGACAGACAGCTGCTGCAGTTGCGCCTGCAGGCGTCCCTGCTGCCGTGCAGCCCTGCCCACCGCTGCACCTTTGCCAGCAGTGCCAGGTCCTTCTTCTGGGCGCCACCCGACTGGAAGCTGATGAGGCGCGTACTGCGGCGCTCTGGCGCGTCGGCGGTCCACTTGGCTGACAGGGCATTGAAAACCTCGGGTGTGCCGTCGAACGAATCGTTTTCCACCTGTGAACAGGGCGTGGGGACGAGGGTGCGGCTGGCGGGGGCAGGTCGAGGGAGGCGCAGGCGTAACGGCGCACAGGCTTAAGCCGCAAGCCGCACCGGATGGGCAGGCGCACCCAGGCGACAAACGAGCTCGTATGCCACCCCTGCGCATCTATGAGTCACATGTCGAGCCTGACTGCTCCGCTACTCAACGCATCGCACTTATTTCGCACTGGTGAGCTCACCAACACCAGGTGTGTCCATCCAAAGCGGTCTGCCAGCCGTGCGACATTGCGCAGCACCCACGGCAGCTCTGTGGCCACATCGCGTCCAATCAGCGCCACCATGACGCTGAGATGGGCCAGGGGGCCTGCTGCCGCGGTGCCAGCGGCAGGCTGGTGCTGTGGGTGGCCGCTGCCGCTGCCGCCGCCCGCGCCGTCGCCTGCAGCGCTAGCGGCAGCACTAGCCGCCGTCTGCAGGACGTGCCATTCCGACTGCAACTCCGCACCCGAACCGCCACGCCGCCAGCTGAAGAGCAGGCAAAGCACAAGCACAACCCCGGCGAGAAGCGGCCGCCGTCCCGCATTCGGGCCGCCCAAGCCGGCCATAATTGACTATAATAAAGGCCAGGCGGCCTCAAGCCTGAGGCCCTCACAGCTTGCCGCGCCCAGCGCCCTCCACATTCGACGTCACATGTTGACGTCGCTGCCAGATCAAAACCGGCAAAAAAAGCGTCCCCAGCACGCCGCAGGGTTGAATGCACGAGGGTCCAAAGGAAGTGGAGGTAGAGGGGAGAGGGGGAGAGGGGCCGAAAATGCTGAAAATAACCAGTTCTGCCCAGCCTTCGACAGCCGACAGACACATCACGCATCCCTAGCGCCCAGAGCGGCATCACCAGATCCCTCTGCTGCAACCCTTTTCTCTCAAGCGGCAGGGGTCGGGGTTTCCAGGGGATGGAGGCTGTGTTTCCAGGGGGGGGGGCAGAGGCCAGGGAGGGGCGGCGCACGCTTGCAGTGCAGCGAGGGGGGGTGTAGGCGATCAGTAGCAACGGGGGTAAGGGAGCGGGGAGATGCACATGATAGCAAGGGGCGTGGCAGGAGGAAGGGAACGGCCACGGAAGAAGCAGCCATGGGAGGACCCACGGCAGGCAGCAGCAGCGGCAGCCGAGGAGGCGCGCTGGAGGCACACGGCATGGCAGCGCGGGGCAATGGCGCATGTCTGCACTGGGTGCGCTTGGGTGGCATGGGTGCACGACGGGGGGGACAAATGGATATTTGGCAGCATGCCGCAGAGGGCGGGTGCTGGGTGGTGGTGGTGTGTGTGGGCAGAGCAGTGACGCTGAGGGTGGGGTGGGGTGGGGGTGCGGGCGAGGTTTGCAAGGTATTCGCAAATGGCAGTGCAATGAAGGGACCAAAATACGGGGGGGGGGGGGGGGGGGGGGGGGGGGGGCGCGAGGGCACACCCAATCAGAGGCAGGCGGGCGTAGGCAGGGTGGGTGGTGTGGGGAGGGGGTAGCAGGGCGGCCGCACGGGGGCGACATTAAAGGCGGGCAAATGGGGGTGATCGGAGCGGTGGGGGCAAGGGGGCGCTGGACAGTGGTGGGTGGTGCTGGCTGCCTGAGGGCCGAGGGCGCACACGAAGAGGTGGCTGTGTGCTAGAGGGCTAACTTCTAAAGCTTATGACAGAGGTGGTGGGGGCTGGAGGTGGGGCACCCACGTGGGTTAGGGCAGGGGGCCCCCGGCCGGGGGCACGTGCGCGCGGCGGGGCTGCCAGGCGGGACCGGCAAGGCCGGCGCTTCACGCCTGCAGCATCTTGCGGTTCTTCTGGGTGCTGAGGGCTTCCTTGGTGTCCTGCTCGCAGTCAACCCACTCCCACTCGATGCGCTGCAGGCAAGGGGGCGTGGGTGGGGTGGGGCGGGAGGAGTGAGCGCCGGCGCGCGCAGGGGCCGGGCGGAAGTGCGGCAAGGGCCGCCGGCGGCGGCAAAACACAGCACGCTCCTCCACGTTGCACCCTCGCACACGACAGAGGCTGCCGCGCCAGCTTGCGGCGTCAGCGCAGCGTGCTCCTTGTCGCGCATCAGCCCATCGCCGCCAGCGCAGCGCACCTTGCGGTCCCAGTTGTAGCCGGTGATGGCCTCCAGAGCATCAGTGGAGAAGTCGACGTCGCCGTTGCCCTCGCAAGACGCGCACTCTGCGGGAGGGGCAGGGGCGGGGGGTGAGGACGGCGTTGTGAGCCCAGGCGTCTGTGCACAGCGAGCAGGTGAACGCAGGCACGCCATACCACGAGTGGGCAACGCGGGGATGAGGGGGGCGGCGACGGCAAGCTGGCGAGCAGGCAAGGGAGCAGGCGTACGCACTTGCAAATGCACGGCAGGCATGCAAGCGCCATCCGTGCTGGCCAACCCCCAGGCTCGTCGTGGATTCACCACAGTAGGCTCACCGTCGACAATCATCACGGTCACCCACTTGCCGGGGGCGTCCGGCTCCGTACCCCGGACCTTGATGCACTTGCCGCAGTCCTGGTCCTTGCTGCAGCGGGTTGGGGGCGGGGGGTGTGACAGTGAGATGTCTGCGATAACGTGAGCAAGCAAGCCTGGGCTGCCAGGCAGGCAGGCAGGCAGGCAGGCAGGCAGGCAGCGGGAGCGGTGCAGCGGTGCACGGCAGTGCCTCCCTGCCTGCACTCACTCGAAAACTTGGCTGGGCAGGGCCGCATACATCCGTTCCCACTTGGCGTCCAGCGTGCCGAACTGACAGCTGTTGAAACCAGTCTTGTTCTTAGCTTTGTTGCCTGCAGCAAGGGGCGGGCGGGTGGGTGAGGGGGGCGGGCCGGTTGGTAGGGGAGTGCGAGCCCGGCCCCCGCGCGGCGCGGCGCGGCGCGGCACGGCGCGGCGCGTCGCGCGCGGCGAGGGCTTGTGTCCGACACGCCGCCGGCGTGCTTGCGAGGCCCTCGCGCTGCAGAGAGCGCTCACTGAACACGTTCAGTAGCTGATCAGGGCTGCGCGGGTTGAACAGCAGCGGGCGCAAAGTGGGTGCGAGCGAAAACGCGGTCGTGCTCACCGCTGTACGCGGTCCCGTCCCCTTGATGGTAGGCAGTCGCGCTGGCGGCCAGGAGCACCAGGAGGATGGCGAGAGAGGCGCGGATGGAGGCCATGGTGGATGGGCGGCGGGGCGGGCTGGTGGAGTGGGGCGAGAGGTGGAGAGGCCTTTCAGCAGCTGTAAGCGAATGATCTGCAGGAGCGGGAACGGCAGGGTTAAGAGCACTGGCCAGAACCTGATGGATGACACCGACTCTGAAATGTGTACTGCGTCCACTGGCCGTCTGACGGTGCACCGCGGTGGCGTGCAAGCTTGCCCCATTATCATCCCACTGACCGCGCCAGACCGCGTGAGACGTCCGGATTCGCACTGCCAGGCGCACAGACACAGATGCAAGCAAGCCAGTCCGTCAGCAGGCCAGCAACGCGTGGCAAACGCGGGCGGCCTGCCGGATTTGCGGCCGCGCTTGAAGGGCGCCCGCTCCCCTGCCGACGCCGAAACATGCCTACAAGCACGCGGGGAGGCCACGGGAAGGCCACTTGCCAGGTGTCCGTTGGGGGTTGTTGCCGACCTGGCAGTGGCGTCGCTGTGGCGCCCCGACGGCGTCGCCGCCGGCGCCTGTTGACACATGGATTAACTGATTTGCGAAGAACTCCCTGGTGCCCTCAAGCTACCTGGCCATGTGGCAGCGTAGCAGTCACAGAAAGGTTTGCGAAATTTGTAGGGAGTGGGACGCGCCCCCGCCCAGGCACAGCAGCGGTCGAGTTGCCCGCGGCAAGCAGCGTCGCGACGCATTGATCAATGAGTCGTCTCTCTGTGCGCCTGCAATTCTTTCGGCATGTTTGCAAACGGCGGCTGAGGGGCATGCAGTGCAGCAGCAGCAAGCATGCCATTGTCGGACGGTTCACTAGCGGCGATGAGGCGCTGCCGAGCTCTGCAACGCCCACGGTTGCCCGGCATCGATGCGGCCTCATCAGCATTCGGGCTTGCGCAGCAGCCAGGATCCGTAGGGGTTGCCCAGCTCGATCTCTCGGTACGTCACAGCCACCGTCAGGCCCTGCGCAGCAGCACAAGGCGCAACAGGCTGCGGTCAGGCGCAGGCAGCGGTGCGGCACAGCAACACATGGCGGCGGGCTGGCGGCTCCCATCACTCCCAACCGGTACCGCCAGCCTGACACCGACGGCGCGTGCCCTGCCGCCTGCCCAGCCACACCTGCGCAGCCGCAAACTCGCCGACAGCCCCCTTGACGGCGCCCTCGTGCCGCGTGCCGTTGGCGCACAGGCACCAGTCCTCGTTGGGGTGGAACTCTTTTATCTCTTTTGCATTCCTGCATCGATCAGCAAGGCGGCAGGCAAGGTTCACAACAGCACGAGTGCTCTGCGCCTGGCAGCCTTGCAGCGGCCCGCCCGCCCGCCCGCCTGCCTGTCCTTGCACAAACCCTGGCGCGTGTGCTGCGCTGCGCAGCCCCTCGCTTTGCAGCGTTGCACTCACAGGTAGTCGTGGCCAGCAAGGATGCCGCCGGGCCGTAGCTTGGGCCACCAAAGCGCCATGTCCTCGGCGCAGCCGCAGTAATCATGGCGGGCATCCTGCGGCGCAGGCCATGGTGAAGCAGAGGGCAACAGTGACGCAAAAGTGACTTGCTGGCAGGACCAGATGCGAGCAGTTGATTCGGCTTCGGCAAGGGCGGCTGCAGCTGCCGCGGTGGCAGTGGCAGTGGCAGTGGCGGCAGCACCCCCCGGACCCACCAGCACCACCAGCGCTGCGGCCCCTCACAATGTCCACGTAGTCCAAGCTGCTGTCGGGCACCAGCGGCGCCGACTCCGAGGTGAACATCCGCAGGAACTCTGTGACGCCTTCAAATGGCTTCAGCGCTGCCACCGCCGCGTCGTAGTTTGCCTGCTGCTTGCCGTCGTCCACGTTTGCAGCTTCCTCATAATTCTCCTGCGAGGGAGCGGAGGCACACGAATCTCCTTCCCTTTCGCTGCATCTTGCGCTATGGCAGCGCCCCCGCTTGCAGCCTCGAGAATGCGAGCTGGCATTCGCGGGCCCCTCCCCATGCAAGCCCCTGCAAGCCTGCCCACCTGCTGCCGCCACACATCCACCAAAATGTACTGCTGGCAGCTGGGCCAGGCCGCCAGCGTGGTCAGAGCAAACTCGCCCCTCTGCAACGGGGCCGCAGGGCAGGAGGTGTGCGACGCAACGTTGTCAGGAGTAGCCGCCACGCACGGCAGGCGCACGGCCCGCCAGCACCTGCCGCGCTGAGCTGCCGCAGCCCCTCGACAGCCGAGCCACACCACCAGCAGCACGCTACACCTGCGCCCTTTATGCCACCACCCCTCCACCCCTCCGTCCATCACCTGCACTCCCAGCTCCGCCCCGCTGGTGAACCCCTCCCTCTCTAGCAGGTCCCCCATCTCTAGGCGCGTGCGCGGCGGCTGCAGCGACTTGTTCCGGCAGCCCGCAGCCCCGGAGCGCTGCAGTGGAGTGGGGTGGGAGAGCGTGACGCAGGGCTGTGAGGAGCAGCAGGGGCTTGCTGCAGCAAACCCTCTGTTCCTTCGGTCTGCGCTCGGGAGAGGCGCCGAGGAGGGCAGGAGCGGGAGGCGACGAGCGGCGCCCAGCTAAGCCCACAGTAGCGCGCTGGTGCATGCACGTGCATGCCATATCCAATGAGAGCCGTCCTCCTGAGTAAGGTCCCACCTGAGACGGCGTGCCACCTCCGCCTCTCAAGCTGCTGCCGCTGCCGCTGCCGCTGCCATGCAGCAGCAGCAGCGTGGCCAGGGCACCAAACAGTGCAGAGGCGACCTGGGAGCGCAGGCGCTGACTGCCTGCCGCTCGCCCCTTTGCCGTCATCTGGGCAGCGACTGCAAGGTGGAGGCGGGAGTGGGGCCGAGATGGGGCAGGCTGAGGGAAGTGCAGGCAGCGGCAGCGGCGGCGGCGGCGGCAGCAACAGCGGCAGCGGGCGGACAGCTTTAGACTCCAACATGTGTTCCTGTACCTGACAGTCAACTCCTCGAGGCGACAAACGGACGGGAAGCGACGAGCAGAAGAGCGCGAAAGGCGACAGGCGTCTTTGGGCTCCGCCTGGCCAACACCCCTGCTTAGTGTTGTGACTTTTGTGTTGAAAGAGCAAAAGGAGAGGAATGCAGGGGCCGAAAAGCGGAGCAGGAAGAATGCCAGCGAAGGGGCACACAGGCACACATTTGGCCGGAGGCCTGGTCGATAGTGCCCGTCGATGTCCCTACGTTTCGACAGCATGCAAGCACAACACGGACCTCGTTGAGCGAGGATCCAGGCGCTTGCGGCATAGCAGTCGGCGGGCACGATGCGGCGCCCTCAGCCCAGCAAGCGGCGACGGCTGTCCGTCAACCTGCTGCCTCTTTTGGCGCTGGTCATTGCGTTGGCGATGCTGCTGCTCGGTGCGCTTGCAGTTGCAAGCACTGCTGCCGCTGCCGCCACCGCCGCCGCCAGTGCCTGCTGCCTGCTGCCTGCACAGGCTGCCGCCAACGCTGCTGATCAGGCTTGCTGTTCGGCCTGCCTCTCACCTACCTGGTGCAGTTCTCAGGTCCTCGCGCGGCGGTTCTACTCAGCGTAAATCGCAGCAGGGCGGCAGGAACGGCTCGCTGCACAACCCCGCCCAGGCCGCTAATGAAGCGGCAGCAGCTACAGCGGCACGGTCAGCAGCAGCGGCAGCAGCAGCGCAGCATCTGGGCCCGCCGCGCATCCCCCGACGCATCCACCACGTCTACACCTCCTCTGCCTGGCATCTGCCCAAGGGCGTCAGCGTCGCAAACCCTGCCGAGCTGGCAGAGCACGGGTTGCCCACAAACGTGGCAGACACGATGCAGACGTGAGTTTGGTCATTAGCAAACGCCTGTTTGAGTGGTGGTAAGTGGTGAGTTGTTACATCTCAAAGGCTCGTTGAGTTGCAATGGAAGACTCAGCACACAAAAGACCTGCCGAGCTACCGGTGCGCCTGCCCGCCCTCGCCACCCCGATTGGCTCTGTCGAGTGCCCCCCCCCCTCACTTGCCTGCAGCTGGTACGATGTGCACGCGCCCCTGGGCTACACCTACCATTTCTGGGACGGTCCTGCTGTGGAGGCGCTGGTGGGGGAGCGCTACCCACAGTACGCAGCCGCGTGGAAGGCCCTGCCAAAGGATGTGGAGCGAGCCGACTTTGCAAGGTGCGGTTGAAGGCGAGGGGCGCTGCAGGGGAGGGGCGCACGGGGGCCGCACCCGTGCACGCAGCAGGGAGCTGCAGGGTGTGCGAGCAGGAGCTGGGGGGGGGGGGGGATAGGCAAGCCAAGTGCAGCCGCGGCCTGGAGGGGATTCAACATCCATCATCAGCCCGATCCTCCATGCAGATCGCACAGCCTTGTGCTTCTCCTCCCCTTTGCAGGTACCTTGTGCTGCACCACATAGGTGGCACGTACGCAGACAGCGATGTCTTCTGCTTCCGCCCGCTGCCCGACCTGCTGCACCCGCTGGACTCGCTGGTGGCCAGCTGGGAGGGGGCGTTCGTCGACGCCAACACCACCGTTGCATTCCAGTACGGCCGGCAGGCGCAGGTGGGTTCTGTGGCAACCCACCACGTCATGGGGCTCAGTGGGGTGGGTGCATTGCACGGCGCGGAGAGGGGGTGCAGCTGTCGCGCCGGTCCCCCAACCTCTGCAGCTTTGCTGCCGGCCGGCCGTGCGGGCCCATGTGTTTACGTCTTACCTCCCCTCCTCCCCTCCTCCCCCCCAGATGGTCAACTGGTTCCTGGCGGCTGCCCCTGGCCACCCCGCCCTGCGTGCCGTGATGGACGGCATCGTCGCCAACGCCGCCACCCGCCTGTTTCGAGACGACATGAGGGACACTGTGGAGCGTACGGGGCCTGGCGCTTGGACCGAAGCGGTGCTCGACGCAGCGTTTGCGCACCCACCCGCCAAGGTACCAAGCGGCTTGGTGGGGCTCAAGGCAGCTTGCCACCGCAGCTTGCCACCGCACGACAGCCTGAATGTGCAAGCACGGGCGCAGTCGGGGCTCCACTCGCGTCTCCCGCACACTCCTCTCCCGCCAGGATGACGAGTGGCGCGTGCGCGTGCTGCCGCGCATCATGGCAGGCTGGGCGGGGTTTCACTCCTACATGGCCCCGCCCCTGCTGCTCCTGCACGACTTCCGGGGCACATGGTGCGCAGGAGGGGCATGCAGTCCTGGTGCAGCAGAGGTGTCGAGGCACCTGTGCCTGTAAGCGGTGCTGCCTCCACCTGGGCCGTGTGTTCAACGCACGTTGCCTGCCTGCCGTCCACGTTGCAGGCAGAAGCAGCAACAGAAGCAGGAGCAAGGCGAGAGCAGCCAGCAGCCCGCCAAGTGAGTGAGCAGGGTGCAGCTTTGCGGCTGGTCATCCCCTGCCTGCCCCTCCTCCCCGACCCACCGGATCACCCAGCTTCGGGTCCCCTAGTGTGCATGCTGCTGGCCATGCTGGTGAAGCTGCCTGTGGACCCATCCAGCCTGCCCGCTTGGCATGCGCAAGCACGGCGATGGCCACATTGCTCAACCGAGGCGCAGCCGCCTGCGCTACCACCCTGCTCGACCCGCCTGCCCGCCATTGCCCTCTGTGCACCTCTCCAGGTATGCCGACGATTTCGTCACGCCGCTCAAGCACCCGCTGCTGCCCACCAGCGTTGCTTTGGACCCACCCTTCACCCTGCTGCACCACCTGCCGGGAGGTGGGCAGACTCACCGCATGCATGCATGCATGAATATTGTACGTGTTCCGGTCACGCCAGGCACCCCGGGTGGTACGCATGCACGCACGACCACCCGCGTGCTTCAGTCCGTTGCTGACCCTGCCTGCTGGTTTGCGCGTTTGGTGCTCCTGGTGTGCAGGTGGGGACACGTATGACGGCGCCGACGCCTCGTTTGCGCTGCTGCAGTATGGGCAGACGCAGGCGGGCAACGCGGTCAGCTTCCCGCCGCACCTGCTGGCCCGACTGCTGGAGGGCCTCGCTTTGGCTGCTGCACGCGCCATCGGCAGCGCCGGCAGCAGCGGCAGTGGAGGCGGAGGCTTTGACACCGCTCAGCTGCCGGCGGTGCTGGACATAGGAGCAGGCTATGGGCTGGCCAGCTTGGCAGCTGCCTCACGGGGGCACCCTGTGGTGGCCTTTGAGGCCGCGCCGAAGTCGGCAGCAGCGCTGGCGGCAAGCATTGCGTATAATGGTTTTCCAGTGCGGATGCAGCAGGCGGCACTTGGCGAAGCTGCAGAGCAGGTGTGCTTGGACGCAGCAGATGCAGCAGGGCTGACACCGGCACAGCAGGAGGCGGCGGAGCACGGGTACGCAGATGGTGCGGCGGCGGCAGCGCGCAGGCTGACGGGCTGCGCGCGGCAGGCGCAGCGGCTAGCGGCGGCTGACGCGGTGGCTGCTGCGCTACCCAAAGGTGTCACAGTACTGCGGGGCAAGGTGTTGTTTGAAAGGTGTTGTTTGACTGTCACGGTGCGGCATGCGCACGGTGCGGCATGCGCACGAGTACGCCCTGATTTGTGTGCCAGTTGTGCAGCCCCCCCTCATCCCCCTCCCCTGCGTGCACCTCCTCGCTGTCATGCGGGCGCGCACATTGGCGCGGTGCGTGTGCGCGCCCACGGCCGGACGGCGCAGGTGGTTCGCGCCCTGGAGCCGCTGCTGCTGTTCCACCGGCCGCACCTTCTGATGCTGGAGTGGGTTGGCGAGGCGTTGGACGGGGACGAGCAGCCGGACCGTGCGCTCGCCCCGCTGCTGCTCTGGCTGCTGCAGCGCGGGTGGGGGCGCGTCACCCACGCCGGCGCGGCGTGCCGCAAGCAGTGGGAGCCGGGAGAGGTGGCATTGCAGCACCGCTGGCCCGAGGCGCAGCCGCTCGACTTGGCGGCGGCCATCGCGGGCGAGTGCGCGCTCTTTGCGCCCTTCTCGTGTTGACAACAGCGGTCGCAGGCCAGCCCCCGCCGCCCGGGCCGCCCCCAGCTGAGCCCAGCCCCCAGGCGCTCTCAGAGTGGCTTGGGGCCGCAGCAGCCAGCTACTCGACCCTTGGCGGGGTGAGAGGGCCGCTCCTGCCCGCCTTGGATGCGGAACAGCGTCGCCAGAGCTGCAGGCTGCAGACGAATCGCTTGGGAGCTGACCGGCAACCGTCGAGGCGGGGCGGGCGGCGATGCCGGCGGGCGGCGATGGTGGCGGCCATGGCGGGAGGGCCTTGCATGGGCATCAATGGCCTCCCCTGCACTTACTGCCCCAGTTGTTAACTATTTTCCTCCCTCTGTGCGCCATGCAGAGCGCCACAGCTGCCGGCGCACTCAAGCTCGGGGCCTGCGGCTACGACGCCGGCGGCCCCGCCGCCAGCGGCACCGACGCATGGCCCGAGCCGGGCGCCACCGCAGCGCTGGGCCCAGGCAGCCCCCTGCTGCGCAACCTGACCATGTCTGCCTGCGGCGCCTGCCTGGAGGTGGAGTGTGAGCCAAGCAGCCCCTGCGCTGGTGGCGTCGGCAGCGTAATTGTGACGGTCGTCGACGCCTGCGCTGGCTGCCCGTCCGAGGTTGGAGTCGCGCTGCACCCTGCTGCCGCCCGCAGCCTGGCGCCTGAAGCCTCTGGCAGCTTCCCCGCGCGCTATCGCCAGGCAAGGCGCCGCCACTGCCACTGCTGCAGCTGACTGTCGCCCACGAGTCAGAGCAGCAGCGCCTTGCACAAGTCGTGCGTGCCAACGGTGCCGCCCAAGCCTGCATTTCCTCATCTGACACCCACCGGCCCGCCCGCCCGCCCGCCCGGCGCAGGTGGCCTGCCGTCCTCCCTCCACTATGGTGCTTGTTGTTGAGGAGTACAGTCAGGGGCAGGGGCCCAGCCGGCTGCGCCTGCACCTCGAACAGGTGTGTGGGCTCACGAGCGCCGACGGGACAGGAAGCACCTGGTGTGTTGCCGCTGCTTTGGCGTTTTCGTGCATGCAGCTGCCGCACACGGCCCCACCTGTCTTGTCCAGCGGAACTGCAGGCAGTCGGTCACCGCATCTGCTGTGTTCGTGCCGGCTGCCTGGTGCGAACCACCAATGGCACTGCCGCCCCTTCACGCTCTGCGCGCAGGTGGGAGGCCCAGGCGGCGTGCGCGCGGTGTGGACCCGCACGAGCGCAGCAGCCAGCGACGCCGTACAGGCAAGCGAGGGTTTGGGAGCAAGGGCAGGCACACAGCGCAGCCCGCACGCCTGCCTGCTTGTTTGCCTGCATGCATGCTGCCTTCGCGCTTGCACTGCTGCAAGCTTCAAACGCCCGGCTGGGTCCCCCACCTTCTCTCCCCCCACCCCTGCCCCCATCATACGCGCAGGCGGGCCTGTCGCCATCGTGGCGCCAGCTGTCCAACATCAACGGCACAGCGCAGTGGGAGCTAAGGTGCGGCGCGGTGCGCCAGGATTCGGACGGCCGTCGCAGCAGCTCTGTATGCAGTGCGCCAGCCATTGATCTATGCACTGCCTCACACCCTTTCCCCTCCTCCCCTGCTGCAGCGGTGTGCCTGCACCGCCCCTTGACCTCCTTGTGTACCCCTCGGGCGGCCCCCCGCTGCTGGCCTCGTGAGTGTTGTGTTTGGGGGCTGCTGCCTTGCGCAAGTACTGTACCAGCTGGCACAGTGGCAGAGTGGCACGCAGACCAGCTGCAGAGTGGCGCGCTCTCCCCTGTCCTCAGCTGACGCACAGAAGCTCGCCACATGCCAGCGTTTAAAGCTCCTCACATTCACATGGGCAACACCCTCCCCCCGCCCCCACGCGTCTGCCCTCGCCCCTGCTGTGCCGTCGGCAGGGCGATCATCCCTACTGCCGGCGCCACTGGCGCCTTCCAAACCACCATTCAGTCGACTCTGCCGGCGCCACCGCCCAGCCCAGCAAGCCCTGCGCCAGCAGCACAGCCGCCGGCCCCAGAGCAGGCGCCCCCGGCTGCCGAGGAGGCCGCCGGCAGCGCCCAGTCCAGAATCGACAGGCAGCAGCAGCTGCAGGCAGCAGTTGCGGATGCCCTGGCTCCCTCCCAGCAACAGGGCCTGCAGCAGGCAGCGCCCCCGCCCGGCCCCGCCGCAGAGCAGCCGCTGGCTGGCCCCGTCCCGCTGCCCGCTCCCGTGGCCGAGCCGGCTGCACCGACGCTCAGCACAGAGCAGGCGGCGGCGGTTGCTCTGGCGCCCTTGCTGGCGGCAGGCCTGGTGCAGCACCTGCAGGCAGGGCCAGCAGCAGAGGAGGACAGCGCACTCAAGAGCCAGACAGTGACCCTGCTGCCCGAGGGACAAGAAGACATCCTACCGGTAGCTGAGGAGGCGGTGGCAGCGCCGTCAGCTGAGGAGGCGGTGGCAGCGCCGGCAGCTGAGCAGGCGGTGGTAGCGCCGGCAGCTGAGCAGGCGGTGGCAGCGCCGGCAGCTGAGCAGCCGGCGTCAGCGCCGACAACCGAGGGATCTCTATTTGGCCCCGCACCCGAGCAGGCGCCAGCGCCCAGCCTCGAAGAAGTGCTTGCTGCGCTGCAGGCGCCCGCGGTGGCGCCCCCTGCCGACCCTGCTGCTGCACCAGAGAGTCCAGCCAGCGACGACGGCGGCAGCGGCGCGACCGTCGGCATCGCCGCGGGGGTGGCTGGCGGCGTGGCAGCTGCTCTGCTGGGTGCGCTCTGGGGTTGGGGCGTTCTGCAGGCGGTGGCCAGTGCATGCCGACGCGCCCAGGCTGCGCAGCGTGGCTGCCTCCTCTGCTCCTTCTCCTTGCCTCCCTGCTTCCCCCGCTCACACCTGTTGTGCATGCCTGTGCAGTCGCGGGGCTGGCCTGGTACCGGGTCGCCGGCAGTCGCAAGCGCTCCGCCGCCGCCGGCACCGCCGCCGGCGCTCAACCTGGCTCGCTGCACGGGGGGGCGCCTGTGCAGAGCGAGGAGGACGGCGGCAAGCCGGGCTGGCTGCTGAGCTTCCTGTGACGCAGCAGCAGGGCCGGGGTGCACCCTACTGGACCCCCGGCTCGGTGCAGGCGAGCGGGGCTGGCTGGGGCAGGCGGTGTCGAAAGCGCGCTGACTCTGCATCCTGCACACAGCTGATGCGCTCTCACCTGCAAGTTTGCTCCGCCGGCTCGTGAAATTTGCTGCTTGCCTGCTGCTGCCATGCACCCTGCAGGCCGCCGACGGCGGGCATCAGGCAGTTGATTACGTGCTGCAAGACTTCAACACGGGGCACCTGTCGCCCGCTGCAGCCGCCGCCGCTGCCGCCGCCGGCGCCGCCAGCGGCCGGCCGCCGCTGCAGCCTGCTTCTGGCCTCCTTCCTCGTCCGCAGTATCACCTGCCCTACGTCAGCGCTGCTGCCGACCCTTTGGCCTCTCTGGAGATGCAGTGGGTGCTGGAGGGCGCTGGGGCGTACGGCGACAGCTACCGCCAGCCCAGCCAGGTGCGAGACGTGCATATTGGGGTCGAATTTTGCTACCATGCCCCTGTTGTCCCTCTGCACCCTGCCAGCTTCGCGTGCTTGCTGCTGCCATGCCCTAGGCACGGGCCGCCCTGCTGCACACCCGCGCTTTGCCCCCCCCCACCTTCAGCGTCTCGCCTTCTCCCCCCAATGTCGCAGCAATCATGTCATGTTCACACGTGAGCCACGCACGGGGGGGTGGCCTAATGCCAATCCTCCCGGCCCCACACTTCCCCACCCCCACCCACCCACCCTGCCCTGCCCTGCCCTGCCCTGCCCTGCCCTGCCCTGCCCTGCCCTGCCCTGCCCGCAGCTGGACTCCATGATGAGCACCGCCAGCTGGCAGGGCGAACCAGCGCCCGCACCAGCGCCCGCACCAGCGCCCCAGCGCATCGTCCCGTTCGCACACAGCGCCCAGGCGTGCCTGCTGCCCGGCTCACTTCCCCAACCATCCCAGCTGGCGGCCTCGTTGCCTGGAACCAACTGGGCCGCCCCCAGCCTGGCCGCCTCCGCGCCAGCGCCGGCCGCCGGGTACCTCGCCGCTGCGCTGGGCGGCAGGGGCAGCGCTGCCAGCGTGCACAGCACGGCAGAGTACAACCGCCTTACGCCCCTGGAGCGCGTACAGGCAGAGGTGGGTGCTTTACTCGTGGGGGGAGTGCAGGGCACGGCGGCGCCGCAGCGCCGAGGCTCCAAATACGTGTGCTGCAGGTGCTGTGCCGGCCAGCGCTCCACTGCTCATCCCACTTGGGAGCGTGTGCCTCCCTGAGCGTGTGCCTCCCTGCCTTCCCCTCCACGCCTGGATGCAGCGTGGCCTGACTGACAGGTCGCCCCCTGCAGGGATCAGGCCACGCCACAGCCATCTGTCGTTTCATACCTGCTTTGCGCCTTCCCCCCTGCCTCTGCCTGGTTGCAGCGTGAGCTGATGGCGACGCTGCAGGAGGGCGAGGTCTGGGGCGACTCCGGCTCAGAAGCCTCTCCCCAAGCCGCTGCCGGCAGCCTGCCACCAGCCGCCGCCGGACACATGCCGGTGCACTCCCCAGCCATCAGCCTCGACTCACTCCGCTCCTCTGGCGGAGCTCGCGCGCACGCCGCCGCCAACGCCGGCGGCGGCAGCAGCCTGGCGCAGCACGTGCCGCTGCCCCTGCCGCTGCCCGCGCAGCACCTTAAGACAGAGATGGGCGGGCCGCACGGCCACGCCGCTGGTGCCGGCAGCGCCGGCAACCCTCTGTGGAGCGGGCAGGCGCGCTCGTGGGAGCCGCCGCCTGCGCCCATCCAGCAGCGCCCTCCCCAGTGGCCTGCCAGCCAGGGTCAGCTGCGCACGGAGCCCCCTGCCCGCCAGCAGCAGCAGGGCGACGGCGCAGGCGGCGGCGCAGGGGACGCGCCCCAGCAGCAGCAGCAGCAGCAGCAGGGGGCTTTGGTGCGCGGCGGCAGCGGCGGCTTTGCGCCCCGAGACATGATGACGTCACCACAAGCTCTGGAGAGCGCAGCTGTGGAGCTTGCTGCAGGTGGGGTGACTCAGTTTTTGTGGACTCGGGAAGGCGCGCTCGTGTTGCAAGCCTGTGCGACGCTATGAGAACCATCCTCTTTCCGGCGCTGCTCTGCATCAACGGTGGCATCTCCCCCTGTCGTGCACAGCGCGTGGGGGCAGCAGCAGTGACGACAGCAGCGCCTACTCGCCGCGCGACAGGCTGAGGTGTGCTGGGTGGGCGCAAGGGTCGGTGGTGGCCTGCCTGTACAGACGCTGGCAGCACCACGTGCACGACGTTTGCAGGCAGGGGTGCCAGGGGGTGGGTGGCAGGAACCGCGGGCAGGCGGCACATGGGACAGGTTGCCTTGCCTGTTCAATGCTGCACACATTCCTGTCGCTGCCAGCCCCCCTACCTACCTGCCCTCCCGCCCTGTGCAGGCTGTCGCCCGAGCCGGGGCCGCCTCCCGGCGCTGTGCCGTTCCACGTGAAGCACGGCGCGCCTACGCAGGGGGCAGAGCCTCACGGCGCTCGGTCGACACCCCAGCCCGCTCCGCGGCGTGCGCCAGCGCGTGCCGGCAGCCTGCAGGCCCACGCAGAGAACTTCCTGCTGCGTGCCGACAGCTTCTCGTCAGCTGCCTCCCCTGCCCTCTTCACCCGAGAGAGCACCGACAGCGTGGGGTGGGCGGCGCCCGCCGCTGCGCCGGCGCAGCAGCAGCAGGCTGTCGCGCCGCTGCGGTTTGCAGAGATGAGGCGCGCTGCGGCCGAGGCTGCTCGTGGCGGCCCCCAGGGCTGACCCCCCTCGACTGTGACACAACAGGCTGCTAGCCTCCCCAAGTTCACCCTGCCATGCACTCGAGACTCAAGACGTACAATGCTGCGTGCCCCTCGACGCCCCTCCAAGCCACCTGCCCGCACAGCCGCGCATGCACGCGTCCCTGCCTGGTCGGAACAGCCCCAACCCACACACCTCGCCCATGCCTCCTGCACGTGCTACTGCGCCTCATGCCTTGATTGCGCCTCCTGCCCAGACTTTCGACGCAACCTGTACGCACAGCACGGCTGCCCCTGTGACCACCCGCTGCCGTCACGTCTCAAAGGTGCGTTACAGGCGCGTCCAGAGGGACTGGGGGCGCTGCACGCAGGGGGGGGGGGGGGGGCGCGTGCAGGCGAGCGGAAGAATCGATGGGCCAAACGAAAGCGGGTCAAGTGCTGCTGAGGGAAAGTGTGGGGCAGAAGGGGGAGGGGCGAGGCGCCCAGGCAATGGCCCGGTGTGTGTGGGTGGGTGTGTGGGGGGGGGGGCGTGTAAAGGTGGGTTGCATTCTCCCGGGTGGGAGGGTGGGCTAGCGGGGGGGCGCGCGCAGAGGCGCGCAGGCCCGACCAGGGCCTGAACCGCGGGGGGGGATGCGGATTGCTTAGATCTTGGAGAAGTACTCCTTGGAGCCCTGGGGGTCGGGCTTCATGGTTGCACTGCCCGGCTGCCAGCCAGCTGGGCACACCTCGTCGGGGTGGGACTGCACGTACTGCAGGGCCTGTGGGGACGGAAGGAGGGGGGGCGTGGAGCGGGGAGGATGGGAGGGGAAGAGGAGGGCGCGGTCAGGAGCGGCAGGCTGAGGCAGCGGCTGCGCATCTGTCCAGCGGCGGCGAGGCCCTGGATGGCTGCTGCAGGCCGGCCCCTTCAGGGCGCTAGGCTGCATCATCATCCCGGTGCTTGCCTGCAGGACGCGCAGTGTCTCGTCGACGTTGCGGCCAAAGGCCAGGTTGTTGATGGTGGCGTGCTGGACGACGCCCTGCAGCGGAGCGTCGGTGGGCGGGGCGAAGCGGGCGGTGGGGAGAGCAGCATGAGGAAGCGCCGGCAGGCAGAGCTCCGTGCGGCCAACCAAGGACCCTTATCGGGTGGGGGAGGCGAGGCGCGCGCTGCCGCTGCCCCTCGCCACCCACCCGCCCTTCCCACCCACCCACCTCCTTGTCGATGATGAAGAGGCCGCGCAGCGCGATGCCGTCGGGCGCCAGCACGCCGTACGCCTCGCTGATCTCCTTCTTCAGGTCGGCCACCAGAGGGTACTTGAGGTCACCCAGGCCGCCGTTCTTGCGGTCTGCGGCGGTGCAGGCGGGCGAGGGCGGTGGGACACACGCGAGGCGCAGGGAGGCGGGGTGCAGCCCCATGCACGCATGCGCTGCACCCGGGTCGTCGCCCGCGGGACGCACTCCTCTGCCGCTGCTGCACTTTGCTTGCTGGCGAGCCCCCGCCCCTGCTCTCACCGGTCTGGATCCAGGCCAGGTGGGAGAACTGGGAGTCCACAGACACGCCCAGGATCTCGGTGTTGAGCGCCGCAAAGTCGGCGTGGCGGTCGGAGAAGGCGGTGATCTCGGTGGGGCACACAAAGCTGCAGCGTGCAGGTGGGGTGGGGTGGGTGGGGGGTGGGGGGGTTGGGCGCCAAGGGTCGACGTGTAGCTTGAGGTGTGCTTGAGGTTTTGCTTCTGAAGTCACACCTGGAGGGTGTCGACGACAAAGCGCAGCAAGCCAGACGGTCCACTGGCCGGCATGGTGGGCTGCCCCGGGCCGCTGCCAGGCTGGCCCCTGCGGCTGAACTGCCCCCCAGCACGGCGACCGCCCTCCCCGAGGCTGTTTAACTTACGTGAAGTCCAGGGGGTAGAAGAACAGCACCACGTACTTGCCCTGCATGCGAGCAGGGAGCGCGCCGATGTGAGGGCGGCTAGCAGTCAGCACCAGGCTGCGCATGCGATGCCGCCGCACGCATGAGCAGCGCGCCTCGGAAAGCCAAACGCAGCAAGCGCTTCCGCGGACCAAGGAAGGCCACGCCTTACGCCATGCATGCCCCCCCCCAGCCTGTCGACCGTCTGGTCAGCCTAAACACCCTCGTGCTGCGCCGCCGCCACCCACCTTGTACTGGCTCAGCTTGGTGTCCACGAACTCCTGGTCGAACACCGCGGTGGCGGTGAAGTCGGGGGCGGGGGCGCCCACCAGGGGGGCCTGCAGCAGGCGAGCGTGCGGGGCAGGTAGGCCGCGGCGGTCGGCGGCGGCAGGTCCAGGGTGCGAGTTAGGTGCCGCATCGACCCTAGCAAGCAGGATCGAGGCCTCAGGCGCCACAAGTAATATTAGCGGTCCAATGGCGGCGAGGGGAGCCGGTGGGAGGATGGGGAAGCCTCTGGAGGGCTGGCGCATTGCGGCCACTGGGGCGCGAGTTGGGCAGATCGAGCCTAGCTGTGGCCGGTGTGTGGGAGGCTGGCCGCGGGGGAGCGCACCCGCGAGGATAGTTTCACCCACCCACCCGACCGTGCAGCCATCTCCCTGCCCCACTCACCGCCGCAAGGCAAATGGTGTTCACGTTCCGACGAGCCGCGCGCACGGGCATGGCCTTGATGGCCTGGCCGCGCACCGAGGTGCGGGCCGAGAAGGCGGACGCCACAGGGGCGGAGGCGATTGCGGCGGCCACCATGGTTGCTGATGCGAAAATGTGGGCGATCGCAGCCGGAGGGGGCGATGAATAGACCTGGTGGCTAGCGCGCTACGCCCTGCTGCGCCGATCGCCGCAACAGCGATGGCTGCTTGTTGCCGCCTTGCCTTCTGCCCATCCCTCTAGCGGAGCATGTCAACTTTCACACTCAGTGTACAGGAAGCCAGAAATGTTTCGGGGCATGGCACACGCCAACAGCGCCCGCCGCCCAGCGGGACGTGGCGCTGCGCACGCCGCCCAGCAGCCTCAAAAGGGCGCTTCGGGCGGCAGGCCGTCGATGCCTTCGTCAAAGCGGCACACGCAGTCGTACACGTCCCCCTTGAACAGCGACTGCGCCAGGTGCTTGTTCTTGATCATCGCAAGCTTGAGCGCGTCGCACTGCAGGCGGCAAAAGTAGTTGGTGTGCACCGCGCGCCCCATGCCCTCGATCACGACTGGCGAGGGAGGGGCAGGGGGGGGGGGGGAGGCGAGGCGTGGGACGGGGGGAACGGAGGAGGGCAGGAGGGGTTGGCATGCACCGCGCCCCATTCAATGTCAAGTGCTGCACGGCGGGAGAGGGGCGCGTGCCATGTCCCCGACACCAGGCACGTGGATGGAACGCAAAGCATGCTGCACGATGTCGGCCACAGCATGCTAGCAATCTCCACACCCGCAGCACGCGCCAGCCAGGACGACCCCGCTCACCTAGGTCGGTGCCTGCCGCTGCGTCCGCCACCTCGCTGCTGACGCGGCGCAGGTCCAGGCAGGGGCTGCCATGCCCGCTGGCCGCGATGAACAGCCTGCGCGCATGTGCACGGTGGGACGGGAGCGGTGGGGGCGGAGCAGGACGAAGGGGAGCGTGCAGGCGCGGCCGGGTGCCCAAACCGAGTCGATCTTGGCCGCGCTGCACAGTACCGCTCTACTGTACCACACCGCAGCGTCGGCAGCACCCCCTGAAGCAAGCAGGCACCCACCCTCCCACTTACCCACCCACCTGGGGTCCCTCCAGGGCGAGGGGTAGCTCTCCCCAAACATGCCCTTGGTCTGCCGCCGACTGTGCACCGAGGGCGAGCGGCGCCGCTGCCCTCCAAGCTGCCGCTCCTCGAATGCCGACCCCGCGTCGCTGCCGCTGGGGCCGGCCTCCTCGTCAGCGGCTCCGCCGCCGCCTGCTGCTGCTGCTGCTGCTGCTGCTGCAGGCCCCGCAGCTGAAGGCGGCGCCTCGTCAGCGCCGCGGCCCCGTATCGACGCACCCTCCAGCGCTGCAATGGCCTGCTCCACGGCCGCGCCACCGCCGCCGCCGCCCTGCCGCTCCGACGCCGCCCTTTGCAGCTGCTGCACCAGCTGCTGCGAGGCGGGGGGCAGCGGCCGGCGGCGCTGCGGCGAGCCCACTAGCGAAGCCCCCCCCGAGCCGCCGCTGGTGCTGGCCAGGCCGCTGGTGCTGGCTGGCGAGGAGGCCAGCGCATCCGCCAGGGGGGAGCCTGACGGCAGGTGCGGCTCGCTCAGGAGGTTGCTGCCCTTGACAGGGACGCCGCGGCGGGGCGCTGGGGAGAAGGCAAAGCCTGCAGCATAGGTGGCACGGTTCGTGGGCAGGGTTGGGTGGCAGGGTTTGGGGGTGTCCAACACGCGCAACACGCACTCAGCCAGCTGGGCAGCGCATGCTTGCCAGGCAAGGCCGGGTCGCCGGGCAAGGCCGCGCGTGAACAGGGCCAGAGCAGCTGGCGTGCCTGCAGCGCTGCGTGTCGCAGGCAGCTCCAGGGAGGAGGAGGCACCTGCGGCAGCGAGGGGAGGGCACTGACGCAGGAAGTCTGTGCGAGGAGACCGTTGCAGGCACGGGGCAGGCAGGCAGGCGGGCGGGCGGAGCTCTGTTGGCAAGCAGGTCCAGGGCAGGGACTCTGCGGGCCCTCCCCGGCCCCTGCCTACCTAGTGAGCCCGAATCTGGGCTGGGCGTGCGCCGTGGGCCCGCGTGGCCTGGGCAAGGGAGGGGTGGCGCGTGTGCGGCAGAGGTGGGGCGCCGGCACATGGGGCACCGCCGCCGTGCACGCCATGTGACGCTGCTCCTGATGCCGCGTCCGGGCAGGGACTCTGCGGGCCCTCCCCGGCCCCTGCCTACCTAGTGAGCCCGAATCTGGGCTGGGCGTGCGCCGTGGGCCCGCGTGGCCTGGGCAAGGGAGGGGTGGCGCGTGTGCGGCAGAGGTGGGGCGCCGGCACATGGGGCACCGCCGCCGTGCACGCCATGTGACGCTGCTCCTGATGCCGCGTCCGGGCAGGCAGCGCGCTCGACACACAGGCGCCTGCCCCGCATCATGCCTCAAGGGCTGTACACCCTGCGGGCCGTGACGCTGCGCAAGCCACTGTGCGAGGCCACACTGCCACCCTCCCCCCGACTTGCAATCGAAACTGCCAGCCTGGCGGCCGCCTCACCCTGCACCGGCGGAATGCGGCCGTGGTTGGCTGCCTCTGCCGACACCGCTGCGTCGCGCGCCGCCCGGATGATGGGGCACACCTCTGCTGCCTTGGCCACCACCTGGAAGGGTCGTTGGGAGGGAGGGGGAGGGGGACGGCAGCTTGAGGTTTGCAAGAAGTGATGTGTGACCGGAAAAGGGTGGAGGGGCTGGCTGGGCACATGCCACTCCCATCACCACAAAAACGTGGAAACGTCAGTGGAAACGTCAACAATAATGGAGCATCAGGGCCCCCACCCTGCTGCCAGCTCGCTCGCCCCACGACGGCGACTCACGCTGCGCAGCTCTGCGGCTGTGATGTCGTTGATGGCAGGCAGGGAGTTGGCTACCAGCACAACCTGACGGAGCAATGGCGCAGGAGGCGGCAGGGAGGGGCAAGGTTGCTGTTGCAGAGGGGCAGCTACAGGATGCGGGGGGTGCTGGCAAGGGCAAGGGAGAGGCCCAGCTCCAAACCGGCGCAACCCCTCCGCTGCTCACCTCTGCCCCCATGCGCAGCAGCTCGCGAGCAAAGGGTATGGCCCCCAGCACCACATCCGCTCCAGCGTTGTCCACAAACATTATGACGCGCTGGTAGGGCGAAACCACGGTGCCTGCAAGGGAGTCAAAGGTGGGCAGACAGTTCAAGCAAAAAGCAGCGGCAGCAGCAGCGGCGGCGGCGGCGGCAGGACAGGGCAGCCTCACCCTCGCCGTCCTCGTTCAGGTTGCTCTTGCTGAACCAATACTGCAAAGTGGGGAAGAGGGGGGGGGGATGCTCAGGTTGTTGATGCGGGCCAAGCAGTTGAAGGGGTGACCTGTGCATCACTGTCACGGCAGCCGGAAGAGGAGACACAGCGCGCGCACGGCCAGCGCGAGCAGCAGCGCCCCTGTTCTTGCCTCTGCAAAGGCGTCAAAGTCGTCGACGCGCCACGGCCGCTGGCTCAGCTTGGTGCGCGCCTGCACCACCGCCAAGGGTTGCAGCGGGATAGTAGGTGACCTCTCGACTCGGTGCAGTGCCCAGCGTGAGTCAAAGCGTGTCGCAGCTCTGTGGCCCTGTTTTAGCTGCCCGACTCCAGGCGGTGTGCAGCCAAGGCCTGCCAGCAGCGTCAGCTCACTTCCGCAGCAGCGTGCGCTCCTCACATCAACACAGACCCCTGTTGACAGCAGCGCTGCCAGCGCGCCACCCGTCAGGTCGCTCAACAGCGCTGCAGCAGCGCCGCCACATCGCCCACCTCTCGGTACATCTCCAGTATTGACGCGCTTTGGTACAGCTGCACGCACGCGTTGGCGCCCCAGTCGAAGATGTTGGCGGCCAGCACGCCCTGCGCGGGTAGGAGAGAACATTCCGCGACGCAGATTCCCAAAGGGTCGAGTACAGAGTTAGAGGGCAAAAGCGAGCTCGTTCTCCCGGCCTGCCAGCTGCGACTGCTACATCAGCTGACACGCAGCTTGTCGCTGAGCCCGGCGGGCCCGCCCGCTTGCCTGCACCAGCGCCAGCAGGCGCGCCGGCGGCGCCATCTCGTCAATCTCCGCCAGCAGGTCGGGCAGCACCTCCAGCGCGGCGCTGTTCTCACGCTCCTTGTCCTTCCTGGAGCAGCAGCAGCAGCAGGGAACAGGGAGGACAGGGTGCTCAGCGCTCGGTCGAACGAACCAGCGTCGATCGGGCAAACAGAGGTGCACCACGTGTGAGGTGCTGTTCGCAGATGCGGCGCCGTTTCCGCGGTCTCGGCGCCGCCTCAGCAGCCCCCTCCAGCGCAGCAAAGCAGGGGCAGCACGCGGCGCTGCGCACGCGCCTGTACACATCAGAGAACCCAAACTCGCGCAGGCACTCCTCCCGCAGCTCAAACAGGTCGGCCAGCCCCAGCTGCCCGTACGCCCCCGGCTTGCTCCTGCAAGGCAGGGAGGCAGGGGGGCGGAGAGAGGTGGTGGGCCTGGTGGGCATGCAAGCAAAGTGTGGACGCCTGTACTGCGGACGCAGGGCATCAGTGCAGTGCTCTGCATGGCGGGCATGCTGCGGGCTGGGCAGGCACCGCGTACCGCAGGCGTGACAGGTGCAGGTCGAGCGCGCGGCCGCAGGCGGCGGCGCGGCGCTGCGCCTCTGGCGTGTCGCCCTCGCTCACTGCCGCCTTCTCCACCACCTGAGGGATTTGGTCCTGCAGGCACACACACAAACACACGCAGAAGGGGGGTGAAAAGCAGAAGGTCGTTCTAGCCCATTCCAAGGGCCACCAGTGCATGCCCTGAAGGTGTGCATGAACGGCACGAGCAAGCTCGAGCCGCCCGCGTCGGCGCCCACCCTCTCTGCTTGCCTGCAGTATGCCAATCCAGTACTCCATCTCCGCGGGGTCGCTGTTGATGTCGATGGTACTGGGGTTGTACTGCGGAACAGCAGGGACGTGGCAGCGCTGCCGGCTCGGTACGCTACCTGCTAAGACCGCACGCCGCTACACTCGCCACCCACCCACACCAGCAGCCACACAGCTACCACACAGCCAGTCTGGTCTGCTTGTGGCCGGGCTCGCACAGCCCAACACGGACCCACACAAGGCCCCCACACTCTCCTTTGCGCACTCCCACGCACTCCCCCTCACCTCCACAGCGTCCACCAGCAGGGGGAAGGGCTCAGAAGATGGAGTGAACTGGAGCACCCCCAGGTTGAAGTTCAGGCGCTGCTGCACCGCCGCCGCCTGCTGCCGCGTGGCCGCCACCGCCACCGCCGCCGCAAGCGCGTCGCCCACGTCTGCAGGCCCCGTGCCGCTGCCGCGCCGCACGCGCTGCCGCTGCTGCTCCAGGGCGCTGCAGGTTGGTAGGCGGCGGTGGGGTGTGCGCCGTGGGACGTAGCAGGCATGCATCCCATGTGCAGCAAAGGACGGCACAGGCATGGCGCAGCCAGTTCCTCGCCCGCCTGCAGGCAGCAGCAGCAGCAGCACACACCGCCCCACCACCCACCGTTCGTGCTCCGCCTTGGCTGCCTCGTCGATGGCTGAGCGGCCCACCGCCACAAACTTCTCAACCCAATTGATCTTCTCGTTGAGGCCTGTCGAGAAGGCAATGGGCAGGCAAACAGGGTGAGCAACGGGTGAGCAGTGGAAGCAAAGCAGGGCGCCATGCGCCTCACGCTGCCCACAACTCTCCAGTGCGCTGCCCCCGCCAGGCGTGCACCGGCTGCATTTGAAGCACGCACCTGTGATGGCGGGGCCGCGCACTTCTCCCCCAATGAGCGGCGCGCCCATGGAGAAGCGTTCCACGAAGCGAGAGCGGACCTTGCGCAGCTGCACGCCCGTCTGCAGCGCCTGCACCTTCATAAACGCGCCGACTGCACGCGGAGCGGGGGTTGGGGTAGGCAGGAGGCAGGGATGTGTGCAGCAGCGCATGGCATCCAGCGCTTGCTGTGCATGCAGGGCCCGCCGGGGCAGAGCGCGCACCAGGCAGGCGCCGCTGCTGCTCCCCTGCCTGTCATCCCCCCTCCCCTCCTCACCTGCGCCCAAGAAGCCCTCGTGCCGCAGAAACATGGCAGCCATCTCTCCCTGCAGGTGGGCAAGGCAGGCAGCCACGCGACAGGCGCAGCATGTGTATGCATCGGCCGCAGGCGGGCGGGCGGGTTGTGGGTGCGTGGATTCGCACGCCGGGCTGCAACAATCTCAGCGCCCCCATCGCACCTTGCTCCAGAAGCGAATTGCAAACGAAATTGTTTCCATGGTGTAGGGGTGCCCCCGAATGAAGAAGCCACCGAAGAAAATGCGAGACAGGTTGTAGCTGCACAGCGGGGGTGGGGTGCGGGTGGGCGGGGTGGTGGGCGGGCCGGCCGGCACAGCAGCTTGCGAGCGGACCGATCGCTGGCTGGGTCGGTGCGTCGGGGTGGTTCATCCCAATGTGCACCCAATCCCCACCCACCCCGCACGCACAGAACCGCACGCCCCTCACCGCTTGGCATTCAGGTATGCCAGCTGCCCAATGTTGTAGCTAATCATGCGGACGAGGGACTGCACCACGTCTGCGGGGTTGTACTGCTCCAGGGGCATGTGCTGCCCCACCACCTTGCCAAAGCTGCTCGCGATGGTGTTGGCTGCGAGGCGGCAGGGCAGCACAAAGTTGGTGGGGTTCACTGGGCAGGCGTCCTCGTTTCGTCCCAGCAGGCACGCCGGGCGTGTGTACAGTACAGTACAGTACAGTACAGCGTGGGGCAGCCTGCTCCCGGGCCCCGGCTCAGCGCCACCCGCCGCGCCGTCCCTCACCTGACAAGCCAATGCCAGTGTAGTCTCGCCCTCCGTAAATGTCTCCCACCAGCATATCGACCTGCAGGAGCAAGGGGTGGTTGGGGGAAGGAACAGGTGAATTGAGGTGCAGCACGTTCTCACGCCACCGCAGCTGCCAGCACAGCCACCACGAGCGCCGCCGCTGAAGCATTCGCCGCCGCTGCTGGCCTCCCTGCCGCTGCCGCCCGCTGCTCGTCACCGCCCTCACGTTGCTGTTGTCTCCCTCGTCCGACAGGGCCAGGATGTCGTTGAATGAATCCATGCCCGTCAGCAGCTTGCACAGCCCCCAGAACGTGCCGCCGCCAATGTTGGTGCCTACAGGCAAGTGGGGTTGGGGTGTGTGGGGTTGGGTGTGGGTGTGGGTGTGGGTGGGTGGGTAACAGAGTAGTGTTCCGGCAGCACGTCAGTATCATGGAGGGCCCGCGGCCATGGCAGCATCGCCGCCGAGGGCCCCTGTGCTGCTTGTGGCGCACAGGCGCGCGTCCTCGGCTCCCCGCCTCATCTCCACCTGCTCCCTCCCTACTTGCCCCCTCCAAAAACTGCCGGCAGCCCTGCGCCCCACCTGACACGCGAGTGAACTTGTTCTCTCCGTCCACCCGCACCATCGACACGCCGCTGCCAATGTTGACCAGGAGGTAGGGATACTGCTCTGCTCGTGGCAATGGGAGGGAAAACAAAAGGAGGCGTTGCAGGGGACGGGGGACACAAGGGCGCGGGGCGGTTGGCGGCAGGCACCGAGCCTGTGCGGCGACGCCAGCAGCCAACGCTCCGCCGCTCTACAGGCGGTGCGCATTTGTGGTGACCTGGCCCAGCCTGTTTCTGCTTCCCCTCGCGCGTACCGCCTGTGGGCAGGTCCACAAACTTCATCTGTGCATTTTCGTACTGGAAAGCCTCGTGGCGCACTGCCGGGGAAGGAGGGGAGGTGGTACGGGCAGAGAGCAGCATCAGGTGTCGGCAGACGCCGCGACGCCCGCTCCGCCGCTGCTTCCCACAGCACGCCGCTCAGTCAGCAGCCTCGGCACGCCGCCACCGACAGCTCAGGTCCAGCCGAGCCCTCACCCCTGTCACCCGCATCTACAGCCCTCACTCGTGCTGCTGTTCCAGCACCCTTACGAATACATTGGACGAGCGCATGCAGCTCTCACCCGCGTTCAGCAGGAAGTTGCACCCCTCCACCATGCATGCCATCTCGTCCTCCCCCTCAATGATTAGGCCCAGCTCCTCCTTGAACAGCTGCAGAGGGGGGAAGGGGGGAAGGGGGGCAGAGGGGCGGGGGGGGGGGGGGGGGGGGGGGGGGGTACAGGAGGGGGGGCCGAAGCAGCAGCAGCACGAGGCTCTGGGGGCGCAGCGGCAGTAGCGCCCCTGGTGCTGCACACGCCCGTACCCAGCCGCTGTCTTTGCTGCCCGTCATCCCGTCTGCACACTTGGGCACACGCCTGCACACCTTACCACCCCCTGCGACACGCACCTCTGCATACTTGTAGGCCCCCCCGCCCGTCGCCTTGATGCGCATGCGCCCCGCCAACCCGTCGGCGCTCAGGTGCAGCCGCTTTGCTTTGATGAACGCGACGCACTCCTTGATCTTGGCCGTCTCAAACTTGACAAAGTGCAGCTTGCCTGTGGGACAGAAGGAGCGATGCAGAACGGGGGCTTGCACCGCGGCACCCACAAAAGTGCGCGCCTCCACACTGGCAGCGTCGAGCTTGGCAGCGCACAAGATGCAGGCAGATGCAGCAGGGTCCCGCGTACACGCCCGCGAGCCCACACACTCACCGCCCCGCTGCTGCTGCGGGGGCGCCCCCGCGCGGCCGGCGCCGCCGGGCTGCGCCTCGTCGGCATCCATGCGGAAGTATACCAGCTTGACTAGGGAGCCGCCTGGGGAGGGCAAGACGGCAGGGGGCAGAGTGATTGGGGTGCACGATGAAAGGTCTTGGCATTCGAGCGTGTGCTCTGCAGCAGCAGCTGCGCTCCCACACACGCAACAGGTGCCGAGCGCGCGGCGCCAGCGCAGGCCGGCTGTCACCATCAGCGGCGGCGCCCACCTATGTCCAAGGCAATGTGTGAGACGTAGTCGCTCTGGTGCGGCAGCACGATGCAGGGCGCATCCTTGCCTCGGCTCACGACTGCAGAGGCAAGAGGCGGGGGGGGGGGGGGGGGGGGGGCGGGCGGTTGGCGCAGGGAGAGCAGGGGCCAGGCACGTTTCGGCACACGGCCGCCCTCCTGTATCTACTGCAGGGCAACCCACCAGCTGCGTGCCAGCATGCAGAGGCGCTCGCCTGCACCCGTAGGGGTGAAGCAGCGCACGCTATGGTAGCAGGGCCCCGCAGCGCACCCCGCCCACCTCCGTCTGCTGCCTGGTGGATGGTGGCGCCGGTGACGTCGAGCGTGGAGGGGCTGAGCGTGGGCTGGTGCATGCTGTACGGCGGCCCCGCGTCCTCGTCATCCATGAGGCTCGCCTCCTCATCCTCCATTGCTATGGACGGGGCGCTGCTGGAGGGCGGCGGTGGTGGCGGAGAGTCGGGCGCCGCCGTCGCACTCGGGTGCCCTGCTGCTGCTGCGTGCTGGCCAACCGGGACTGATGGTCCATTGGTTGGCATCGTTGCGCCTTGGAAGGCGTCGGGGACGTCGCTAGGCTCGCCAGGCGCCCCTTTTCGGCTTTGCGCACGGTCGCTGCCCGAGCCGCGCAGGCCCAGCGGCCACGGCATGTCTAGCCTAACTACAGACGATGTAATGTCGTAGGAGGGGCAGGGGGCGCTGGGGCGGCCACCCGATGTAAGCTCCAGAGCAGGCCCAGCAGAGGTGTCGTGGGGCGCCCGTGACCCGCTCCCCGCTGTCGGCTTCGTGCTCCGAGCCTCTGGGCTGTCGACGCGCGGCTCCAGCGTCCCTCTTGGGCTGCTTGCGCCTCTGCTCTCTCTCTCTTCCTTCCCACTCGCCACCCGCGCCGCGCGGGCTCCATGGCGGGTGAGAGCTACGACCCGGTTGTTGGCTTCGAGAGGCCGTACAGCCCTCCCCAGCGCCCGCTGACACATCCGCCTCCCGCAGACTGCTGTGCAGGTCGCCCCGCGCCGCCCAAGCCCTGGGAGCGAGCGGCCGCGGGTGGAGCGGCTGCCAGCCCGGCGGACGGACTGCCCAAGCCGTGGGAGCGGCCGACCGGTGCGCCGCCGCCGCCCAGCCGCCCCGCGCCGCTCGCCCTAGCTACCACGCCTCGCACGCCCACCCCTGACACCACTTACCGTCCCCCTCCCGCGTTCAGGCGCACCGACGCAGACAATAACGCCCGCATCTGCCACCACCAGCGCCCTAGCCGCCGCCACAAACGGCACCGCGCCGCGCCCCTGGGAGCGCGCAGGCACCACGGCGAACAGCCTTGCCAGCACCAGCTACGGCGGCACCGGGTATGGTGCTGGCTACGGGGCCGGGACCGGATACGGCGGCGCCTACAGCAGGTGTGAATTGGGGAAAGGAGCTGATCGGTGTTGTGCAGCGACGCTTGCCATCGACGGGGCTGTTGCAATCCGCCGCCCTACGCTCCGTGCACATGCCTCCACCGCCGTGCAGGCCCTACGGTAGCACCAGCATGTACAGCGGCGCTGGCGGCTACGGAAGCAGCATGTACGGCAGCGGAATGTACGGCGGCGGCGGTGGCTACGGTGGCGGCATGTATGGCCGGCCTGGCGGCATGTATGGCTCAGGTGCGCTACCCAAGCCTGCAGCGGGGTGGCGGGGTGTGCAGCCAGCTTCCGCGCTCTTTGCTGCGTGCGGGGGGGGAGGGGATGAAGTGGCCTGCTCTTTGCGGTATGAGCAACCGGATGCAACGGCAGGCATGCCCTGTGGCGGCAGCAGTGCTTGCTGGCGCGGTCTCACTGTCGCTGCTGCCTGCTGCTCCTCCCCCCGCTCTAGGCGCAGGCTATGGCGGCGGCCTGTATGGGCAAGCAGGCGGTATGTATGGCGGAGGAATGTACGGCGCCGGTGGCGGAGGAATGTACGGGCAAGGTGCCATGGGTGAGTGCCCAGCAGTAGGAAAGCGCTGGCAGCTACGGAAGAAGCATGTACGATTCGATATATACGAATACGATCACGGAGCACTGGGAAAGCGCTCCTTGATTTGGAAGAACTGCTGATGCTGGCACATGCCCGTCAGCGGTAGGCTTCAGGCGAAGCGAGTGTGGCTGCGGCGCAGCCTGCCGCTCTCCTTCCAGTCTGAACATGCCTGTGCTGCCTCGCAACCACCTCTGCAGGCCCCTATGGCCCGAACGACCCGAACGGCCCGCCGCAGCCGCCCTCGGCCTGGCAGGCCATGCTGCACGCCATCTCGGGTGCGCGCACACATTCGGGGGTCGACACCGATACCGGGGCGGGACGGGTTCCAGTCCAGTGGGCAACGTGCTTGCCTGGCCGAGCCACCTGGCGTGCCGCCCTGCAATTTCTCTGCCGCCCTCGCCCCCCTGCCGAGCTGCCCTGCTTCCCACCGTTACGCCCGCCACCCACCACTGCAGGCGTGGTCCACTTCTTTGGCCGCCTGTCCTTCCTGGTGGACGAAAACGCGCACGCCATGCACTTCTTCATCTCCGCGCTGCTGCAGCTGCTCGACAGGTGGGGCCAACGGTCGCGGCGTGGGTGGCGAAGTCTGCCGGGCAGAGACACGACGGGCCGCTGATTGGGCATCGGCACATTTGAGCAGCCAAACAGAGCACTGCCCTCGCACATGACCCCACCCCAACCCACCGCTCTTGCCTGCCTGCCTGCAGGTTTGGGTCGCTATATGGTGAGCTGGCGCGCTTCGTGCTGCGCCTGCTGGGCTTCCGCCCCAAGGACAAGGACAAGGCAGCGGCGGCAGCAGCAGCAGCAGGCCAGCAGCAGCAGCAGCCGGGGCCACCGGGCGTGCAACCGCGCCCGGCTGGCCGGCCGGCGACCAAGCCGCGTGGCATGCCGGGCATGCCGGGCATGCCAGGTTCGGCACCTGCTGCGGTGGGAGCATCTGGCGGCGGCGCCGGGGACTGGGCCTCGCTCTGGGGGTCCAAGTAGCGCGGCGCACTTGATACCGTGTACAGCCTCAGCCGCATGCACTTGCCTAGCCCTCCCTACCCATGTTCTAGCCCTCCTGCTCAGCCCCCTCTGCTTGGCCCTGTGTTGTACGTTCGTTTGTTGCCTCCGCATCCGTGCCTGGCTCTCTGCCTGCGCCCTGCGCCCGATCGGCGTTGCCCGATTTTGAACCAATCTGCTTTCCTGCCACAACCAGCGTAACACATGTGTGCAGCGCCGGGCCGGACAGACAGGACAGTGATCACAAGGGTGTGCCAACGTCGACAGCATTCACCGCGCTGCAGGGGTCGCTGCAGGGCTGCCTCCGCCGCCCTGCGCGCCGCTCACAGCTGGCCCCCCCGCCAGCCTGGCCTGCAGCCGGCGGCTGCCCTCGTCCAGCTGCGCCAGCGTGTCTTCAAGCACCGCCACGTGTGCCTCCAACTCATCTAGCGCTGGCCACGCTGGCGCCTCTGCTGCCTGCGCCGCCAGCTCTTGCAGGCGCTGCGCCGCCGCCGCCGCCACATCCCCCTGCTGCTGGTACCGTGCCGCCGCCGCCTCGTTGCACCACCGCAGCAGCTTCTGCTCGCTCACCCCCTTGCCCAGCTCAGCGCCCACTGCCACCTCCAGCTGCTCAATCAGGCGGGCAGCGGCAGCGGCGCTGCTGCCGCGCGGCGCTGCGTCGGAGGCGGGGCTGCCTGGCACGGATCGCAGGCTGCTGGCGGCGGGGCTGCCCAGCGCGACGCCAAAGCCGTCGGCAGGCGCCGCCCCTGCAGGCTGACCTGCTTCTCCTGATGTCGTGTGCACGGCTCCAGCTGTACTTCCTGCAGGCTCCGCCGCTGCTGGCGTTGCTGCTCCTGCTGCTGACTCTGCTGCTGCAGGTTTTGCTGCCGCCGCCTCTGCCGCAGCTGCAGCCGCCGCCTCTGGCAGGCCGTGCACCATGAAGTGCCTGTACAGGGCTAGAACCAGCGCTGCATCATCAGCATCCTCCCGCAGGCTGCGCTCCGCCTCCGCCGCCTCCTCTGCAGGCAGCGGTGCGTGTGAGGACGAGGTGGCAGCAAGAACGCTTCATGGGAGGTCATGGGCAGCATGGTCGGGAAGTGGCGGGCATGCATGCACATGCCTCAAAAGCTGGGCTGGCCAGCGTGTTGAAGAAAACTGGCACGCGCAGCGCAGGATGGTAGCATGGTAGCAGCAGCTTGCCTGCCGACAGTCGCCCTGCCGCCGCCACTGCGGTGTGAATCTTGTCCAGGGTGTCTGCTGCGCTCAGCTCAGCGTGGCCCTGCAGGGGGTGGTGGGTGGTGGTGGTGGTGGTGGTGGTGGTGGTGGTGGTGTGTGTGTGTGGGTGGGGGGTGGGGGGGGGGTGGGGGGAGGGTCAGGTGGCAGCAGCTGAGGCGGCAGGGGAGTTGAACAGCACACGCCAGCTGCGCAGATCACGGCGCAGCAGTGCAAGCAGTGTGGCCCATTCATGCTGGAAGGTCGCCCGCGCACGTTGGGTGCCTACCGACGCCCCACTTGCCTGCACCCCCAGCACATTGCCGGACGGCATTGTAAACATTTCCACAGGGGCGGTGGGGCTGCGCGCCAGCAGCACCGCCCCTGGCGGCAGCTCCAGCACGCAATCGCCGTGGGACTCGATCAGCGCCAGGCTGGCGAGGGGGCTGACGCTGGTGCCGCCGCCGCCGGTACTGCTGCTGCTGTCGTGCTCTGCCGCTGCACTGCCGCTGCCGCCATACGATCCACGTGGCGCAGCTGCGGAAGTGCCGCCGCTGCCAACGCCCGCCGCTGCTGCTGCTCCGACCTCCGAGGCGGCAAGGCGCCATGCGGCGCAGCCCCGCAGCGCAGGCAGCAGCTCGATGCGTTCCACACCCAGCGCAAACCGCCCGCTTGCGTTCTTGCCCACGCGGCCGCCCAGTGCTGCAAGGTGGCAAGTTGACGCATGAGGGCACTCAGTATCAGGGGTGACGAAGAAAGGCACTACACCAGCACACAGCCCGCTCATCCAAACGCGTTCAAGCGACGTGAGGCTGTGGCCGCCCGTACATGCTGCCCACCTGACGCCAACACTTGGGCGCCAAAGCACATGCCCAGGAAGCGCACGCGAGGGTGCTGGGCCACCGCATGCCGCAGCCAGCCCTGCAGCTCGCGGATCCAGGGGTGGTCTGCAGGGGGGCGGCGGCCAGGAGGGTTTGAGAAAGGTGGAGAAGGAGCCCCAGCAAGAGTGCAGCCAAGCAGCCCCCCCCCCCCCCCCCCCGCCCCCCCTGCTTGCCTTCATACACCGAGTAGTGGCTGCCGCTAATCAGGACCCCGCGAATCCGCTCGCTGAGGCCCTCCAGCGGCGGCAGCTCGCCCTGGTAGCAGCGGTAGTGGGTCCACTGGGCGCCGGGCTGCAGCAGCTGGAAGGCGGTTGCCTCGTGGCCCGCCCACTTGGCGGCGTCCTCGCAGTCAAAGTAGGCGTAGCGCAGCGGCGGGGAGCCACCGGCCATGGTGTCACAGACAGGGGTGCAGGATTGCTAGAGAAGGTGCTCGTGCACTAGGCAGCTGGCGGCAGTGGCGGCGGCGGCGGCAGTCTGGCGGTGGTGGCACTAGGCAGCTGGCGGCAGTGGCGGCGGCGGCGGCAGTCTGGCGGTGGTGGCGGCAGCGGAATTGGTGCCTGCCTCAAGCTGCCACACCAACGTGGGATTGGGCAGAGGCAGCTGGCGAGTGCCAAGTGCAAGGGGAGCGAGGGGCAGGAATGCAGGCAGCGCCGGCTCGAAGCGCTCTTCACGGTTTCACGATTTTACTGTGTGGTGTTCAGAGGCGGGCGTGAGGCATTGGGCAGCATTGTTTGGTGCTGCCCCGTGCTGAGCCCTCGCTTGTTTACAGCGGCGCGACTCTGGGCTCTGCAAACCATCCGGCGTTGCCGCCATGATTCCCGTCTGACCCAAGCAACAATTTATAGAGCCGGCGGGTGGCGCTATGCCTTCTCCACGCTTTGTGGATCGCGGCGCGGCTCTTGGGGAAACAACAGCCGGTCTACAGCTGCACAGTGGAGCTGGAGATCACCGGGGCGCGGCTGCAGGAGGCACACAGCAGCCAGCGCTGCCTGGCGCACCGCTGCTGCCGCCTGCCGCCGCCTCCGCCGGCCGGCGCTCCGACAGCCCCTGGCATGCGCTGGAGATTCAGAGCTCGGAGGACGGCAGCGGGCACGTGCACCATGCCAAGCTGGAGGCAGCGGTGCTCACGGCAGCAGCCCTGCACACCACCGACCCCACCGAACGCCTGCTGCCAGGGGCGCCCAGCGAGCGCCGCCCGTCCACCCCGGTGCTGCCAGGCGGCATCAGCAAGCGCGAGCGTATGGTCATGGTGTCGCTTTTCAGCCTGACAGCAGCGCTGCTGTATGCAGGTGCACAGGGGAAGGGGCGCCTGGGGTGGCAAGGATCGTGCCGCCTGTTGGCCGGCACTGTGCTGCGTGCGGGACCGCCGCTGCACCGACTGCGGCTGCATCAACCGCCCCGCCCGCCTTCCCCCGCCTGCAGATCAAAACCTGATGGCGCCCAACTTGACAGCCATTGCCACAGGTTGGTGAACGCTTAGAGAGTGTGCTGCGTGCATGCACCGATGCTGTGCGGCAAGGACATCCCAAGGCCTTGTACAGTTGCCCGCCTGCTGCCTGGCACCTGACACCCGCCCACCACCACCATGGCTCCCCCCCTCACTACCACGCCTCCCCAGATTTCGGTTTCGACGAGGCCCAGCGTGACCGCATGCTGGGCGGCGTCATCGCTGCTGCCTTCTACCTCGTGGGTGCGTGCTGCCGCTGCACGCTACTGCAGGCAGGCAGCGTGGTTTGGGCAGTACGTTTCCCGCCCGTTGGGATGGAGCAGGCCTGCCGCGCCACCGCTGTGCTGCGCTGCCATCCTCCTGCTTTGCAACCCTGCCTTGCGCCTGTGGCGTGCGCTGCTGCACAGTAACAGCGCACTCGGTACCTTGCCCCCGCAGGCGCCCCCGCTGCGCTGCTGTTTGGGTGGCTCAGCGACCACGTCAACCGCAAGCGCCTGCTGTTTGCTGCGGTGGTGCTGGGTGCGTGGGTGCGCGCTTCTGCCGTGGGTGCAAGCATGCCCGGCAGCTAGTCACCGCGGTGCTGCTTGCTTGATTGACAGGTGCGCTGCCCGGCTGCCCAGCCCTGCCTGCGCTTTCGCCACATTTTTTCCCGTGCCCCACCTGCGCCCTCAGTTGTGGCCGCCGCCGCCCGCCCCCCGCCGCCCCCCCCCCCCCCCCCCGTGTCCAGGCGAGGGCCCCTGCATGCTCACTATTTTCGTCACAAACTACTGGCAGCTCTTCACGCTGCGCCTGCTGACCGGCATCGCCCTGGGAGGTGCGCCGGGGGGGGGGGTCCCGCTGCTGCGGCGGCGGCGGTTGCTGCTTGCGCCGTGTGGCTGTCGAGGGCGGTTGCCTTTCGATGTGCTCCCGCAGCAAGCCGTGGCCGTTCCGCCTGTACCCCACAATGCCTCGCCTGTACCCCACAATGCCTCGCCGTACCCCACAATGCCTCGCCTATACCCCACAATGCCTCGCCGTACCCCACAATGCCTCGCCGTACCCCACAATGCCTCGCCGTAAGCCCTGCCTTCCTCACATACCCCCTTGCTTCCTCCAAGCAGGAGCGCTGCCGGTTGTGTTTAGCCTGCTGGGCGACCTCTACGACCCCTCCCTCCGCGCCGGCGTCAGCAGCATCGTGCAGCTCTCCACGGGCGTGGGGCTGGCGGTGGGACAGGGCATTGCTGGCTTTGCAGGTGAGGCTGGGTGGGGCCCCCTCGGCTGGGGAGGAAAGCGGGCAAGACCGCAGGATCCCCTTGCACACGAGCCGCTGCCGCTGCGCTTGCGACCAGCGGACGTGTGGCTAGCGCCACGGCTGAGTGCCCTGCTGTCCGGCATGAATTGCCGCTGGCTCCTCTCTGTGTGTCTCTCTGTGCAGGCCCCGCGATTGGCTGGCGCTGGCCCTTCTTCATTGTGTCGGTGCCTGCGATGATAGGTGCGGCGGGCGCCGCTTTGGCGCCGCATCGGCATGCCTCCACGCTTGCACGGCACTCTGATGGTGCAAAACCTGACGCCTGCCCTGCCCCCCCATCATGCCCAGTGCCAGCCTGCACACCGGCACCCCACTCGCTGCCGTTCGATCCCACGCCATTGGGGGCGCACCGTGGCACGCGTTGTGCTGCTGCAGCGCTGTGCACAGACGGATGGAGTCGATGAATGAAATATGCGGGTATCCCCTCCCCCCGCCCCCCCCCCCCCCCCCCCCCCCGTCCTGCAGTGGCCTGCGTCATGCTGCTGGTGTGCAAGGAGCCAAAGCGTGGCGGCACCGAGGCGGCGCTGCAGGAACAGTTCCAGGCACGTCGAGGGGAACAAGCGTGCAGGGGCAGCCGTGCAGGGGCAGCCACGCAGGGCCTGTGCGCAGTGCACGGCACGCGTGCTGCTTTGTTGATGCCAGCAGTGGTGCTGCCAGCTTCCGCCGCTGTCTGTGTGCCGCCCCGGGGCCCGGCCTGTCCTCACGTCGCCCCCCCCCGGCCCGCCTGCAGGAACACTCGCTGTTCGAGTACACAGAGCGGATGACGTGGCGCAAGCTGGGCCGCCTGCTGCTCATCCCCACCAACATTTTTGTCATCCTGCAGGCGAGGCAGCTCAGCTGGGTTGGGTGGTGAGGTTGCGAGGGCCTCCCTGCTGCCGCTTTGCAGCGTGAGTTGGGGTGGATGCTCTCTGGGGCACCGTCCTCACCTGCCACATTTCCGCTGCATTCCTCTGCCCCTCCCTCCTCCCCACCGCAGGGCCTGTTTGGGTGTGTGCCCTGGGGCATGATCCTCACCTACCTCAACGACTACCTCTCGCAAAACAAGGGGATGAGCGTGCAGGGCGCGACTCTGGTGGGTGGCTTAGCGGGGAGGGGGGTTCGTGCGGGTGTCGGCGCACAGGGATCCTGGAGCAGACACAGGTGGGGGAGGGCATCAGAGCCACGCAGTGCCGCCACCCATTCGGCCCGCCACCCTGCCGTGACACCAACCTGCTGCCTTCCTTGCCCACCCGCAACCTGTACTGACGCCCTCCCCACTCCTCCAGGTGTTGCTTGTGCTGGGCATCGGCGGCGCGATAGGCGTGGTGGGCGGCGGCATTGTCGGGCAGTGGCTGTACAACCGGCGGAAGTGGGCCATGAGCGTGTTCATTGGTGAGTGCATGTGTGGGGGGCGACCCAGGGTAGACCCCCGTGGGACTGGCAGCTAGCTACTGCAAGGTGCTCCTAAAGCTGCTGAAGTGTGCTGCTTCGCCTGCGCCAGGGTGTGCCGCTTCCGTGCCGCACGCGCGCCGTGTCGTATGCACCGTGGCAGCCGCCTTGGCTCGCAAGCCTGCCCTCACCGTGCCGTGCCCAATCCGCCCCTGCTTCGTACCTGCAGGCACCTGCACCGTCGCCGGCGTGCTGCCCATGTACTTCCTTATAAACGCCGACGTCAAGAATGTGCTGCCGCTCACAATCATTGCCGCGCTGCTGGCGGGCGGGCTCAGCGGCACCGTCGGGCCAAACATGCGGTGCGCCGCCGGCCTGGGGTGGGGGTGGCTGTTGGGCTAACCGCCTGTCTGTCGCCTGCCTGCCTGGCCTCGCCCGCCGCTGAATGCTGCTGCTGCTCCGCTGTTGTTGCTGCGTGCGTCCCTGCCCGCTGCCTACGTCCCCTGCCCACTGCCGCCCGCCCCCACGCCTCCCCCCGGCTGCCGCAGTGCCATGATCATCAACTGCAACGAGCCTGAGACGCGCGGCATGGCGCTGGCCATCCAGTCCATGCTGGACGATCTAGGAAAGGGTGAGCAAAGGGTGGCCTGTGTCCCGCCGGGAACGCAGCAGCCGGCTGGCGGGGGGGCGGCGGCGCTCCTCGCACTCCTCCTGCACCCCTCTCCATCACTCCCCCGCCCCTCCACCAATGTCTCTGCACAGGCCTTGGGCCCGTGTTTGTTTCGTTCTTCATCCAAAAGCTGGGCCGCTCTGGCGCCTTCAACCTCAGCACGGCCGGCTGGATCCCTTGCGGGCTGCTGCTGCTGGGCACGGGTGCGCGCGCTGGGGAGGCGTGGGGCGTGGAGGCCTGTGCATGCGCGTGCAAGCGTGTGCTGCCGTGGTCCGCGCAGGCGGTGCCGTGCAAGGCGGCCACGCACCCACGCATGCACAGAGGCTTTGTGCTGGTCGTGCCAAAGCCGCAGTGCAGCGCTGCTTGCGCTGCTGCCCACCCTTCCCGCTCGGCTCGCCTCCCCCCTCCCCCTGCCCTGCCCTCTCCCGCAGCCTTCACCCTGGCCCGTGACGAGGACGCCATGCAGCACCGCCTGCGCAAAGTGCTGTCGAGCTACACCTTCTCTTCCTCCACGCTCAACCAACTGGACGAGGATGAGGATGGGGAGGTGGCGGAGCACGAGTATACGCAGCGCCCGCTTGCAGCGGCAGCAACAGCAGCAGACGCCTTCCCCTCGCAGCATGAGCAGCAGCAGCTAGGCGTGGTGCAGTTACCGCTGACGGCAGTAGAGGCGGCGCTGGCAAAGCCACTGGGCGATGGTCGTGACGACGGCGGCAGCGTGGCGGGTCGGCCGGCGCCGCCGTGACCTTTTGCACCACGACTCCTCCAGTGACCCTACTGTTTTGTCTGCCCCTCACTTTTAATTATATTCGCGGCTCTGATCCTGCACTGCCAACTGATTCTCTGCAATACCATTCTTCAGTTACTCGTGGAATGCGGGTGTGCAGGCGCGTGGCTGGCATACACGAGATGCAGGGGGCCTCGCTGGGGAGGCGGGGCGCTCTAGAGTGCAGGTCGGCGCTCGATGCAATGGCGGAGAGGGGAGCAATTCTCAGAATTGAATAAAATGATTTTCGATGGTGGGATGCAGGAGCGCAAAAGCGTTGGTACATGTGTGGGCGGTGGAGGGCCCGCAATATGATGATGGATGATAGGGGTCGTTGATTGTGTGGCGCTAGGCCGGGGCAAGGCGTGTTATATTCAATGAGGGATTGAGGGGGGGGGGGGGAGGGGCTGCTAGGGGAGCGCGCGGGATGTGCCGTGTGCCGAGGGACGGGTGAGGCTGTGCGAGACTGTGCAACAGCGTGCTGGGTCATGGCGGTGGGACAACGGGGCGCTCGCACGCACACGTATCTGCTAGCCAGCTACCAGGCATCGATCTCCTCGCGGACGCTCAGCGAGCTGCGCCTGGCAGCGGCAGCCTTGCTGCGAGCCTTGCCCTTGCTGCCGCCGCTGCCGCTCCTGCTGCTGCTGGAGGCGGCGACGCTGCCATTCATCGCCACGGCGCCGTTACCGCCGGCGCCGGCGCCGGCCAGGACGGCGCCGCTGCGGCTGCCGCCGCTGCCCGCCTTGGTGACAGCTGGCACAGCAGCCTCCACTGCAGTCAGCATGTCTGTCAGGTCTGCGCCGTCCGCCGCCGCCAGCATGTCTGCCAGCGTGCCCGCGTCCGCCGCCGCCAGCACGTCAGCCAGCGCAAACGATTCGTCGCCGTCCATGCTGCCCTGAAGGCTGCGCCGCGCTGCGTACGTCTTGGCGGCGAGCTTGAACAGGCCCTGCGGAGGGGAGGGGGGCGTGACGGGCGCGGTTTGAGAGTTGCCATCACGGGGGCACACGCTTGTGTTTGCGTGCAGGCAGCCATGGCTGTCGAGCCGTCCGAGCGGGCACAGGCCCCACGCTTGCTGTGCTACATCGGGCCCATCGACCGCCCTGGCCATCCACCTGGCCACCCCACTTCAGCCCACCTGCCGCCCGCTGAGCCCGGTGGAGGCGGCCACCTCCGAGATGTGTTCCTGCCACTCGGAGGCACCCGGCTTGGCGCTGTCGCCCACAGCATACCCAAGCTCCTCGGCAAGCTGCAGGGGGGGGGGGGGGGGGGGGGCACGAGAGTTGTTTGCAGAAGCACACGCGCGCATGTGCAAGGGCGGTGTGCTGCTGGTCCGTCCTGTCCACCGCAGCACGGCACCGCAAGCTGCGAGCCCCATCCTCTGGCCGCCTCACCCACACTCCACCCATCCCCGCGCTGCTGCTGCGGCCCTCACCTCGTACAGGCCCCCCCAGCGCTCCACGGCGCGGGCAATGTCGTACCGCCCGGCCCTGATGAATGCATTCTTGGCGGGCATCACTCCTTGCCGCAAGCCCTGCCGTAGAAACCGGGGAGAGGGGACGATGCTTGAAGCACACACCACCAGGGAATGAACCAGGTCACACCGGTGGAAGGCGCGGGCTGGGCGCTGGGTTCCCGCCCCCCCTGCACTCATGCTCGGCCTCCTCAGCACTCGGTTGGCCGGGGATCAGCTGCCACACTCGGCAGGCGATCCAGTCAGACAAACCCGGCACGCTAGCATCAACAACCCGCTGCCCCTGTTCCGGCACGCACCTGCTCCTCGATAAAGTCGTCCACCTCAGCGCGCACGTTCTCTGGGGCATCCCAGTACCCCTTGGGCCGCCTGGCAAACAATAGGAGGGTGCAGTGGAAGGTGTGTGGCTTGGTACTGTGAGCAGGCGCCGGGTGGGAGGGCATGCCAGCACCAAGGCAGGCGGCGTGCAAGTCAGCGGCTGCCAGCTAGCGAGAGCTGCCACCTGCGAGCAAGTCCTGCCGCACTGCTCTTGCCTGCCCACCCGCGCCCCGCAACAATGCACCAAAGCCTGCGCACCTGCCCTTGGCCTTGAGCTTCCAGCCCAGCTGCTGTGCCACCACGCTGGGCCCGCCGTGCGTGCTAATCGCTTTCTCCAGGTCGCTCCTGCAAAGCACAGGCGGCACAGATGCAAAGCAGAGAGGCCGGTGTGTGAGCCAGCGGCACGACCGCACCACCGCGCTCCCTCCTCCTCCCCCTGCTCACAACACAACAAGCCCGCCAACGCCTTGGCCGGTCTGTGGCGAGACCGACCTCCACCCCCAGCCCCACCATCCGTATTTCCAACTGCCCGCCCCACAAAACCCACCTGTTCATCTCCCGCAGCTCGTTGCGCGGCGGCAGCACGCGCTGCTCGCCAAAGCAGCGCTCCAGCTCAGCAACCAGCACGTTGAAGTCGTCCTGCGTTTCGGGAGAACAGGCATGGTGGTGGGGGTGAGCACGAGATGGGGATGTCTGCCACACGTTTGCAGACAGATAATGAAGCTGGTGCGGCAGGGGCTCGCAACACGCGTTGCAGGGGCTGCGCGGGGCGCCCACCTGCATCTCCGACAGCGACGGCCGCTCGAGCTTGCGGCGCAGCGCAGCGGCGGCACCCATGGCGCCCTCCGCCTCCAGCTGGCTGATGCTCAGCTCGGCCTGGGAGTGGCAAACCGGGAGCGATTTGGGGGAACCGGGTGCGACAGACAGTGGTTTTCCGTGCAGCTCCTCCATGGCTTGCAGCCCGCGCCTGCCTGCCCCTCAGCATCGCGGCAACCCTCTCGAGCCTGCCTGCCTGCCCGCCTGCCCACCTGGATGGTCTCCACGCGCTGCTTGATTGCCGCCAGGTTCGAGGGCACGTCTTCAAACACGGTGCGCTCCAGCAGCGGCTCCAGCACGCCCAGCATGCGCGTCGCACGGGGGATCACTATTTCCACGGCGTATTTGAGCTGCGTGGCCGCGTAGCCGCTCGACGGCTGCAGATGGGGTGGCGGGAGGGGGCAGGGCAGGGCGGAGCAGGGCGTCGTCGGGCAACGGGTGCGGGGCGCGAGGTGAGGAGATGTGCAGCAACCCGCAGGCAAACAGGCCGCGCAGCCGGCGGCGCCGGCGCCAGGCAGGCCCCTCCAAGCCCGTCCACAAGGCCTGGCGTACCTCTGCGTCGCTGCTGCTGCTGCTGCTGCCGCTGCTGCTGCCGCCCGTGGGCGACACGCCCTGCAGCATCCACTTGCCCTGGAACCGCTCAAAGTCGCCGGCCACCTGGCGGAACTGGATCTCGCTGCGGCAGGGGCAGGCGGGACAGAAGGGCGCGGCGGGGCCCGGTGAAGGTTGTGGTGGGGGTGCAGCAGCACACACGTTCCGACAGCTGCACATAAGCGGGCGGCCACATCGCATGCACGCCGACACATGCAGCGAGGCACAGGCGGCGCGGCGGTTACCTTTGCGGCTTTTCTATCAGGTCCAGCACGCTCTCGGCGTGCAGGCACATGTACAGCATGCGCTTGTAGCCAACCTGTTGGGGGAGGGCAGGCGGCGGGCACGCAGGACGGCATGGCGCGTCTCACAACCATCATCGGCATGCAGCAACGTAGCAGATTACAAAGGCTGTCAAGCTTGCAGCTCGGCCGACATATAAGTCAGTCATCCAACGCAGTAGGCTGCGAGCTCCCCAGCGCATCAGCCCACAGCCAGCCCGCTGCTCTCACCTGGCGGACGCGTATGATGTTGGGAGGCGCGGAGGGGGGCAGCGCAATGCGCTGGCTCACCGCCAGGTTTGGGATGAACTCTGCCAGCCGGTTGTAGTCGGTCAGCACCGCCCACACCGCCTGCACACAGCGGCAGAGGGCGTGGGAGGTGTGGAGGACGAGGGTGTGGATCAGGGAGGGCACAGAACAGATGGAGAGGGACAGTACGGGGCATGGGACTGTTTGGTGCGAAGGTCGGCAATGGAGCTGGGACACCCGCCCCCCCAGCAGAGCCCCGCCTCGACCGCCCCATGCGTGCGCACCTCTGGTGGCGCGTCAATCGTGATGGCCGCCACCGCTCGGCGGTGCAGCGTGTCAAAGGTGTCCAGCCGCCGCAGGTGCACCTCTGCTGCTGCAATGTTGGCGGGGCGCAGCGCGGCGAGGCCGCCGCCCGAAGGGGGGCCTGCCGCACCGTTGCTGCTGCCGTTGGCGCTGCTGCTGTTGCCGCTGTTGCTGCTGCCGTTGCGGCCGCCTGCTCGGCGCAGCTCAATCGCAGGGTAGGTTGCCTGCAGCCGCTCCTTCTCCGCCTGCCGCTGGTTCAGCTCCTGCTGCGTCTGCGGCTGCGTGCTGCTGCGGTTGCCCGCCGGCGGCAGCGGCACCGAAACCACCCCCAAGTAGAGCGACGGAGGGCCGGCCGCTGGCTGCGCACGCTGCAGAGGCCGCTGCGAGTTGGCGAGCGCGGCCTCCTCGTCCTCGTCCTCGTCCTCGTCCGCCGGCGGCAAGCCCTGCTGCTGCCGCTGGCGCGCCGCCGTCAGCGGCGCCGCCTCGGGGAAGCTGCTGCCGGTGAGGCGCCAGAAGGGGCCCTTGCGGGGCAGCCCCTCGTCCCGCGCCTCCGCCTGCCGTCGCTGCTCCTGCTCCTCCTGCGCCTGTTCCACCGCCGCCGCCGCCGCTCGCGCCGCCTCCTCTTCTGCCGCCTCCTGCTCCAGCGCCGTCCGCGCCTGCTCTGCTGCTGCTGCCTGCTGCTGTGCCCACGCAGGGATGGGAGGGTCGTCCTCTGTGCCGGCCCACCGTGCCAGCCCAGAGGCGCGCAGCTTGTTGGCCGCAATCTGAGGGACATTGGGGGACCGCGGCGGCGGGGCAGGCGTCAGCAGGAGCCAAGCAGCTGGTGCGAGCAGCACTGCCAGCACTAGCGCAGGCATGCATGCAGGCAACCAAGCAGGCAGCCCGCACTAGCATGCAGGCACCGCAGCGCCCACACAGCACACACATCTTGCTTCCCTCCCTGCCACGCCATGCGCTTGCGCGCACCTCCTCCGCGCGGCGCGCCACCGCCTGGATGTTGGCCGGCAGCCCAGCGCGCACGACGTAGCTGACAATGGCACTGGGCAGCGCGTACTTGGGCCGCACGCTGACGTCAAAGCGCAGCAGCGTGGCCATGCCGACGGCGCTCGACGGGTCTGGCTCCACCACCCAGCGCCCAGTCATCTCCTGCGGGCAGCGTGCAGCCGGGCTCGCAGGCGTAAAGCAGCAGCGTGCCGTGCACGCCGATCAGCCACGGGCATGCAGTGGCACAGGGCTGCAGCCGGGGCAATGGTGAGCGATCAGCCGGGCAAGTCGGACATACCGCCGCCGCGTGCCGAACAGCAGCACCTACCTGGAAGTCCCCCTCGAGCATTGTGAAGCGCGCCTCCCGGCGCCCCAGCGGCAGCTTTGCCTCCTCCACCTCCAGCAGCGCCTGCGCCTCCAGCCGCCACAGCACGCCCTGGCTGCACCCGCGCTGCCGGATCCGGACCTGGCGGGGCAAGGGGGGCGCAGCGCGCGGCGGGGTGGACACCTGGCGGGGTGGACACCTGGCGGGGTGGACACCTGGCTGGGGCGCTTCAAACGGCGCGGGCCCTCCACGCAGCCGCGCGCCCACACCAAAGCCCCACACCAAAGCCCGTTGACGCTCACCCTGCCGGCACGGGGGCTGGGCAGCCGCTCCGAGCTCTCCAGGTTTGGCACAAAGTCGGAGAGGCGATCGTAGGCGGTCAGCACCCGCCAGACGACGTCCACCGGCGCCTGCACCACCGTCTCCGCCACGATGCGCTTGCCGCTGGCCTGCCGTCCCGCTTCATACACCTTGACGGTGTTGAACGGCAGTGCAGCGCCGGTGCCACCTACTCGGACGGGCAGACGGCGACGTGGGTGAGCGGCAGCAGCGGCGGCGGCGGCGCCACCCTACTACCAAAGCGCTGAGTCCCCCGGCCTGCCCGAGAAACCAAGCTACTATCCACCTACCTGAGAAGGCCGCCAGGGCAGCGAGCGTGTGCAAGCTCCGCTGGCGGGCAGCGGCGGGGCGGGCACCTTGCCAGGGTGCGAGGCGGCGCTGTGAGGTCCATCCGCGCAGCTCCACACTGCCACGAGTGGCTGATGGCTGTCCTGGGCCCCGCCGGGCGCCGTCGGGCGGCCTCAGCCCCCGCATATAACCCGCTGTTGCTCAGCCCGCTTCCTCCAGCGTGCCCCGTTTCAACGTGTGATAGCAAAACGTGTTAATGTTGCCTCCGGCGATGGCTGGTCGAAGATTGCCCGCCCCACCCTGTCGCCGCCGTGCTGTGGCGCCCGGCGAAGCGGCGCCGCGGCGGCACGGTCACGCAAGCCTGGCAGTGCAGCCATTCACATTGTGATACAATGTTTCTTGTTGGTTGCCACTGTAATTGCTGTTGCATTGGCAAGCTGCTGGCTGGAAGGTACCGCAAAGGCAGTCGAAGTCGAATCTGTTGCACTTTTCGACGGCACCGATACACCGCATGTTGGCAGTGCTGGCGCGATGGCGGGTCGTGGAGATGGTGCATGGCCACCCGCTTGGGAAGTGACACAATGCAATGACGCTGCCAGCAACGGACTGGTGGGTTGATGTTGCCAGCTGGCCGGCGGCAGCTGCACAACTTGTGGCGAGCACGTGGCACGGCCAGGATGAGCGCACGAGCTTCAACAGGTGACACGCAGCATGCTGCCGCCGTTCTGCTGCCTGGCACTATGGTGCCAGACCTCTGCAAGCTTGTCTGCATCAATGGTTTGCAACAAGTACTCCGTGCCGCCCAGCGCGAGGAGTGAGGTGACGCTTTGGGAGATACCTACTTCCACGCGTGTCTGCCTGCTGCCCAAGGGGCAACCCCTGCACTGTCCCCCCCCCCCCCCCCCCCCCCCCCCCCCCGCTTTCGGTTCCAGGCGGCATGCTCCGTGAGTTGCTGGCCTGTTCATCCCCAACCACGCAGGCGCAAGCAGGCGCACCACCGCACGCACGCCCCACCGCCGCCCGATCGCCGGCTAGGCACTGCTGCTGAATCTGGAGGTCTGTAGCAATCATGGATGCAAACTGAGCACTAGTAAGCCTGCAGGAGCGCTACAGCACCGCCTGTATGATAAACCCGCTAGCGCATCCGTTGCATCGTGGTCTCCCCTTCGCTCCCGGCGCTTGCAGGGCGCACCGGGCATGCTCTCCGGTGCCCGTGATAAAGCTGGGGAGCGATGAGAAAGAGAAGTGGGCGAGGTGAGGCCGCCCTGGGTCCCGTAAATCACGCTCTCATCGGGTGGAGTCTGCCCGCTCTGCCTCCCCAGCTGGTTGTTTCGCCCTTGCACCGACCCCACCAGCCGCAGCAAGATGCAGGCCCTCACCTCCAGCCGCGTTGCGGGCTTCAGCCGGCCCGCTGCCCGTGTGGCGGTGAGAATGAGAATGAGGGCCCAGCGGGGACTGCGGTTTGGCGGCCCGCCCGTCGCTCGCCCCGCCGTCATCAGCGGCAGCACTGGGGCCGAGGAGGGGCGGCGCAGCCCCGGGTTGAGTTGTCCACTCCGCCGCCGACCATCCGCCGCCTCTCGCCGCCCCCTCCCACTTGCCTGCAGGCCCGCCGGTCTGCGGTGGCAGTGCAGGCCAGCACCCGCCCCCTGTGGCAGCCCGGAACCACCCCTCCCGCCCACCTGGACGGCTCCATGCCCGGCGACTTCGGCTTTGGTGAGCAGGCGGCTCGGCGGGCGCGGCGCACCCTAAACCTCACACGCCGGCGCGACGGTTGAACCGGGCGACGGCAGCACCAGCGATCGCGGCTGCGGCGAGGGCACCCGATGCGCAACAGCATATCCTCCCCCCGTTTATCAGATTGCACACTGCAGCAGGAGCGGGCGGCACATGAATGGCGCGGAAGCCAGGCCAGCCTCAGCGTGCCAGCCACAACTCGGTCGCAGCAGCGTAGCTTGACGCCTGCTTGCACCCCTCCCCCCCTTGTTCTCCTGCCCTGCAGACCCCCTGAACCTGGGTGTGAACAAGGACGCGCTGGAGTGGTGAGAGAGGGGGAACAAGTGTCTGTTTTGTTTATTTATTTCAAGGATAGGTTCTGGCAGTCGACAGAACAGATCGCAGCTGCGGGCGCACCGGCAGCCAGCTGCAGGCGCACCGACAGCGCCCGCACTGGCAGCGGCAGCGGGAAATTTACGGTGGTCGGCGTGTCCGCCGGCAGTGCGTCTGCAACTGGCTGCAGCACGCTGCGCCCAGCCACACCGCAGTTTTGCAGCAGCGCCAGCATGCGCACTTCCACCTTTCAAACACTAACCACCTCGTGCCCTCCCCCCGACGCCGGTCAACCCCCCTCCCCCCCCCATCCCGCCAGGTACCGAAACGCTGAGCTGCAGAACGGCCGCTGGGCGATGCTGGGCGTTGCCGGCATCCTGTTCCCCGCTGAGCTGACCCGGTTAGAGCTGGCCGTGCGCCGCGCTGTGGCCCGCGCTGTGCAGCTCTTGGCCTGCTGGCCCCCGTCTCCTCTCTGCCTGCCCCACCCCCCTCTGCCCAATGTCTCCCCTCCACATCACCACCCCTCTCCTGCTCCTCTCCCCCCCGCCCCTCTCCTGCGCGTCCCTCCATGCAGCCAGGGCCTGCTCAACGTGCCCGACTGGGCCGACGCCGGCAGGGTGTACAACGACAGCGAGGGCGCCATCCCCTTCAGCTCGCTGCTCATGGTGCAGGTCAGTGCGATCATGCGCCTGCGCCTGGCAGCAACTGCGTGCTGCAGCCCGCCGCCGCTGCCTGCTGCTGTTGCCGCCGCCTTCCGCCTTTGCCGCGGCGGTGCTTGCGCGGGTGCCCACGCTGCCCGTGGTGGCCCCACTCGTCACCCCACCACCTACCACCACCACCACTGCCATGCTGCCTGCCTCCAGTTCTTCCTGTTCAACTTTGTTGAGATCAAGCGCTGGGAGGACATGAAGAAACCCGGCAGCCAGGCGGAGCCAGGCAGCTTCCTGGTGAGCGCCGCCGCGGCGCTGGCGGCAGTGCGGTGCTGGCCCTGGCGTGGCGGCGCCCTTGCACATCGCCCGGTAGCGCCAACAACTGTGCGTGAGGGCAGCGGGCCGCCGCCTCTGCAGCTGCATCCCTGATGCGTCCCCAACTACCGCCGCCCACTTGTTCACAGGGCTTTGAGTCTTCCTTCAAGGGCACCGGCGTGAGCGGCTACCCTGGCGGCCCCTTCAACCCCCTGGGCCTGGGCAACAGCAGGTGGGTGCGGGCGGCTGCGCTGTTGTGCCCGGCAGGCTAGATACGGCAGGGCGTGCGGCGTGCTGCTGGCTCAAGCCTGGGTTGCGCGGCGCGGAGCTGCTCAGCACTGCAGCAGGAGGCAGTCGAGCCCTGTGCAGGCCTTATGCACACTGTCGATACGTCTCGACATGTTGCTTGACACGCCGCGCCGCATACCCCCCCTTGCTCTGCGTGCGCAGCGAGGAGTCCATGACCGACTTCAAGTGGCGGGAGATCCGCAACGGCCGCCTCGCCATGGTGGCGTTCCTGGGCTTTGCCGCCCAGCACGCCGCCACCGGCAAGGGCCCCATCGACAACCTGGTTGGTGAGTGGATGCTGCAGCCTAGGGAACAAGGGTGGGCCCCCCAGGGAAACGTGCTGGTCGGTCCCTGCCGCCACCCAGGCAGGCAGGCAGCGCGTGCGCGGCCTGCTGAGCGCGCACGCCACCCGCCCGTGCGCGCCTCCTGGCCGCCCCCGCCGACCCCGGTCCCCCCCCCCCCCCCCTCCCGCAGAGCACCTGGCTGACCCTTGGGCCAACAACTTCTGCAGCAACGGCGTGAGCGTGCCCATCACCATCTTCTGATGGATTTTTTGGTCGTTTGCACGCTGCGCTGTGGTCGGCGCAGCACCCCATGAGAAGAGCAACCCCCTCATCCTGCTTGTGTTCCTATTCCTCGCTTACAACGTTCAAATCAAAACTTGCCTCCGGCTGTAACACCCAACCCCTCAACCCCACCCACGGGCGGCGGTGGCTTGATTGTAATGCTGCTCAACCGCTGCCGACGGAGGAGGGAGGGAGACATGCTGCAGCGGCGAGGCGGGCAGGCGACAGGACCGAGGGAGGCCGTGCGCTGCCCGCGCGTCTGCGCCGCCGTCGAGTTGCCCCCCCGCTTGCGCCTGCAGCCGAATGTGGCGTGCACGTTCACAAGAAACTGCTGACAAGGAGCTGCCCCAAAGGGGTGGCGAAGAGGTACGACACAGAACAGGCGGGGCGCAGTTGAAGAAAGGGGAATTGGAAGTGGGGGGAAGGGGAAGGGGAGAGAGAGCAAGGAATGAGAGCAGCGGGGTGGATTGGGGGTGATTGAGTGGAAATGAGTGGGTTCCTTGTTGGGGAGGCGTGAACGCAAGCTGGAGGGGCGGGGGGGGGGGGGGGGGGGGGGGCAAGGCGGAGCGCGGGCTGACGGCGGCGCGGCAGCTTGGGCATGGAACAATTTGGAGCGGACACGAAAGCGGAAAAAGGCTTCACAAAAAAAGGAAGACGTGCAGTTAGATTATTGTTCAAGTGTGGCAGAGTTGAGCAAAGGACAGACGCACAGAGAGGCACCGCATAGCACGGCCGACTCATGGCACCGTGCCGGCGCCGCCGGCGCCGCCCGCGGACAGGCGCCGCCGCTTGCGGTCGGCCAGGACCTGGCACACCTGGCAGCGGCGGCTGGGCAGCGGGCGCAGGAGCGTGCGATACCCCGCGCCCAGGCTGTCGAAGGGCTGCCGCCGCCAGGCTGTGTACTCCTCCCACGCCTGGGCATCCGTCAGCACCCGCCCAATCTCCGCTGCCAGCGCCTCTGTCGATGGGTACTCCTCTGAAAACATCACCGCCTTTGGGTGCGGCAGGAAGTCGCGTGCGGCGTTGGGGGCGCCGCGGTAGACGGGCACGCAGCCGGTGGTCAGCGCATGCCACGCCTTTTCTGCGGCACGACACGACAAGAGGGGGTGCCCGGAGGAACTTGTGTCAGGGTGGCCCAGGGCGCGCCCTCTGGCTGCCCACGTGCCACTGCCAAACCCCGAGGCAGGTGCCGGTCCGCGCCAGGTGGGGCGCTACAGGCGGGCCCGACGCCGCAAGGCAGTGAGGACACGCGCGACCCCCTGTGCTGCCCCCCCCCCCCCCGCTCCCCCCCCCGCCCCCCCCCCCCCCCCCCGCCCCAACCTGCCCTGCCCACCCACCGCCCGCCCACCTGTAAAGTAGTCTGGCATGTCGCTGTTCTCCATGCCGATGCACACGCGGAAGCGAGACTGAACCACAAACTTCTGCACCTGCCGGGGGGGCGAGGGTGCGGGAGGAGGGCAGGCGCATGGGCCGCGCGCGCGCGCAAGCCAGACCAGCTGCGCAACACAAGCTTGTTGGCACACACCTTGCCCGCCCCGCCCGCCGCCCGCCGGCCCCCCACCCCCACCCACCCACCCACCTGGTAGGGCGACGAGTTGGGCGGCACTGTCACGTTTGGCTCCGCCATGTTGCGCAGGCAGCTGCCCATGGCATGCACTGGCAGGCCGTGCGTCTCGTTGAGCTCCTGCACCAGCCTGTTGCGCCCGTTGATGGCGTTGCAGTTGGAGGTGATGTACAGGATGGCGGGGCGGCGGGCGGCAAACCCCGGCAGCGCCGCCTCATCCGAGGTGCGGATGTCAAAGGGGGCGTAAGGGAAGGGCACCTGGGGGGGGGGGGGGGGGGGGGGGCGGCATGTCGAGACGGGCGGTGGGCGGACGGAGGGTTGAAGGACAGCAGGCAGGCAGCGCTTGTTACGAGGCGCGCGAAGGCCGTGCAGGGGGTGGGCAGGCGGGGGCGTCGCCGCAGGCACTTCGTCACTGCGTGCGCTGCCGATGCACCCGTGCGAGGGCTGTAGGCACCCTCCCAAGTGTCACACCCACCCACCCACCCACCCACCTGTGAATCTAGTCGGTACGTCATGTTGAGGTCGAAGCTGGACCTGAACTTGGCATCCTCCTGCAACACGCACCAAACACCAGGGCAGGGCGGGGCGGGGCAGGGAGGGTGCGGGGTGAGACAACGGGCGGGGGCCCCTGCAAGCGTCGGCGCTTCCTCCTGCCAGCTCGAGGAGGCGGCGGCGCCACGAGCGACGGCCCAAACGCTTGTGCGTCGCAATGCATGCAGCCGTCCGGCAGAGAGGGAAAGGGCGCGCTGGGGCCCTCCCCGAGCTGTCCCTGACGCGCACCCGGTGCCCGCAGGCGCACAACATGTCAGGCTCCCAGCCCCCGACAGCGTGCACAGCACCGCAGCGCGCGTTTCACACCTACCTGCAACGGATAGTTGACGGGTGACTCGAGGGTGGCTGCAATCATCGCCTGCCCAGGGTGGGGCTGCACCAGCGTGGTGTAGCTGGTGTGCGGCAGGTGGTACCACAGCGCGTCGCTCGTCGCATTGTCCACGCCCTGCCGCCCCCACCGGCAGCCCAGCGCGCGCCCGCGGTGCCGGCACTCCACCTCGGTCTCAAACTCACCTGCAGGCGGCACGGGGGGAGGGGGGAGGGGGGGCCGCTGCTCGCAAGCACGCCTGGAACAAAGAAAGGGGGACGGGCAGCAGGCGAGCGGGCACGGCAAAGCACGCCCAGGCCTGCTGACCGCAGCGCAGCCTGTGCCCGCTTTCAACCCTCCCCCACCACTGCACACGGGCGCACGTGTGTGGTGCCAAAAGTGGTCGCTGGCGACGTAGACGCTCACAGCATCCACCGCCAGCGACTCGTCCAGCCCGGGCACCGCCTCGAAGCGAGGCTCAAAGTGCTGGTAACCGACTAGCACGTGGCCAGGAGGCACCTCGGGCGCCGCATCGACGCTGCCCCAACCGTCTACTTGCTGCAGCGCGATGTTGGAGGGAGCGGCGGCGGCCAGCGCCCGCGTGGCGGCCTCCTCCAACGACGCCGGCTCCTCGCTGCCGCCGCCGCCGCCGCTGCTGCTCAGCAGCTGCTGGCTGGCGGCGGGCTGCTGCTCCGAGAGGGCACGGCCGCCGTCGTTACCGGCATCACTGCTGCTACCACTGCTGCTGCTGCTGCCGCCGGTGCCGGTGCCGGTGCCGGTGCCGGTGCTGCCTCGAGTGACAACCGCCAAGTGCCCCGCTTGCGTGGAGCGCTGCTGCACCGTCCTGGTGGCTGAGATCATCATCAGCGCCGCCACCACAGACCATCCCTGTAACAGGCCAAGCAGGGCATGTTAGGTACAGCAACGCACGCAGCGGGGGGGGGGGCGTCGGCGGCGAGGGTGGGCGGCGGCTGTGGTACAGCAAAGCGGCGGTGAAGGCTGCAACATGTTGGAAAAGCTGCCGGGCGCGTGCCCCTCACCAGCGTGCTGAGGCGGCTCAGCTTGGACTGAGCAGGCCGCTTGAACGCGCTCACTCGCGCCATTCCGACGCGCCGCCCCGGACCTGTCCACTAGCCGCTCTGCCCCTCTGCGACAAACGAGTTGCGATATTGACAAGAGCAACCTCGTAACTTCTGACGCCTGGGAGCCGTGGCACAGGGGGAGGTGCAGCGGCCGTCTGTAGCAGGCGGCCCTGTTGTTGAACCAAGCCTCCTGGGGGGTCGAGATACGCCCGGGTAGGGTCCAGGTGGGGCAGGGCCGCTCTCATATATGCGGATGAACGAAGCGCCGCATCTTCAGATCGGATGGGCCCAAGCACCTGCGCCGCTACCACGTCGAGGCGGGGCACATCGACAGCGACTCCTCCCCCACCAGCCCATGTGTGTCCTTTACCATTCAAGATGTTTGAGTCGAACAACCGCTGAGGACACTGAGTTATAAACTGTGGGGGGCTGGCGGGCAGGGCAGGCAGGCACGCGGCAGGCAGCACAGCAGAAGCCGCCGCGCCGCGAAGTGGTTTGCACTGCAGCCGTGCCCTCTCAAAAATACGCAAGCTGTAGCGTCATGGGCAGGATGACCGGCTCCATCACGAAGCGCGAAATGAAGTAGAACGAGACTGCCAGGACGATGGAGATGGGCAGCGCGGGCAGCGCCTTGCGCGCCATCGCCAGCCACAGCAGCGTGCAGCCCAGGCCTGCCAGAGGGGGCGGCGACGAGTGGAGGGGAGGGCAGGCTGAGGCTGGGCGGCAAAGCCGAATGATCCGACAATGGTCAGGCACCATCACGGCTGCGTGAGCCCCGCTGCTTGCTGCCCGCCTGCCAATCAACAGCAGCGCACACGGCCCGCTCTAAACAGAGCCCCCTCCAGCCCTCAGCTCGCACTGCCCCTGCTGCGCACCCGCCCCCCAGCCCCCCATGCACGTCACCCACCTGCCACGATCGCCAAATAGCACGCAAACACCGTTAGAAAATCGTACATGGCTGCACGCCCCACCAGCACGCTATAGAAAATGAAGTCGCCCTGCAGGAAACAGGCGGCGCGGTGAGGAGGCGAGAACTGACACAGGCATCGGCTGCTTTGTAAACTCCAGCCCCAGGTTCCGCCTGCGCTGTGTCGCCGGCGCACCAACCCTCCCAAGCCACCCCAAACACGCACCAGCCCCAGCTTGATGCTGTCTGGCAGGTCGAACCCAACCGACTCATCATCGTCCTCTTCACGCTCCCCCTCTGCAGGCGGCAGCCCCACGGGGCCCTGCGCCGCGCCGTGCGCTGGGGGCGTGCCCTGCCTGCTGCTGCGCTGCTGCTGTTGCTGCTGCTGCTGCGCCGCCGCCGCCTCGCTGGGTGGCTGTGCAAAGTGGCTGCTGTCGGCTGCCGGCGTGGAGCCGAGGGAGGGCGGGATGAGCGGCGTGTGCGGCGTCGGCTCGGGGCCCTGCGAGCTGCTGCCGCCCACGCTGGCGGTGCTGGCCACGGAGTCGCGCCGGATGCTGGGCGCCTGGCCAGGCGGTGCTGCCGCCGACCGCGATGGAGGCTCTGCGAGTTGAGGGATGCAAGAGGCAGGGGCAGGTCGGGCAGGTGCAGGAGGCAAGTGCACGGCACGGCAAGCGAAGCGATGGACCACGCTATCCCCTTCCTCCTTACCGCCCCAGCTGCCACCCCACGGCCCCTGACCTTGCTGCAACGCCGCAACCGCTGGCCCATCGCCGTGCGCCAGCGCTGCCGCGGGCACCGGCCGCATGTCTGGCGGCACCGGCTCGGCCCGGCGCGAGGGCCGCGCCTCGTAGACAAGCGCGGGGATGGTTTCCTCGCGCTCCTGCGCCAGCTCCACCAGCATTTTGAGGGGCCCACCGGGGAGCAGCACTGCCAACAGGGTGCGATTGCGAGCGGTCAGCGTCAGGAGGATGGAGGCACGGTGGGTCATCGGCGCACGAACGACAGGCGCGTGGCAGAAGGGCGGTCCCACGCAGGCTGCTGCTGGTGCAGGCTGCTGCGCCAGAGCAGGCACAGCAGGGCGTGCTCACCCGCCAGCACATCATACAGCGCCATGGCCAGCAGCAGCACCCAGGTGGTCCACTCGGGCACCCAGGTGAACACGTAGGCGGTGACGATGCCTGGCGCATGGGGTTGGGGAGACGGGGGGGGGCCGTCGGAGGGGGAGGGGCGGGGAGGCAGGGATGGTGCGGTGTGCTGGAGACAGCTGGCGGCGGCTGCGGGGGCAGGCAGCACGGCATGGCCCCGCTGCCTGCCTGAAGTCACGCGCCCAGCAGGCTTTCGGGCCTCCCATCAGCCGCCCACCTGTGATGATCAGGTAAGACTGCTTCATCAGCAGCGGCGCCGGCATGAAGAACAGCGTCAACGATCCCACCATCTGGAACGGGGGATGGGAAGAAAGCAGGCGAGAAGGGCATCTCCGACACTGCCGGCACGCGGCGGCGCCGGCGCCTGACGCTGCACGCCACGCCACGCCACTGCCCACATGCCACGCTCGGGCGTGCCATCCCATGCCTTCCCGACCACCCCAGCTGCCAGCAGCCAGCCCATCCACCCACCCACCGCAAAGTTGAATAAGATGTATGAGAAGGATATGAAGTCCAGGTGGACATGCCAGTGCTGCAGCGGGAGGGGTGCCCAACAGGGTAGGCTCGGGAGGGGCGCACATGGTCAGGAGGTGGCCGCCCCAGCTTCCACGCAACATTGGCCCACCCCCTGGGCTGTCTACTGCCGGCAGCCACGTGGGCACAGCACAGACGTACGTCCGCGGCACCTGCCCTGCCGCGTGCCTGCTGCACGCGTAAGGCCTGGCATGGCAGCACGCGTCTGCAGCAGCAGACACCTCTCCTCGTTCGAATCATGCATGTAAGCACCTGCAGCAGCTCCAGGGCGATGATGCCCGCCAGCACAAAGAAGATGGAGAAGCCTGCCAGGCCCATGTAGGCGTAGATGACGCGCACGCACTGCAGCAGCGCAAAGGGAGGCGGCAGAGTGGCGCGTGAAGGGGATGGCTGGCTGGTTGCCCGGGCGGGCTGCGGCGGCGGACTCGGCACCGGGCGTGCACGGCAGGGCAAAACACGGGCTTGCTGGGTGCTGCCGTGCGGCCAAGCTGCGGCGCTTCTATGCCGGGTGCTCACCCCATACTTGAAGAGCAGCACTAGCACAAAGGTCATCACCTGAAAGGGGAAGAGGGGGCAGGGGGGAGGTGCAGGGTGCTGGGTGCATGCCGCCGGACCGACGAGCCCAGCTGCAGTCGCGGCACTGCAGGCCTGCGCGCTGCACCTCTCCCTTCAAACGTTACCGCCCCCCGCCCAGCACAAAGCACCCACCGCTACCACGCCCACGAAGATGAGCGCATTGATCACGGCACCGCTCAGCTTCTGCCCCGTGGTGTCGCCCTCCTGCTCGTTGTAATACGCCGACGCCAGGAAGACGGCGCTCGAGTCGGAGTCGCCGTCTGGGTTGAGGATGCGCACCAGCACCACCGTCAGCGCCATGCACAGGCTGACCGGCGCCACGATGCCTGCACAGGGAGCGGGCGAGGCCCGGCGGCGGTGTGCAGGCGGCGGCGGCGGGTGGCGGCGGGTGTAGCTGCTGGAGCGCAACAGCTGATCCGAGCGCCGGCTGTTGACCTTCTCTGTGACACACGTCAGGCGCAGGCGCGCAGGCGCACGGAAATGAGGCAGGCGAGCAGACGGTCCGCCTGCGCGAACTGTCCCGAGCCCCCCAGCGCACGCCCCCTAGCCACCCTACCTGTCACCTCCTCGCCCAGATCGTCCAGGACGGAGCGCGCCATGTCGGCGCGCGCGGCGCCGAAAGACAACGCCGAACCGGACTGCAGTAGCTGCTGTAGGAACTCAATGAGCAGGATGTCGATTAGCGCAAGCTGCACAGAGCGCTGGAGCGACTAGCCGGGCGCAAGGCGCGGTCAGCTGCTGCCCGCTGCCGCCGCTGCCGCCCACGAGCGCCCACGAGGGGGAATGCACAAGGGGAAGGCCGTGCGGAGGGGTGTGATATCGATAGACTGATCAGCCAGCTTTCAAGGCTGCAGCAGGGGGCAGTGCACGAACGATGCCAGTGCCTGCGGGCCCCAACTGAGCAGGGGCCTGGGGGCCATGCGATAGGCTGCCTGCCCTTGGTCTAGAGTCACAGTATAGACTATACTATGCCAGTTACCGGTGCTAGTTACACGGTGCTAGTTACACGGTGCTAGAGTTACAGAGTGCTGGCAGGCCTTGGCATCTCGGCGGCACAGCAGCGGGCCCCGGGGGGCCGTGCCCATGCACAAGCGTGGGCCAGCTCAGCAAAGGCACAGCAGGGGGATGCGACTTGGCATGGAGCGCTGATGCAGCCATGCACCGTACCGACAATGGAGGATAGGGTGGGGTGGAGGTGACGCATTACTGGGCACGGAGGGGGGGAGAGGAGGTACGAGGTAGGACGGGAGGAGCGCATTCAAACGCCTGTTGCTTCTGCGCGGCACGCTTGCAAGCATATCTCCCGTAGGATGCGTGTTGTGGAGTGCTCGTGGCCAGGGGCAAAGACAGAGGCCAGCCCCCTGAATCGAGCTCGGTTTCAAGCTCAGACAAAGGCGGCACGGGCTAGCCGCAGGGGCGCGCCAAACACGGCGCGACGCACGTGCGGGCCGGCAGCGCTGCGGGGGGCGTGCGTCGCCGGCAGCGCCTGCGCCTTGATGGCGGGCTCGCGGCTGCCGCTGCCCTTCTTGGCGCCGGCGCCGTTGCCTTTGGCCGGCTGGTGCACGCCGTTCTTGGCGAGCAGGTAGGCAGAGAGGCCGTCGGCGGTCAGGTCAGCCACCTCCTGTGTGGATGGGGTGGGGGGTGAGGGGTGGGGTAGCGGGTGCGGACAGGGGGCCATGCTGCTACGCAAAGCAGTTCGTTGCGCCAGGGGGGCGCTGCACCACCGCCGCCGACAGCTGACCCGCGCACACCCACACCCAGCCACGCACCGCATTGTACGCCGCCTCCTGCCAGGACTTGTCCTCAGAGTTCTTGCGCGCAGCATAGGCGTTGCCTGCGGGGTGGGGAGGGGAGGGGGGAGGGCTGGTGGGAGAGAGCGAGGGAGCGAGGGACATAAGGGGCAGCAGAGGCGCCTGCGCGCAACTCCCCAGCCGGGTGCTGTGCTGTTTGGCTTGCCAGGTGCAGCAATGGCTGGCTTGTAATGTGGTTGAAGCGTCCCAGTGAACACACGCGTCCTGTGCGGCGTTCTACCTCCCCCTCTGCTGCGCCCCCTCCCCCCCTGCCACGGCAGCTGCAGCCTGGAGCAGCCCGCCCGCCGGCCCCCGCCCGCCCAGCCCTGGCGCACCCGTCTTGGAAAGTAGGTCGAAGCCTGTGACCGGCGCCCAGCGCTTCTGCGGGCCCTGGATGGCGTAGCGGAGCTGCAGCAGGGACGGTGGGCGGGCGGGCGGGTGTAGCGGGTGGGTGGTGGGGCAGGCATGCAGCTTGCAGTTGGGTGGACTAGCGCCCAGACGTCCTTCCTCCGCCCTGCTCCCTCTGCACCACCGCTCCGCCTTCGCCGGCACTCGAGTGCGTTCTTCACAACCGATCACAGCGCGGCGCAGCGCGGCGCAGCGCAGCGCGACGCACCTTGGGGTTCAGGAAGTAGGGGATGGAGTAGCGGGCGGTCAGGGGGTCGCCCTCCTTGGGGGCGCGCACGCGGTGGTAGGTGCTCTTCAGGATGCCGTCTGCATGGGGTGCAGGGGCGGAAACGGAAGGCGGGCCTCATCACCGCCCCATCTGCGCTGCGCAGTGGCTGCACTGCAGGCAGCTACTGCCCGCCTGCCGCTGCCCGCAGCCCCCTCCCCTTCCGGCTCCTCCCAACCGCACACACTCCAGCACCCACCCGTCCAGCGGGTCAGCCCGTCGCCGACGTTGACGGTGAGGCAGCCAGGCTTGGGGTCAAGGGGGGTCCACTCCTTGGCCACCGGCACGTGGTTCCAAATGTTGCCCACGTCCTGTACTTACAGTGGGTGGGCGTGCGGGGTTTGGGTGGGGTGGCGAGTGTGGCGCCCCGACCTGGGCATTCCTTACGCGATCATCCAGGCGCTGCGCAGCGGCGGCAGCAGCAGCACCACCACCCACCTCGATGATGGTGTCAATATTCTCGGACTCTGCGCCAGGCGCAATCTCCAGCCCCACGTCGCCCACCCGGTTGAACAGGACGGTCAGCACGTCCCTGTACAGGGGCGGATGGGGGTGGGGGTGGAGTTGAGGGATTCGGCTTTGAAAACGTTTGAACACGTGGTGCCGGTGCAAGCAGCAGATGGGGGGAGGGGCCCGCTGGACACATGCACCATCCGGCACCATGCAGGTGCAGCTTTGCAGGCGCGGCCACTGGGTGCAGCTTCTGTTGGCGTGCCGACAGCTGGCACATGGCGCCAGCCGTGCGGTGGACCCACATGTCTGCGTGCGCGTGCAGGCGGGGCGGGGTGCGGCCGTGCTCGTTCTTGAGAGCCTCTACCTCCTCGCGGGTGATCTCGGGGTCTGCAGGAAATGCAGATGAGCGACAGGTAAATGTTATTGGTGAGTGAATGTCAATGGAACAGTAGCCGTGGAGCAGCCGCCTCATCCCATCCCGGCGTTGTGAGGCGGTGCACAAGTTACACATTGATATATGAATCTTACTACTCCGCCCCACTCCCTCCCGCTTCCTCCCATGCACATCGTGCCGCGCTCGATTGCGCGCAGGGGCTGGGGCCAAAGCACCCCACCCACCCCCACCCCCAGAGCTCTCACACTTGTTCCATGCCATGAAGGAGGGGTTGTCTTCTGCGTCGAGCTCAAACGGCTGCACACGGGGCGGGGGTGGTGGTGATAGGTGGATGGGTGGGTGGGATGGTGGTGGGGGTAGCTGAAGTGGAAGTGGAGTGGTGTGTGTGTGTGGGTAGTTAGGTGCATCGGTGGGTGGGTGGGTGCCTGCCCCATGCGCCATGCCCCCCCCCCTTCCGCCACACATATACACACGCAGCCCAGGAGTCTTCACCCCACCCCACCCCGCCCACCCACCCACCTCGTTCAGGTCGGCGGGGTCGCGGCCCAGACCTATCCACAGAGATTTGAGGATCTTGATTGCCACGGCGTGCGTCTTGGCCTGGAAATCCAGCGAAACGGAGCGGAACTCGGCGCCTGGGCGGGTGGGGGCAGCGCACAGCAGCAAGCGGCGCCGTCAGCGAAGCAATGGGTGCGCGTGTGGCACTCAGGCGTGGCGCTGTGTAGAGTATAGTCCGCCAGGCACAGAGTGTGGCCCGGCGGCGCTGCAGCGGTGAGCATCAGGCAGACAGCCCCGCTGCCGCAGCCAGGCCCTGACCCCCACACACGCGCATGCACCACCGCCACCGCCGCCGCCGCCGCCGCCCTATCAGAACAACCACACCCCTCACCCAGGTCCTCGGGCCACTGCTTCCCGTCAAAGGCCTGCTCCTTGAAGTTGTACCCCTTGGTGCCCCAGCGGCCAACGGAGAACCACTCCCACAGCCTGCAAAGGGGGGGGGGGGGGGGGGGGGTGAGTGGGTGGCTGGATGGCTGGGTGGGCCTGTTCAGCAGCAGCAGCAGCGGCAGCGGCAGCGGCAGCTCACCGGTTGCCCGTCACCGTCTCCAGCTCGTCGGGGCCGCGGTAGCCCAGGTAGGAGTCGGGGTTGAAGGGCCACTGGGTCTTGAAGTCCTGCAGGGGGATCATGGGGGGGGGGGGGCAATGGGAGGGCAGCTGGTGAGGGGCTGGGGGTGGAGGGCTGGGGATGTGCTCCGGGTGAGGGGGCCCTTCTGCTGGCGGGCTCGGTGGCAGCCAGCGGGCGGGGCCTGCCGGAGCATGACAGACTTGTGTGTCCCGGGCTGCGGAACAGGCTCCTCGCCTTGGGCCTGTCCAGGAACTGGCGGCCCGTGTTGAAGGCCCGCTCCACCTCTTCCTCGGGGATGCCGTGGTCTGCAGCACCCAGTCGGTGGAGGGAAGGGGTGAAGGGGGGTGCAAGGACAGATGCAAAACATGCTTGTTGCCAGGGCACCCTTGAGTGATTGGATTCATGAGGGGGAGACAACGGCGCTCTCGCGAGATCGACAGGAAATCGGTCGGCAGTTGCAGTGCGGGGGCGTTCGAGCACGGCAGCGCCTCGCGAGCCTATCGGCTCGCGGCGCCGGCTGTGGGCACGCCCACAGGAGACAGCAACACAAGAGCAGGGTTATGTTGCGTTTGGCCCTGGATACGGAACGGAACGGGCATGCGCTGCTGGCATCAGCCCAGGGGCCGGTGCGGTACTGCCAGCTGGCGGTTTGCGGCGCCGTGGCGGCGTGCTCGCAAATGCATGCAGGCTGACCCCAGCGCCTCCCACCCTTGGCCACCCAATCACGACCCCTTATTACTCGGCTCACACCTGCAATGTAGAAGAAGCCTGCAGGCAGGGGGACGGCGGGCAGGGGCGTGTGAGGCGGCGCGGAGGCAGCACGCAGCAGACGTCGAGCGCCAGCGCTGGTGCCGGCGCCGGTGCCGGCGCGGGGGGGCCAGCTGACAGTTTCTCGCGCCCGCACCGATCGTGGTGGCCGCCTCCACCAGCTCCTTGCCGATTTCCTCCTTGCGAGTCTCCCAGTCACGGAGGGAGATGGTTGGGGCCGCGGCGCGAACCATGCTTGCGGTGGCGGTGTGAGGGGGCCAGGCGGGGAGTGCTGCACCGGGGCGCGGCCTGCTGGAGCGATCTGGATTCCCAAAGGTCGAGGTAACGCGGGTTGGAATGCGGGAGGGCGCTGCAAGGCCGGCTTTATACCGCGGGTCCAGTTGCCTGCACAGGCCCGTCGCCATGCTTACTCACGCATGTGCGCCCCCTCGTGCCAGCCAACATTTGCTGGCGCTTACAGCCAGTACACGCCGCTTGAAGAAACGCACGAGGCAAATACGGCCTGAAACTGCTGCGGCAGCAGACAGAAACAGGCAGCCACCCGCTCGCCGCCTGTCTGCCCGCCCGTTGCTGCCGACCGCAGGCCTGCGCAGGCGTGGGCGCCGCGGCGCTGAGGCGGCAGCTTTCACGAGACCTGCAGCCAGCTATGTGGCGGCTGCTCTGCTCTGCACAGGCACACTGATAAAGAGCACACTGTTCGAGAGCCCCTTCCCCGCATCGATCCCAGCACATGCAGCGCTCTGCTGCCCGCCGACGAGCGGTTGCTACGCATATGCCCATCGTCCCAACTCCTTCTGCCGGCCTCTCACTCAAGCTCTGTTCACCGCTGCCAGCCATGTTGCAAAACAGTTTACATATATTGCTTCCCAAGCACAGGCTCGCCAACAGTTATACAGATACAGGAAGGGAGCAATGTGAGCGTGCGGCCAGCCGTGGGTGCGCGCTCATGCGGCGCTGCCGTTGGCGGCAGGCGCGGCGGGCGCTGCTGCGCAGGGGCAGTGCGCTGCGGTGGAGGGGTCGATGACTGAAGTGACCTGGTAGATGGAAGTCGCCGGGAACCTGCGCGCAAGGGTTGGGGTGGGCCAGGACGGAGAACAGGTTGGTAGGCGGCAAGAGAACGAGCGGGCACAGGGCAGGGCAGGGCAGGGGTGTCGAGAGGGCGCGGGTTTTGGAGACCACAGGTTGAGTGAGGGCCAGGAGCAGGGGCAATGTTCGCACAGGGCACGCAGCGAGTGTGCAGGGGGAAAGTAGGCCACTGGCACATGCGCGTAGGCGTGCAGGCAGGTGGTGGCGCAGCGGATGTGTTCGCGCTGCTTAGTGCCCTGGCAGCATGCATATGCCGAGCGGCGCCGCCGCTGAAGCATCCCCCCCTCACCCGCCGATCTTGGCGTGCTCCCGGATTGCGTCCTCGCTTTCTGCCAGGTACACTGCGGTGATGAGGGAAGATTGAGAGGGCAGGTGCCCGGCAGTGGGCAGAGGCAGCTGCAAGGCGCCAGGAGCCTGACTTCGGCCCGCAGCGCCGCCCAAGGTGGCCTCCCGCTGCCCCGCTGATGTCGGCAGCCCCGCTCGGTGCTGCTGTACTCCACTCCAAGCGCCCCTTGTGCCCTCCCTCGCTCACCGCAGAACGTCTTGCCCTCGGTGACGTACGAATGTTGCCACTGCACGCGCTGCAGGCCGGCCTGGGCCAGCGCGGCGTTGGAGGCGGCGGAGATGGAGCCCAGTTCGGGCAGCGCCTTGCCGCCGATGCCGGGGATGTCCCGCTCAATCACGAAACGCTTGAGCGCTGCACACACAGCCAGGCGGCGGGGGGCGCGTCGGGGGGCGGCCAGACCAGCGCGCTGCGGCGAGGGGGCGAGGCGGGCTGCACAGGGGCGGCGGCGGGGGTTGGGGCGTCGGCGGCCAGAGGTAGCAGCGGCCTGCCGCTCGCCGCTGCAACGCCCTGTCAATCCTTTCCCCGCCTGCCCGCCTCGATTGCATGCGGTTGCAACCGCAGTCTGGCAAGCGACTTCTCGCGCCTCACCAGCCATGGCGGACTCCTGGGAGGGGTGCTGGGCGCGGGGGAGTGGAGTTTACAGGAGCTGGGGTCTCCTGCTTGCTGCGAAATATGCCGGCACCAGCTGTGCTTGCACTGGTACTGATTATTTTTCTGCAGGTACCTCTCGCTCACCCGCACAGGCGACGCGGCCGTGCGGGCGAAACCCGTGCCTGCAAAGGGCCAGCTGGCTCCTAGTGATCGAGCCAAGTGCCGCGCTGCATCCTGAACTCCCCCTGGCCGCACAGCCGCCGCCGACTGCCAGCGCACCTGGCCCCAAGGCCCCCTCCCTGGCCCCTGCATCTGCTGCCATGGCTCCTCGCACCTTTGCCGTACTTGGAGCGGGCGTGGCCGGCCTGCAGGCCGCGCACCAGCTACGACACGCAGGTGAGGCGACAGTCTCTCCCCCGGGGGACGGTCGGTGGCGCCGGCGTGCAAGCGGCGGAGTGCAGGCACGTGGCGGCCAAGCTAGGGTTGTCCACGGCCTCCCTACGCTGCGCCCTCGTGCCCTGTCTGCAGGCTTCGAAGTCACCGTATTCGAGAAGTCGCAACACGTTGGGGGCGTGTGGCAGGTGAGTGGGATGGTGCAAGCTGGTGGCGGCTGCGGCGGGGAGAGCAGCGGCCAGCTGGCAGCATGGCCGCCGCCCGCCGGCCGCTTGTGGCGCCGCACCCTCCAGCACTCATGCCTGTCCTTGCCCTCCCCTCCCTCCCTCCCTCCCTCCCCCTCACCAACCTTTCCACGCAGAGCAACTACGCGGGCTACGCGCTGCAAGTCCGAAAGTGGCACTTTGTGATTCCCGGTTACGAGTGGCCGGACAGCGAGAGCCACCCGAGGTGCGCAGCGCGCCACAGCGTGTCCAGCGCTCCCCGCTGCCGCCCGCCGGCACTGCTCGCCGCTGCCACGTGTGCTGCCTAGCGAGCAGTGGGCGCTGCTCATCTGCAGCTCTGCCCGCCAGCGCTGCATCTCAGCTGCCCTGCCGGCCAGCGCTGCACGTCCCCTGCCCTCGACGACGCCGGCAGCGCCGCTCCCCTGCCCGTTTCTGCCAACGTCCTTGCACCCCTACCCACCCCAACCCACCCCCCCGCAAGATTTTGAAAACCACTGGCGGCGAGGCGGCGACATTCCCTTCTGCGCTTTGCCCCACCGTTGCTCCCTCCCCCCACCCCGCCTGTCCCTGCAGGTACCCCACCGGCGCCGAGTGCCAGGCATACATTGAGCGGTATGCGAGCGATGCAGGTGCGTGCGTAGTAGGGGTCTGGAACAGTGGGCCCCCCTTGGTCGCCGCACCGCGCAGGCTCGCGGGGGGGCTTGCTTGCGCGCCCCTTTCAACTGTGATGGCACCCTTTGCTTCTTGCAGGGCTGCTGCTTGTCATCAAGTTTGGGGCGGAGGTCAAGTCGCTGACGCCGCAGGGCTCCAGTGATGGCGCCGACGGGTGGACGGTGGAGTGGGCGGACGAGCAGGGGTGCGCAGGGGCTGGCGGGGGGGGGGGGGGGGGGGGGGGACGTGGGGGCCCGCGGCCGCCCCGGCGCCAGCAGCTAGGTACTAGCCCTGCCTCGCACCAACGCAGCCGCCAAGGGTCTTGCCCGAGTGCCTTTACAGTGCCGCTTCACACGTCGCCCATCGCTGCCCTCCCTGCCCTCCTCATCCTTACGCCCTCCCTGCTGGTGCAGCAGGGCGCGGCGGGACGCTTTTGATTTCGTGGTGGTTGCCACCGGGCTGTTCAACAAGGTGGGCGCTGGCTGGGGCCTGCTGGCATTACAGGCATTGCCGCGGGCTGGCAGGGAGCGTGGCCGAGGCGGCGAGGAGCTCCCTCGAGGGCGGGCAGCAGGCAGCAGGCAGCGGCAGCGGATGCAGGGGACCGGAAGTTCTGCGGTAGGGCAGTGGCAGCACACGCTCTCCACCTCCGCGCGCACATGGGAGCCGCGCGTGCGCCCCCCCCCAAACCCACCCCACGCCACCACCACCGCCCCCATTCCCCACCCTTCCCATCCACCAGCCCATCCGCCCCAACTGGGCGGAGGCGCTGGCGTCGCCCGCCCCCCCTGCCGACCCCTCCACTCCCTGGGTGGTGGATGTGAAGGATTTCACCGACGAGAGCGTGGCACAGGTGGGCTGGCTGCTGCTGTCCGGTCCTGTTCATTGAATCATCACATGGCTGACTGACCGGCGGCTGGCCGTCGCAACCGTCGACGCTCGTGAATGCAGGGGGCAGCCGGGGTGCTGCAAATGACTGTAGGCCTTGCCGAAAGCGCTCGCCGCGAATCTCGGCGGCGTGCTTACAGCAAGCTCGGACTCGCGCACGTTCTCGCGCATCTCCTTTGACCAATGTCAGCCAACGTGGCACTCCCCTCCCCTCTGAATGCATGCGTACAGCCTGCAAAGGTTCAACAACACGACAGAGGGGGGCCTTGTGCCTCCCTCCCTTCGCCTTCCCTTGCGAGTCTCCAACGTGCCCCCTTCTTCTCCCGCCACCCCCTGCTGTGCTGCAGGGCAAGCGCGTCGTTATCATCGGCGCCGGCAAGTCGGCACACGACGTGGGGCTCGTCACCAGCCGCGTCGCCGCCTCCACCACGCTCGTCGCGCGGCGCGGCCACTGGATGGCCCCTCAAAAGGTGCTGGGCTGGCTTCCGCTCGAGTTCGCTACGGTGAGCACACGCCGGGTGGCGGCATGTGGGGGTAATCAAGGTTGCGCGCTCGGCAGCGCAGAGAAGTGGGTCCCCAGCCGCACTCTTCGGAGCTGCGGGGCTGGCAGCAGCTCCCTGTGCCCCTTTCGCTTCTTGCTCCCTCACCTCCCCCGGTCAACCACCAACTCAGCCGCCTGCTCTCTGGCCTCAACTGCAGCATACGCGTAGGTCTCCGATGCCTTCAGCCTCCCTTTCTCTCAGCCTCACCCACCCGCTGAGCTTGGGCCCTGCAGCCCTGGTGCCGGCCTGGCAGCATCAACCTTCTCACCACCCCGTCCTCCTCCGCCCCCTTCCTCTCGTGTGGCAGTACACCCGCTGGTCCTGGGCCCTGCAGCCGGCCTGGTACTCGGCAGGCAAAGCCAACAAGCTGTCGCACAAGGTGTTTGCGCCCGTCAAGGCCGCTGCCTGGGGCCTCTTCGGCGCCATCTTCACCGCGCAGACATCCACCCCCGGTGTGTGTCTTTGTGCCACGGTATCAGTTTAGTAGGCAGGCAAAGTAGACTCATGTGGTGTCGCGCAGTACTGCCAGCACCGGCCCCTGCTGTATGCTGGTTTCAGGGGAGCACTGACAAGCGTCAGCTCGTGTGAACGTGGCCCCTGCCTCCCCTGCCCGCCTGCTCGCAGCCGCACTCAAGCCCAAGTTCGGCCTGCTGACGGGCATCTACGACACCATCGGTGAGCGTGGTGTTGGTAGGGGGTATGCCAACGCCTAACCGGGGCATGTGTGTAGCCTTGCACGCCCCTCTTCTCTCTCTAAGGGTCGAACGCCAAGCTCCACCTATCGTGCCCCCCCCCCCCCCCCCCCCCAACAGGCATGGTGGACTCGCATGCGCTCTCCAAGGCTTTCCGCTCTGGGGCGCTGCAGGCGCGGGCGGCGCACGTGGAACGGGTGGACGGCAAGACGCTGCACCTGTCAGATGGAAGCGCCATTGAAGCTGACATTGTGGTGCTTGCCACGGTGCGCTCCCTATGAGGCTATGCATGCACACCTTACAGCGCTCTGTTGCCTGCCGGAAAACCGCGGGCCTGCCTGGCGTGGTGGTGCTGTGGTGGCAGCAGAAAAAGGTGCACCGAGCCCCCAACCAGGAGCCCCGGGGAGCCCTCTGTGCCCCTCCTAATGCAGCATGCAGAAGCCTGCCCCGCTTGCGCCGTTGCACCCACCCGGCACAACTGCCCCTTGCCCCGCCGGCGCAGCTGCCGCCTGTCCCACTTGCGGCCTGCCCCAAAACACAGCCTCCCTCCGCCCCCGCTGCCCTCCCCTCCCACCTCCTCGCAGGGCTACCAGCCCATTGCCCGCACGCTGCTGCCCTCTGAGGCGCTGCAGACCAAAGCAGGCTACGCTGCGAACGAGGAGGGCAGCAACTACGAGCAGCAGTGGACCTACCGGTGAGCCGGGGAACAAGGCCCCCCCCCGCCCCCCCCCCCCCCCCCCCCCCAGGGAAGATGCAAGGGGGGAGCGGGGGGGACAGGGCGCAAAGGCAAGGCGGGGCACTCACTCAGAAAGCTTACCAGCAAGTATGAACCGCGAAAGGCATGTCTGGCCAATGCCTCCCGCCCCCTCCCTCCCCCTCCGCCGCCCCTCGCAGCAACGTGCTACCCCCTGGCCTCTCCAACATCGCCTTCATCGGCCAGCTTGCCACCTTTGCCCACGTGCTCACGGCGGCGCTGCAGTCGCGCTGGCTGGTGGGGGTGCTGGCCGGCGAGGTCGCGCTGCCGCCCCTGCCCGACCGCGTCGCTGACGTGGAGAAGCAGCAGGCGCACTGGCGCAAGTTCCCCGTGCCACGCAGCAACAACTACGTGTGGGCGCAGGTGCGTGGCACTGGGCAACGGCTGGGTGGCGGTGTGTGTGTGTGTGCAGGTGCGGGAGATGACCGGTCAGCAGCAGTGCAAGGGGCAGGGCGGGCGCTGCTCAGCAGTAGCGCTCACACCCAGCTGCCCGAACGAGGAGAGGCCTGCCTGCCCTCAGGCGCACGCACGCCTACGGTGCCGCCCGCCGTCCCACTCCACGCTCCCTCCCGACTGTGCTCCCTTCCCTTCCCTTCCCCCTTGCCAACCCTTGCGCAGGTGGGCAAGTACCACGACGACCTTGTGAAGGACATCAAGGGCAGCACCTGGGCTCGGTCGCGCTGGAACCTGGTGCGTGCAAGACGGGGAAAGGGGGCTGTGGGAGGGGAGGATTCAAGGCAGGGAGACGCTATGTAAACGAGTAGTCTTGACAAGGTGCTGTTTGCTCTCAGTGCTCGCTTTCGCTCACCACAGGCCCCTGTTCCCTCCCCACCCCCTCCCTGCCAGCTGGGCGAGTGGTTTTTGTACGTGAAAAACGAGCTGTACGCACCGCTGTTCCCCGCCCACAAGGGCCTGCGCGGCGGCAGCGGCGGCGCCAAGCCCGCCGCCGCCCGCAAGACAAATGGCAAGATCACTGCTGCCTCCGGCGGCGCCATCAGCAAGGCCAATGGCGCCAATGGAGCCAAGGCCGCGTGAGCGTCAGCTGACCCGTGTGTGCTGGTCGCCGGCACGGCGCATCCCTCCCCAGCGCCTTGTGCGGCGAGCCGTGAGCACTTCTCGCCCGCCTGTATCATACGTTGTCGGGTATGCCCCGTCCTTCCCACTGTCCCTGCCCACCACCCACTGCCCGTAAAAAGCGTACTCATGCGCCCGCCCTTGCTCTCTGCCTGCCGGCGCTACCAAAGTTATTGAAACAGCGCCGCTGCCGATCTTCTGCCCCCAGAGGCCCGCCCCCCGAAGCTGCAATCTCGCTCTCTCAGCCTTGAGCCTTGTCTGATATGAGCACTCCCTGTCCCCCGCTGCCTTCTTGGACCTCTTGGCTGGCCAACCAGCACCTCGGATCTCCCCACACATGTCCTAAACTGTTCGCTTGTAACTAGCGCCCCCCCACGCAGCCACACGATCACCGCGCCGGCTCGAACCGGCCTGCTCTTCACGCCGTCGGCACCTGTCCACCCCGCCTGCGCACAGCAGGTGCAGCCCTGCACTCCCCACGAAAAATAATGCTCCTGTCTGCGTCACAACGCTCAGCAGCACGAGTTATGGGGCGTCGAGCCGTGCTGAACGGCATGCAGGGCCCAGCCACTCCCCACTTCACTAGGCTGGCAGCAGTGAAGCGTGGCCCTCCGCGTCATCCCCCTCTGCTCTTGACGACGGCAAACACTACTCCTGCTGCACACCCAACCAGCACCGACACCAGGTTGGGCGGCGTCCATGGCACGTTGAAGGCCTGGGGGCAGGGAGGCAGCGCGAGTGGGGGGTGGCACGGGTGGGTGCGGGTGGGTGCGGGTGGGCGTGTGTGCGCGGGTGGGTGTGGGTGCGCAGGTGGGTGGGTGGGGGGGGGACATGGGTGAGGCGGCGACCATGCTCCGCTGCACTCTGGTGATGCAGGCCTTAGCGTGCGGCGCACGCTTGCGCAGCACGCGGGGTCGCGCGCCCGCTCCCCGTCCCGCCCGCCCTGCGCACCAGCAGTCCTATGATCGAGAGGGGCACCTTGGTGAGGCTGCCCACCAGCGAGTAGATGGAGGGGGTTGTCGTGGCCAGGAAGCTCAGGGAGGCGAAGCTGCCGCCAGGGGAGGGGGCAGCGGGAGTGTGAGGCATCATGGGGCACGGGAAGACTTGTGTGATGCTGGATGGTGGGAGCGGGCGGAAAAAGGGGTGCCTGACTGTTGTGTGCGAGCAGGATGCTGGGGAGTGCACGGATGTGTCAAGCAGTGCAGCAGGGAAGCAGACGGCGAGGTGGGTGAGTGGGTCGGCGCACGGCAAGCTTGAGGCAGTCTCCATGGCAGCACCCACTGCCACCAACCCGCCCCGCTGCACCGCCCCCCACCTCAGCGCAAAGGTGAGCACGCCGCTGAGCAGGGCCACCAGCAGGAAGGCTGGGTTGCGCAGGGCCGGCTCCTGCCCCACCGCGCGTGCCTCGCCGGTGCTGGCCACGACCATGCCGATGAGGGGCAGGCTGAGGAGGTTGTTGTAGAAGACCTGAGGGGGGGGGAGGGGGGGGGAAGCAGGCGGAGAAGCAGCAGAGACGGGGGTTACAAGCAGACAGGCGCGGGTGGAGGAGGCAGACCGACAAGCGCCCGCAGCCTGCGTCGGTCAGCATGTGCCGCCCCCCACCAGCCCCACCAGCCGGCGTGGCAAGCCCGGTCTAACCCGCTCCCCCCCTGCCACAAAACACACTAGACTACATGTACCCCCCCCCCCCCCCGCCCCCCCTGGCCCTGCACCCACCATGCTGAACTCCCCCAACCGCTGGCCGTCGCTGGTGTGGCGCGCGGCGCGATCCATGGCGCCCCTCAGATACAGCGTGTAGCCTGCCGTGAAGCAGTTGTTCACCGCCTGCAGGTGAGGAGCGGGCAGGCAGGGAGGGAGTGGTGACGTCGAGCCATGCAAGTGGAGGGGTGTGCCCGCTGTGAACCGGTCGTCCGCAGGCAAGCACCCAGGCGATTTTGCACAGGCTGCCAACCACGCGTAGCCGGCCGCATGGAAGGCCGCACCTCCCCACAAGCCCTCAAATATCTGGCACAAGCTTTGCCCAGCGCCCACCTGCCACAGGTAGCCCGCCGCGTTGAATGTGAGGTCCGTGGCTGCGGCCAACAGCGCCGACACCATCATCAGCCCCACGCAGCCCCACACGTTGGCGCGGTACGACCGGCGGTACAGGAACCAGTCTCCCGCCAGCACCAGCAGGTTAGTTAAATTCTTCAGCACTGCCAGGAGAGCGGTGCGGAGCGAGGGGAGCGGAGTTGCGACGCAGCTCGCGCTTGGGATGCAAGGACGAGCGTGCGCGGCGCTCCCATGCCATGCTTGCCTCCGCTCACAGCACGCCCGCCCCCTGCGCCCTGCGTCCTCGGCCCTGCCCCCACCGCCTCACCCTGCACCATGGCCACGTTGAGGGTCTTCAGTGACCAGAAGCCTGTGCCAATCATACCAACGAATATGATCTGCGGGGGGGGGGGGGGGGGGGGGGGGGGGGTTCCAAGTGGCAGTCGACCTGTCGCAACGGTGCGCAAAGGGGCCGCTGCCGCTGCGCAGCCTTGCGCGCCCACGCCGCGGCGGCAGGTGGCGTGCTTCCCACCGGGGCTCCTTGGTGCCTCACGTTGACGGGAGCCCAGACGCGCGCCACCCGCCAGTTCCACGGCTCGACTTTGACCAGCCCTGCGGAACAGCAGGCAAGCACCTGCGGGGAGGGAGGCATGCAGCAGCAAAGTGTTACAGTGTGTGACACAGTCACATGCGATACGCAGGCGCTGGACGAGAGAAGCCCTGCCCGGCAGCACGGCAGCCCGTCGCGCTGCCGCCACTGCACTCACCAGCGCTGCACACAGCGCGCACTGGAAGAAGAGCAGCGCGTTGGCGGACTGGAAAGCGAATGAACTGAGTGCCACCTTGTTCAGCACCACCTGAGGGGCACCCGTAGGAGAGGGCAATGTGTAAGATGGAAGGAGCGGCAGCCGTGGTAGCAGCAGGCGGTGCTGCAGCACGGTCGCCTGTCCCGCTCACCCCTTGCCATCCTACCATTGACGTAGACGCGGTGCAGTAGGCGGCGCCAGCAACCACGCTAGCAGGCAGGCCTAGCACGCGGCGCAGCGGCTTGCGCACCGCCGCCGCCGCCCGCCTGCTGCGGGCATCCTGCGCCTCCAATTGCAGGGGTGGCGACGTCGTTGCCTTGTCTTTGGCAGCACTTGGCAGCAAGGTCCACAGCAGGCCGCATGTCCTAACGAGCGCTCGGACTAGTGCGCAGGACTAGCAGCAGGCAGTTTGCATCGTTGAGAATGTGATGCGGGGAGTACACACGTGATCAAGCTACGATCTGACGGCAACCGGCCCACTGTCTGCCAAAGCGCGAAGAGCGTGCTAGCTGTGCGGCGCTCAAGTTCACGCCTTCCGAATCGTGGCCTGCGCTTGCCACTTTTTCCTTTCCAGGCCACTGCCTTGCGTCAGCGCGTTGGCGACGGATCCAGCGAACCCGGAAGCAGAGCGCAACCTGTTCAGGCGCTGCCACGCGTGGATGAGCGATAACTCGGGCGAGCTAAAAGCACAGGTCAGCTGAGACGTTATGGCGAGCGCCGAGCATATACAGGCCACACATGCAGGCTTTGCGGCGGAGCGCGCAGCCCCTCGCGCCCTGGCGCCGCACCGGCTGCCCTCTAGCACTTGCATGCTGACATAGCGCTGGTTGCCGCTGAGCGAGCTGAGAAGAGAATACCTCGCCACTGCTGCCGCCGCAGCTGCCGCCGCCGCCTGCCGCCGCCGCCGCCACTTCTGCAAACATCAGCCTTTTCCTTTCGTCTCTTCGTCTCCTCCGCACCGAGCAGGTACAACTGCTGGAGGTTGCTCGCGCACAGCTGGCAAGTCTGCGTCCGGAAAGGGTGAGCAGGGGCAGGCGTGCAGCAGCGCTGCCCGTCCCGCTTCAATACCGCCCCCAACAGGCGCTGGCTGCTGCTGCTGCTGCCGCCGCCGCGGCCACCAGGTGCCTGTGCTGCACCCTGTTCACTCGCTCGCACTTTACTCCCTTGGATTGCAGGCGGTGTACCAGCGACGCGGCCAGCTGCTGCTGCGCACTGATCCGGCGTTGGCGCGGCATCGAGTCGAGGTGCAGCTGAGGAACGCAGTTGCAGCTCAGCAGCTGGCGGCAGCGCAGCAGCACGACAAGCAGTAGCAGCTTTGACAGGCAGTAGCAGCTGCAGGACACGTGTCGCTCAGGTGGAAAGCAGCCCGGCACCTAGCAGCCGGCAGCAGCCATGCCGCACGTAAAAGGCAACAAGTTCAAGCCAAAGCCCACTTCTGAGCAGCTGGCGGCAGCCGAGGCAGCCACCGCTGCTGAAGCTGCGGCAGCGGCGGCGGCGACCCAGCAGCAGGCACAACAGCAGCAGCAGCCGGGCAAGAGGAAGAAAAAGAAGGGCAAGAAGCAGCAGCAGGATGCGGCGGCGGCAGCAGACGTCACCGTTGAAGCGGCAGTGCCAGGAGCCATCGGTGCAGGCGCGGCAGCTGGCGATGGCGGCCCTCCGCCCGCTAAGAAGCGGAAGGGGCAGCAGGCGGCGCTGCCGCTGCCGGCGATACCAACCGTGGTGGCGCCTGCACCCAAGCCTGGGGCCGCGCCTGCTGCCGCCGCGGCCGCCGCCACGAGCAACTGGGCAGCGCTCAAGGCAGTGATGGATGCAGCCAAGCAGCAGCAGGAGGCCAGCAGGCCGCACTGGCAGCGGAAACGAAAGGCCGAGGCTGGCGGCGCGGCAGCGGCGGCGGCGGGCGGCGGCGTGCAGCCTGCCGTGCCTGCCAACCGGCCTCAGAGCATTGGGCGCGACACAGAGCCAACCAAGGCACGCACAGCGCGAGGCTGGGTTCCTTTCAAAACCAACCAAGCCGACCTGCTGCTGCACGCCTGCCTGGCTCTCTGCCACCCTCGTTCATGCCGCCACGACGACAGGCACCTTCTCAGGGCGCCCACCTGTGCTCTGCTTAGCAACCCCAACCCCCCTCCCTGCTCCCCCTGCTGCCGCAGTTGGTGGCAGTGGACTGCGAGATGGTGGGGGTGGGCCCCAACGGCGTGCGCTCGGCGCTGGCGCGGGTGTGCGTGTTGAACAGCGCCGGAAATGTGCTGCTGGACCGGTACGTGCGCCCCAAGGAGAAGGTGACCGACTTCCGCACGCGGGTCAGCGGTGAGTGGACGACGCCCGCATGCTCGTTACCGGGATGGCATTGCTCGTGGCGCCGCCCGACAGCCTGTACGACGCGCTGCCGAGCCTTGCGTTCTCGGGCACCCTCGCCCCCTGCCTGCGCCCGACTTCGCCTGCCCTCCACCTCACGCTCTATGTCAATACGCTCTCTGTCAATGCGCTCTCTGTCAATTCGCAGGCATACGTCCCGCCAGCCTGCGGGACGCGGCGCCATTCGACGAGGTGCAGCGCCTGGTGGCGGACCTGCTGGCGGGGCGCATCTTGGTGGGGCATGCGCTGGACAACGACCTGGAGGTGAGCAAAACGGGTCGTGTCAGCCCTGAGCACGGGCCTTACAGGGGGCGGGGGTCTGCAAGTTGACACTGACAGGCGGACCACATCTTGATGGCACAGTCCAGCAGCTGCAGAATCAGCGTGGGCATCGCCGCCAGGCAGCCTCTCACGTGAGGAGCGAGCTGCAGCCCAGGGTGCAGGCAGGGCGGCGTGCCTGTGCGGCACGGCCTGTGCGGCACGACGCCTCACGTTTCTGACACGGCCCCCCACTCCCGCCCTTCCGCCGCCCTGCAGGCGCTGCTGCTGAGCCACCGACGCAACGATGTGCGCGACACAGCACGCTACCCCCCGCTGATGAAGCCACAGGTGACAGGTGGCAGAGAGGCGGGAGGGCAGGCGCAGGCACGGGAGCAGGGGCAGAGGGTGGTGCAGGGCGAGTGCGTATTGCCAGTCCGGGCCGCGGCCGCCACCTCTCGTGGCCAGCGTGCACGCTCACCGATCCCTGCCCTCCCGCTTGGCCTCCCCCGGCAGGCGCGCATGGGCAAGCTGAAGCCGCGTGCGCTGCGCCACCTGGCGCAGGAGCAGCTGGGGCTGGCCATACAGGTGGGAGGCAGACAGGGGGAGTCGTCCATCCATTCATTCGTTAACAGCGCTGCAGTCGTACAGACGTGTGCCGCAGATGCGGTGTCCTGGCATGCGGGGAGTGGGGCGTGCATGAAGGGTGCCGCTGGAGGTGGGAGGAGGAAGCCGCCTGCACAGCTAGCTGCCCTTGCGGCGCTGCTCTCCAGCCCACCAAGCCCCAACCGCGTGCCTCCGCCCCCCTGCCTCTGCCTCCCGTTCCAGGAGGGCGAGCACAGCCCCGTGGACGACGCACGCGCGGCCCTGTACCTCTACTTGAAGCACCGCAAGGAGTGGGAGCGCTGGGTGGCGGGCGGCGGGCGGCAGGCAGACCACCCCGCGATGGCCAAGCTGGCGGCGGCGGGCGGGCTGGGCGGCGGCGGCGGCAAGCACGCGGGGCAGCTGTCGCTGGCAGACCTGGCTAAAAGTGACTACATGGCTGACTTTTGATCGACACACATGCAGGAGCACCACTTGCTCTGAACTCCATACTTCTTTTGCACTGTGCATTGCCGCACATGTCCGCACGGCCACATGGCAGGCCTGCCAGCCTGAGCGCAGGTTCAGCTAGTGCAGCAATCACAATCCACAGCGATGCACACTCTGGCAGCCTGACTGGCGTTCGTCATCGCCCTGTAAGATTCTGTCGTGCATCATTCAACCAGTCTTGATGGTGGAGGCAGTGAAGCCTAACCTGTTGTCAATACATGACGTATCGATGCCTGGGACCCCAGCTGATCAAGGCTGAGCAGTGGATACCTGCACCCTGCAGCCCTGGCCTCTGGCTTCCTTCCTGACATCAACCTGGAAGGCTGTCGTCATGTTCACAGGCGCCTGCTGCTTTACACGCACGCTCGCTCAGGCACAAAGTGGCCCACCACCCGCAGCAGCGGCGTGCGGCTGACGGGCGTTTCTGCTTGATAAAACCAGGTCTGCCGCGCCGGCGCCGGCATTTCTCCCCAGTTGCCTGCAAAAGCCAGCCACTCGCAGGGGTCGTCTGTTGTGACCTGCGGCAGGGCGGCGCCGCTGCTGCTGGCGCCGCTGCTGGCGTGACCGCCATTTTCGCTGGCATGGCCGATGTTGCTGGTGCCACTGCCGGCGCCGGAGGTGCCGCTGCCGCACTCGCTGTCGGCGTGGGCAGGCGGCAGGGGGAGGAGGCAGCCGCGGGAGGGGGCCTCTAGCAGCGCCCACCGTGTCGCGCCGGGCTGCACCGCACAGCCGTCGCCCTCGCGCTGTGGCGGCAGCAGCACCACACGGCAGGGGTGCCACGCCGGGCCTGCTTCGCAGCACAGGTCGTTCCCCAGGAAGAAGTGGCGGTGCACGCGACCAGGGCAGGGGTAGGTGCCGTGCCCGTGCAGCGCGACGTATGCTGCGATGCGCCCGCTGCGCGCGTCACGCCGCACCTGCGTCACGTGAGGTGGGGGGATGAGGCGGGGCAGCTGTCAGTGGTTGCTGCTGCGCACAGGAGGCTGCTGCTGCGGCACAGGTCTGTGCAGAGCGTCAAGCTCCAGGCAGGCAGGCAAGCCGCAGAGCCCTGCAGTCGCTCGCTCGCCATGCCCATCCCCTGCTGCGCCCACGCTGCGCCTACCTCGCGTGCCGGCACCCAGCAGCCGTCGCGGGGGCGGTGCGCGTTGAACCAAACACCGATCAGGTCGCCGGTGCGTGGGTGCAGCCGCACTGTGAGGTGCTCTATGTCGCCTGCAGGGGGGGCGAGCAGGCAGACGCATTCAAATGGGTTGGATTTGCACGCAGCAAGTGCTGTGCTTCTCTGGCCGAGCCTGCATGAGAGCGTCGCCCTGTTGCCCCCGCCACCCCAACCGCTGCAACGCACCAGGCAGCCCAACGACTGCACAAGCAACCTCGCCCCGTGGGGTGATTTCCTCACCATCGTGCGCTCCAGTTCCTGGCAGGAAGCTCAGGCCTCCCACTTTGTATTCGCCATTGTAGCTGCGGCAGAGAGGTGAAGGGAGGTTTCCTGTGCAAGCCAGAGCGGCAACTGGAGACAGGCCCATGCCAGCAAGTGTGGTAGCTGGCGGCATGCAAATAGCGAGTGTCGTGGCAGCAAGGAACACGCGGCGTGCGTCGCCTCCACGGCGTGCCCCTCCCTGCAAAGGGCCCCCCCCCCCCCCCCCCCAAGGCCCCCCCCCAAAGGCCCCCCCCCACCACCACCCCACCACCCCACCCACCCACCCACACACACACACAACCCACACACTCACGCGTAGATGGTGATGTAGGTGACTTCCAGGGCCTCCACGCCGCCGTCAGGTGCAACGATGAGCTTGGGGTTTGCATACACAGGCACGGAGTCAAGGGCGTCCTGCAGGGAATGAAAGCCGGGAATGGTTTTGGTGCGCACAGGTGGGGAAGGCTTGCTACGCTAGTTGAACAGGCAGCAGGGGGAGGTGCCGGCCAAGGCAGCCCCAGGGGAAGGCCTGCCAGCATCGAGCCAGTCTGCAGCTGGAAGCATGCACCCCCCGCAGCATAGAATACACCCACCAGCGGCTCTCCACCGCGTGCAGCGGGATCCAGCTCCAGCCACAATCGACTGCCAGGCGGCGCCTGCCGCTGCGCGTCCACCAGCAGCGGCGCCGCCAGCGCGCCGCGCGGCAGCAGCGCACGCACGCTGTCGTCGGCGCCGGCGCAGCGCAGCTCGCAGTGGTCGAAGAACCACTCGACTGCAGCGGGGGACGGTGGGCAGTAAGAAGGTGCCTGGAGTGTCACGATACACTCGAGCGGCGCGCATGGTGCACTGCGGTGCAGCATGCGGTGCGACCGCCCCCTGCTCAGGTCTCATGCAGGCAAGCTGCGCAGGGTGGGTGCCTCACCTGAGCAGGGCATGAAGCGGTCGCGGGGGTGGAGGTGGAAGGCGGGGCAGTGCCGGGCCGCCACCGACTGCAGCCAGGCAAGGTCCACCTCCATGCTGTTGGCGCACGCGAAGGGATGGCAGAACCTTTCCTGACCCTAGCTAGGCTGGGCTAAGCGGGGCTAGGCTGGACCAGGATTGGCCAACTGCTGCGCTCGGGCTGCACACCAAAGGCGCTGCCGCTGTTACCGCTTGGCCTGCTGCTGCTGCTGCTGCTGCTGCTGCTGCTGCAGCAGCGATGCCTGCTGCTCGGTCCTGCTGCTGCCACTGCCACTGCTCCTGCCGCCGCCGCCGCCGCCCGTGAAAATGTTATCTAGCCAGCTGTTGATGCGCGTCTGGTTGGTGCCCTGCAAGTTGGGAGCAGGGGTTTGCAGGCGTCGTCATCACAGCAGGTGTTTTGGCTCCTCTTGGCTCTGTGTCTTTGAAATCGGTTGGCCCTCCCTCCACCATGCCCCTACCTCCATCCCACTCGCCCGCTCCCGCGTGTAGCACTCCCAAAAGGCCTTGTGCTCGTCGGTGCAGCACCCAGTGAAGGTGGTTCCCAGACCACAGGTCTTGTAGCAGGCCACCAGCGCGTCTGTCGATGGGAGGCGAGGGTTAAGTGATGGTTGGGTGAAACGTCGCTGGCGGCCGGGTTGCTGGCGGCGGCGGCGGCGGCGGCACGCGGCCTAGGCAGCAGGCTTGCGCAAGGCTTGATCCAAAATCGCAAGACGCGCCCCGTCCCGTCAGCCTCACTATGCAGCTCCCCGCACGCTGCCAGAGCCTCTTCCTTGCTCTTGCCGGGTGGGGGCTTCGCGTGCGGCGCGCCGCCTGTGCTTGCCATCAACCCTGGAGCAGCGTACCTGTGGCTGGAGAGCGCGGAGAGCGCGGCCCGCGGCGAAACGCTGGCAATTGGGCGAGCCGGCAATGTCACGGGCCCACGGCGGCACTCGATTCAAGACTGACGCTTCCCGGTGGTCCTTGCTCGATCCCTCCGCGCTGCTCATAAGTACCTCGTCGATCGTCACTGCTCTCGTGGGGCGCGCTGTCGCTGCAGCGTTTAGCCGCCCTCGAGCGGGCCGCCGCTATGTCCTGAGTGCTTGCCGGTCCCTCCGGTAGTCGCAATGGTCAACGAGTTCACACGCGAGTTCGATCGATGGCGCAGGGAGGGCAGGCTGCCGGTGGCGGCGGCGCCGCCCGCCGTCGCCCCGCCTGGGCGTGCTGCCCCAGAGCCGCCGCTGCCCAGCCTCAGCGGCGTCACGGCTGGCGTCGGCCACGCTGCAGGGTCAGGCGCTGCAGCAGCGGCGGCGGCGGCGGTTGCTGCATCCTCCGGGGCACGCTCCCGTGAGTCGCCTTGCGGGTGACCTTGAGGGGGAAATGCAAATGCAACAGGGCTGCCTGCCTGCATGTTCGCCACTGCAACCTCCTCTTCTCCTTCCCACCGTAACCTTTGCTTCTGCAGGCTGGTCCAGCGGTTCCCATCATGACGACACAATCCAGCGCTGGCTGCGCCAGGCCGGCAGCGTCGGCATGGGAGAGAAGCTGACCCGCCTGCTGCGCGAGCAGCGTAACGAGGGCCTGCCGCTGTGAGCAGCTGCTGGTGGAGCACGGGTGTGACGGCATGACTCAGGCTGCCTTTCTCGAGGCTGCGAGTTCCGCTGGGCATTGAGGGCGGCAACTTGGGTGTCTCCCAGCATGCCGACCCCTCTTCCCTCTTCTCCTTCGTGCTCTGCCTGCTGCAGCGAGCGCTACGGCTTGGCGCATGTGCACAAACTGGGTGGTGCACGTACCGTCTACGACGTCAACAAGGAAGTGCGAGAGGTATGCTGGTGGCGGGCGGGTTTTCCCAGCCTTGATGCCGCGTGATGCCTGGTGTGCGCAACCGCGGGGCGTGTGCGTGTGCTCTGCAAGGTTGTGCGAGTGGGGTTCACTTTCAGGGGTGTAGGAGGGGATGCCGGGCTGCGATGCCAGCAGCCGCTGTGAGTTGTTGGTGCGTCGCGTCTTTGGCCGACACGCGGCTTGCATCCCCACCCGCCATCCATCCATGCCTGCCTGCAGTACTGCAAGAACCTGCATCAGCAGCCCTGCCGCGCATGCCGCACGTGCCACTGGTGCAGGTGCGTGGGCGGATGGGGTTTGGAGGTGGTAGTGGTGGTGTGGGAGGAGCGCACATCGTTTGGGCGAAGCGCCATCTGTGGCTCGGCCCGGCGCATCGCTGTGGGCCCTGCCTCACACTCCCAACCATCCCATATTTTCATAACCCTGCTCAACCTTCCCATCTGTTTTTACAACACAACCCTGCTCGTCTGCCCCCGCAGGCAGAAGACCGTGGCGCCCAAGACGCAGTGCTCCGCCTGCCACGGCAACAGGGACAACGTGTATGGAGGGCCTTACGCAGGCGTCATCTGCGGGTCATGCCTGTGGGCGCGCTTTGGTGCGCCTGGGGCTCCGCACCATGGCGCAGGCGGTGTAATGCCAGACGGAAGGCGTACGGCTTGCTCCGCTTGCCTGCGCTGCTGGGCCGGGTCGGTGCCTTGCACCGCCACTTGCGCCGCCTCCCTGCGTTGCCGCCCACTGCGCGCTGCTGCATGGCGCACTGCCCTGCCTCCCTGCCTGCAGGCGAGAACATCGACGAAGTGCGGTCAAACCCGAACTGGCTCTGCCCAGCCTGCCGCCAAATTTGCAACTGCTCGGGTGAGGGGTGGGCGGCAGAGCATGTTGAACCTGATTTGGCCGAGCAAGGCCTGCATGGTGTCAGGGGCTGTTACAGCTGGCAGCACCCCCAGTCAGGCGACAAGCTTTGCATGCGCACAGGTTCAGGCGCGGGTGCCGCGCTGCCCGCTGCCTGAGCACCCTTGCTTGGCCTCGCTGTGCAGGCACCAACTGTGTGCGCAGCCGCAATGGCTGGCTGCCCACCAACCAGCTGGCGCACGAGGCGGCGCATCTGGGATACGACTCGGTGGGTGTCATGGATGGTGGGTGGGCGGAGGCCTCTACCCTACCCTACGCTCGCCATCGACCGCATTGAGGTTGCTAGTGCCTGCCCGCCCGCCTGCCCGCCTGCCCGCCTGCCTGCCTTGCTGCCAAGCCCCCAACCGCCCCTCCCATTCCCCCGCCCTCCCCAGGTTGCCCACTACCTGGTGCTGGCCCAGCTGGACGAGGGTCTGCGTGCGGAGATCACAAACAACATACACTCGCTGCAGGTACGTGACTCACCGACTGGCAGCCCCCTCCGTCGCTGAAGATCCATTCAGCTGGGGGGGGGGGCAGCCACTGCAGCGGCGATGTGCGCTTCGTGTGCATGCGGTGCCTCCCCGCCAGTGCTCCAGCAGTGCTCACTGCCGCTCCTGCTGGCGTCCCTTCATACGCACACGCGGCCCGCCCTGCAGCCCCTCCTGGAGCGAGGCGTGCGCGAGCGGCTGGAGGCGAAGAAGCGGCGCGAGCCGGGGGGCGGGGGTGGCGACCGCACGTGCGTCCGAGCTGGATTTGCGGCATTTTGGGGAAACGGTGTATGTAGAGGGTGTTGCACCCTACAGTAGATGTATGGGTGGTGTCAGCAGCGCACTGCCTGCCAACCTGCTACCTTGGGTGGACGCACCCTCCAGCAGCCCCACCACCGCCGCCCCTTCAATCGCCCCCGCGCTGCCTGCAGCGAGCGGTTGGCGGAGGCGGCCCGCCCTGTGGTGGACCGCGAGCTTGCGGCGCTGCACGCCGTCTCCACCTTCTCTGCTGAGCAGGCGGAGCAGGTGGCGCGGTACAACCGCAGCCAGCTGGAGGGCCTGGGCTTTGGGCGGGGCACGCTGCTGGCAGACCTGCAGGTGGGTGGGAAGTGCAGGGTGGTGGTGCTGCTGCTGCTGCTGCTGCTGCTGCTGCTGCTGCTGCTGCTGCTGCTGCTGCTGCTGCTGCTGCTGCTGCTGCTGCTGCTGCTGCTGCTGCTGCTGCTGCTGCTGCTGCTGCTGCTGCTGCTGCTGCTGCTGCTGCTGCTGCTGCTGCTGCTGCTGCTGCTGCTGCTGCTCATTAAATGAGAACCTTTGCATCTGGTCACGGAGTTGCGTAGCTAGATGTTGTGTTTGGAACATGCAGTGGCGTGAGACCCGCGTTGCGCCCGCATGTACCTGCAGGGAGATGATGACGAGGAGGAGGAGGAGGGCTGGGGTCTGGCCCCTGCAGCTGGCGGCGCAGGCGGTGCGGCAGGTTCAGGACTGGGTGAGCGCAGGCAGCGGTTTAGCCAGATGGCCAGATTGCACTGGGCTGGGTGGCTGGCAGCGGGGCTTGCCAGCATGCACAGCTGATGCCTGCCTCGCAAGTCGAGCTCTGCTTGCCGCGCCCCCTGCTCCCATGTGTGCAGGCACAGTGCCCGCGCTCTCTTTAGATGTCAGTGGGGAGGCGGGCGTGTTGCAGATGGGCCACGGCCAGCTGGTGTCGCCAGCCGGGGGGGCAGTCAGTGCCGGCCAGTGGCGGGAGGCAAGCGCGGCAGAACGCAGTCGCGGCGGCAGCGTCTCGGCAGCGGCGCTGCCGCCACCGCCTGTGCTGCAGAAGCAGCGGCGGCGCCCGCCGCGCGTGCCTGGAGAGGCTCCTCACAGGCAGGTGCTGCAGGCGGCGACCGGGCCACCCCCTGGAGCCCTGATGCCGCCCGCAGCAGGCGGCGGCGTGCAGGGGTGGGGACCTCCGCCTGCGCTGGCGGCACTGCCGGCAGCAGGCAGTCACGCCGGTGGGTCGGCAGCTGCAGCGTCGTACAGGGGGCAGGCCTCTGGTTCCGGCGCTGCCGGCCCCGCGCCTGGCTCTGCAGTAGCTGGTGCCGTGGATGCAGCAGACAGCTCGGCACGGGCGGCGGACGGCGGCGCTGCGGCTTTGACAGGCGCTGGGTTGGAGGAGGAGGGCCGTCAGCAGCAGCTGGAGGGACTGCTGCACCGCGACGATGGTGCTGCCTACCCCACCGCAGGGCCTGGCGGTAAGTCTGGCTGCCGCAGCGGCGCGTGTGCATGTGGCTGTTGCTTTTGATGTTGGTGCGTGCTAGTGCCTGCCGCTGCCTACCCGCATTCATTCCTCATGCCTGCTGCCTGCTGCCGTTGGGCTTGCCTGCTGCAGGTGATGGCGTGCTGCCTGGCGCTGTTGCTGCCGGCTACAGGCCTGCGGTGCGGGCACATGTACCGCGGGCAGCCGGCGCGGCATCGCACTCGCAGCAGCAGCAGCAGCAGCAGCAGCAGCAGCAGCGGAACCAGCCGCCGCATCAGGCTCGGCTCACCCCTCGCGTGACGCACGGCAGTAAGCAGCAGGCAGCAGTGGCGGGCGGCCTGCCTGCGGCGGGGCACCCCGGTGCGGCGCCCGAGGCGCAGGCATCGCGCGGCGCATCTGCAGAGCCGCCTGCTGCCGGCAGCTGGCAGCAGGCAGAGGAGGGCAACAAATGGGAGGACCAGGAGTTGGCCTGGGGTGCCGCCGTCACCCCTCTGGGAGAAGCAGCAGAGCCGTCGCAGCAGCTGGGGCTTTCGCCGGGTGGCACGGGAGGCCAGGTGCCTGGCGAGCCGCCCCCGCCAGCTCAGCCCGCAGCAGGCGCAGGTAGTGCGGCTGGCGAGGCGGGCGAAGGCGCCGCCGTTGCGCCGGCAGCGGCTGCGCCCTCTGCGCTTCCCACCGCAGCGTCAGCAGCGGCGCCCCCGCCCCGCAGCTACCAGTCTGGTCCCGCTCGGGAGTGGGGCGGCCTGCTGGCTGCCGCGCTGCAGCTTTTTGCGGAGATGAATGCAGCAGACCCGCAGGGGCAGCGCAGCCACGACCCCTACCCGCCGGGGTGTGCCGCAGAGGAGCAGGAGGAGGTTTACGAACAGACGGTGGGTGGGTGGGTGGGTGGATTGCCGCACGAGCCGCATTTGGGAGTGTTGTGTGTGGGCCCATGTGGGCGTGCGATGGTTGGAAGGGCCGGTGGGAGCAGGATGGCGAGCACTGTGCGGCTGGTGTGTAGCGCTCGCAGCGCTTGCTCCTTGCGCGGTGCTGCACGACTCTACCCTGACCCCCTAACAGTTGCTACCCTCTTGCCTTTGCCTTTCACCATGATGCAGTACGCCGCCAACACGGCAGCCCTGGGGCAGATCCTGTCAAAAGCCAACGGTATGCTGACCGAGCATCTCGTAGCGTCCAGGCAAGACGAGGGAGGGCGCCCTTGCTGCGGCCACTCAAACGTCGACGCCCTGCTCGTTGGTAGCGCTGCACCCAAGCCTGCATGCCTGTCAGGGTCGTCGGGCGTGCGCCCCTGACAGCATGCCGTTTCCCCTTGCTGCACCTTGGCTGCTGCAGGGAGGCCGCCGCCGCTGGCGACCCCAACGCGCTCCCCTTGGATGCTGTGAAGCCGTGAGTGGGGATGGCGTGCGAGTCGTGCTGCTTCACCGGCGTGCCGGTGTTATTGTTGCATCAAGAGAGTTGGCATGCGCTGCGCGCGGACCGCAACAAATATTTGCCTGCTGTTGCCGCCTGCTCCTGCCCCACATCAACCGTCCCCTCCTGCCTCTGGCTTCCCCCACTTCCTCCCCCCACCCCCACCTCCCTGCTGCAGGCTCGTGGGCCTGTACTGCCTGCTGGCAGAGGTACTGCCTGCCGACACGGTGCAGTGGCAGGTGCTGCCACGCATTCTCGGACAGGTGCGGCATGGGGCTGCGACACCGCCGCTGTTGGGGCGCTGCACGGCGGTGGCTGCCCTTCTACCTGCCTTGCCTGATTGCATGCACATCACGTTTTCCTGGCCGGCCCTGTTTCATGCGTCTCGCCCCGTTCCTTCCCTCTGGGTGCGCAGGAGTGCTTCGTGCAGTTTGCAACCAGCGAAGGGCAAGCGCGGGAGGTGATGGTGGAAGGATGGATGGACTTGCTGCACACCCTTGTCGGCCGCGGCCTGCCGTTGCACGACACCTGCGACACCATTGCGCGCGCAGGTGCGGCGGGCAGGGGCTCGGCTGGTGTTGGCTGCAGGCTGCCACAATCGCTGCGTGTTGCCCGTTCAGGACCCGTGGCACAGGCACCCGCCACGCTGGGCGCACACTCTGCCCTTGTCCATGCAACCCTCTGCTGGAACCATAGCAGCACCGCTGCCCCTCGCCTCCCCACTTCCGCAGTCGTGACGCTGGCGCAAGACATGCACCGCACCTCGGCGCTGCTCAGCGCGGTGCTGGAGGCGCAGCGCAGCGCGGTGGCGCAGCTCCCCACAGAGGATGTGCGCGTCGGGGCGTACCGCTTTGACGCGGCAGAGCGGGGGCGGCCCCTGGGGCAGCTGTTTGCTCACTTGGAGGCTCTGTACATGGTGGGTGGTCGCTGGGTGTGGGGGTGCGATGCGTGCAGGCCGGGGAAGGCTGGCTGCGGGCGCGCGCGCCGCTCAATCAACTCAACGAATCGCCGCTGGGACGTGCACGTGCACGTGCACGCCTGCTGGCTGGTGGGCTAGCCAGCGCTTGCTGCATGCCGTTCATGCTCACCCGGCAATGATTGGACGAACTTCTCCGCCTCCCTTGGCCGCCACAGGTGCTCGAGACCGTGCTGCGCAGCTGCCTGGTGCAGTGCGTGGCCGCCGCCCGCGAGCTGCGGCACGAGGCCCCCCACCTGGTGCCACGCCACCTGGCGGAAGCGCTGCTGGGTGGAGACCTGTCGCTGCCGCTGGACGTGCAGCGCGCCGGCCTGCAGCTGCTGTTTGCGGTGAGGGTGGTGGGAGCTTCCTGGCCTGTTGAAGCTTTTGAAGGTTGAAGGTTTGGGTTGGGTTGGGCGTGGTAGCAGGGGCGAGCGCTGCTCGGTGGGGGCTTGGCTGCCCCCTTCCTTGGCCCCACCTCCCGCCCTCCCTCTCGCCTCCACCCTCCACCCTTCTTTCCTTCAATCTGCAGGCCATGAGTTACTCTTCCAAGCAGCAGGAGCAGAGCGAGCAGCTGAGCGTCGACGAGAGCAACCGGCGGCGGCGGCAGCGCCTGGACCTGTGCCAGGCAGGCTGCAGGGCGGTCTGGGGTGGTGCTGGGGTGCAGGCTGTGATGGAGGCTCTGGCGGCACAGGCGTGTTGTCACAAGCAGCAGTTGCCCGGCCCCTCGTCTGCTCATTAAGTGGTGTCTCGACAGCACTGCCTGCACCTCTGCCCAACTGCCAGGTGGTGACCGAGCTGGAGCCTCTGCTGGAAAGCATGGTCAGCGGGGAGTACCCCCTGTGGCGCCGCCCGGGCACCGCGCTTGCGGTGGCTGACGGCGGCACGGCTGCTGATGCGGGGCAGCGGCTAGGCCAGGATGCTGTGAGCTGAGAAGGGTGGGACTGTGGCGGTATTGCCCACCCACTATACCATTACAAGTCAGCAGTAGGCTGCGCGTGCAGCGCACGTCGGGCTTTGCAGCAGAGGCGCCGGCGGTGGCTGCCGCAGAGGCGGGCTGGTGCCACACCGCACCTGAGCCACAAGTACTCGCTCCTCCCCCCCCCTCCCCGCCCCCCTGCCAGGTGTCCACTCTGGCCCGTGCCTACGCCTTCCGCCTGGAGTGTGGCTCGATGAGGTGGCAGGAGCTGGAGCAGAGGGCCATCCAGCCATTGAGCAGTGAGCCAGGGCCTGCTTGCAGCGCATCGCATGCGTGCATTTGATGCCGGGCAATGTTGCAGGCAGCGCGCTCGCCCCTGCCCGCCCATGCCCGCTCGCCCATGCCGTTCACAGTCACAGCTGACACCCCACCGGCTTGCCCTGCCGCACCTCCCATTGTTCCCCGCTGCAGCGTCGCAGCAGTTCTGGCTGCTGTCCAACAACATGTACCGCTTGTTTGCCACGTCGCTGCTCACGCAAGTCCTGCAGGCAAGCGCAAGCAGCACGAAATGCGTTCAGTCATTACTTCGTTTCTTGGGGCGGCCTGCACTGGCACGTGCTACTGAAACTGGCATGCCGACGGGTGTCGTGCCCCTGGGTTGCGGGTCGTGGACGCAACGACCGCGCTGCTCTGGCAAACCCGCATCCTGCAGCTACGCGCCGCGGCGCCTGGCTCTGCCGCCCGCCCCGCCCGCCCATTGTCGCCCTCAACATCCTCCTCTTGCTCCTCGCCTGCAGGACACGCCACACGTGTGCGAGGGCCTGCCGCTGGCGGAGCAGCACCGGTTTCGGGCCGCCATCCTGCGGCACTGGCTGATGTGCCTGCTGGACCGGGGCAAGTGCTTCCTCACAGGCAAGCCTCACGAGTCCTGAGCAAGGGAGGGAGGGAGAAAGGGAGCGGGAGGGGTGCAGCAGACTGCCCAAGGCAAGCCTTGCTCTCATGTTGCTTGGTGGCTGCCCTCCCTCTGCGACCCGCAGCCCAAGCCCTCACCCAAGTGCTGGCCAAGCAGGCACAGACTCGTGTGCTGTTTGCAGGCCTCACGCCGCTGCAGGTGGGAGGGCGGGGCAGCACAGCAGCGCTGCTGGCTTCTGCCGCCACTGCTGCTACCACTGCTCCTTGTTGGCACCAACGGTGTCGTCGCGACAGCGGCACAGCAGCCTGCCCGTCCCTGCATCTACGGCTGCGGCCTGCTCACTACTAACAACCGCCCACCCTGCCTGCCTGCCCAACTTGCAGCTGAACATCGGCAGGGACCGCAGCACGCAACTCACAGCAGAGCTGCTGGGCCGGGTGGTGGAGCGCATGGCCATCGAGCCTGCCCACTGGCGCGACTGCCTGCTGTCAATGCTGGCGGGCGTGGACGAGGTGGGTGGTCACTGGGGCTGGCAGGGCCACTGGTCAGGCTGTGGGGGTACTGGTGTTCAGAACACGGTGCACGGCGGCGATGGTTTTATTGTCGACAGGCCTGGATTGTAGCTGACCTGGTCTGATGGTTTGCCACCGTCTTGCCACGCTCTCTGCCCTGCAGGTGCTTGCGCGGCGCGAGGGCGAGGCGGCGGCCCTCGAGGGGGCAGCAGCGCGGATGCGGTACTGCGCCCGCTTGTACCGCCTGCTTGGGGCGGTGCTCCAGCCGGCGGCGCGTCTGGCTCGCGGACAGCTGGCGCCGCCGCAGCAGCCAGCGGCGCCTGGCTACCGCAGCGCCCCGCCGGGCCGCCCGCCCGCAAGCCCCCTGCAGCAGCTGCTCCAGCGCGCGGCGCTGCTGGCGGCAAGCAGCTGCACCGCGGCGCATGCCTGGCAGCGGGAGCGGCAGCCGCCAGCGGGCGGGAAGCAGACGGCCGAGATGGAGCTACGCACAGCGGCGGACTTGCGGGCCATGCTCCAGGTGCGGTGGTGCCCCGGCTGCAGGAATGGGATGATGGATGGCATGCTACCCTGCGCTGCTTGATTGCTACAGCTCGTGCATGCCAGCCATTTCTGCCGCCCTGCCGCCCAGCGGCTTGCACGACCTCCCACCGCTGCACAGCCCACCTCCTCTTGATGCTCCCCCCCGCTGGCGTGCAGGGCCTTCCCTTTGGTCAGCTGAGCAGCCTGTGGGACGTGCTGGTGGCCTGGGGCGCGCCCTCCACCCTCAGCGGCCCCCTGCTACTCACCGTGCTGCGCACCGTCGTGGGATGCGGGCTGGAGCTGTGCTCAGGTGGGGTGGTGCGGGGCAGCGGCGGGCGAGGGGCAAGCCCCTGGAGATAAGAAGACACCTGTAGCACAGCCACAGGCACACGCACCGGCTGCCCGACACCTCCCTCCCCGTCGTGATCGCACGTTTGGCTCCCTGCCTGCCTGCCTCCCTCTCTGCAGGCCGTGCAGAGCCCACCTCTTTCGACCGGGTCGTGCTGGAGGGCCTGGCTGACTCGCTGCTGGCGCCCCTCGCATCTGTGGCCCCCGAGCTGGTGGGCCCTGCGGCGGCGGCCAGGGCAGAGGCAGGCCTGGCCGACCTCAGGGCCTTCCTGCTGGCCACCTTTGTGCGGCGCTACCTGGAGAGGGGGTCCATCGACAATGCCAGGGACCAGCGCGCCGCCGTGAACTCGCTGCGCCTGGTGCAGGTGGATGGCTGGGGGGAGGGGGGATGCACTGTTGGCGAGTTGGCAGCGCGGACCCGCTCGCAGTGTGTCGATGTGCAGCGCTGATGTGCTGGGCAGCTGTAAGTGGGAACCTGCCTGGCACCTCCTGCTTACGTCTGATGCCCTGCCCAATATCCACCACCCGCCCACTCTGCCAGGCGCTGCTGGCCAACCCCCGCATGCGGTCTGGGGAGGCCGCGCTGCGCATGCTGCTGCCGCTGCTGCGGCCCATGGCGGGGCTGGTGTGGCGTGGCAGCGGGCAGCGGACGTCGCTGGGCGCCAGGACGGCGCTGCTTGGGTGCGGGAGGGGGGAGCGGGGCGGCTGTGCGGGGAATGCTGGGAGGGTTGGGAGCGTGCGAGCTTCCGGCAACACCCTGCGCCTGCTGTCCTGCACACCTGCAGCTGCAGGCCTGCCCGTAGGGCGCCCTTGTCCAGGCGCCCCCCTCTCCCCCCCCTCTGGCCTGCCCGCAGGGTTCTGGCAGAGCTGCTGCAGGGTGGGCGGCTGGTGGCGCTGCTGCCGCCTTTCCACGAGGCGCAGCCTGCGGGGCAGGCGGCAGAGGCAGAGGCAGAGCCGGCGGGGCGCGCCGCGCTGCGCTGCTTCTGGCGCTTGGTCGCAAGCGACGCGCTGCGGTGCGTGCAGCAAGCGCTGCTGGGAGGCTTCATCGCTGGCGACCCCATGCACCAGCGCCTGCCGGCCGCGGCTGCCGGCGTGTGCGCCGAGCCGCGGTTTGCGCGGCTGCCCAAGCTGCCTCCCCTGGCGGCGGCAGCAGCCACGGCGGACATCAACAGCCTGCTTGAGCTGACGCCGACTCTGCACGAAATCGACAGCCTCAACCAGCTGTGCCAGCAGCAGCGCCACCCGCTAGATCAGGACCTGATCCTGGAGCAGCAGCAGCAGCTGGGAGACGGGGGGTCACCCATGGGCTTCCCACGCCAAGCGGCGGCAGCCGCGCTGCAGCTCGTGCACGGCTTTCTGGCGGCCGGCAGCGCGGCGGCAGCAGACGACGAGGCGGCTGCAGGCATGGCGGTGGGAGCGGCGGCCGGAGCGGGAGCCGCGGGGCCAGCGGCGCTGCCCGACTGGCGCACGCTGCCGGCGGGCCACCAGTGGTCGCTGGCCTGCATGCCTGCGCTGACTCGCATGATCCTCACTGCTGGCAAGCAGCCGTCACTGGTGCTGCTAGACGATTATATGGGCCTGCAGCAAGCTGTGTGTGCAGCGGTGGACAGCAGACGGCTGGTCATAAAGGTTGCCGCCAAGCGGCCCGAGCGCCAGCTGGACGCTGCGGCGCCGACGGCAGCAGCGGCGGCAGCACCTGCTGCATCGGCAGCGCCCGCGGCGTCGGCTGCACCTGCGGCGGCGGCCCCACGCTTCGCGGCGGCGGCGGCAGTGGATCGACGAGACGCAGCAGCTGCGACACCGGCGGCAGCAGCGGCGGCGGCGCTGCTGCCGCCCGCCATCAAGCAGGAGCCGCTCACGCAGCCGGCAGGCCCCGCTGCGCCGCCGCCTGCCGCGGCCCAGCCACTGCCCAGCCAGGCAGCCTCTGCTTCTGCAGACAGCAGGGGCAGCGACGTGCTGTTTGAGGCGCTGGCGGGTCACGCGGGCCAGCGGGTGACGGTGGTGGGCCTGCTTGAGCGCCAGCCGGCGTTCAAGTCCAAGGTCGGTGGCAGTGGTTTGGGACAGCCGGGCAGGGGCACGCTGACGCGGTGCTCTCAATGTGTACGTAGTTGCGCCTGCTGTGCACCGCTGTTCAGCGGCTGGGGCTGGGGCTGGGCTCGGCCAAAGGATTCCTTGTCGACATGTCACATCGTGCGACCCGCACACCCTGTTGTTGCCTCTGCAGGAGGGCAGTAGCCACGCTGTGATGAAGCTCGACCTGAGGGACCACAAAAGGCGCAGGTGAGCCCACAGCTGCCTGCCGCAGAGCCGGACAGCCTGATGCATTGCTGGAGCCGACAGCTAGGGCTGCGACAAAGTGCCTCACCTGAGTGCGGCATGGAGTGGGGAACGGCGCACGCTGGAGAACTGTGCGTGCCCTAGCATGGCGCTCTGGCATCCCTTGTCGAGGCATGGACATGTGTTCAAAGGCAGCTTCCGTGGACAATCATGCAGCTGAAAGTCCCAAAGCTGTTGTGCACGCACCTCCTCTGTGCAGGCTGGGCGTGGTGGTGAAGACGGAGGATCACCCAGGGCTGGTGGCAGCGCTGGAGGCGGCAGCACAGCGCCGCTTTTCCGGGTGAGGCGCCGGCGTGGCGCCACACTGCAGGGCAGGGCATGTGCACTGCGGGGCAGGGCATGTGCACCACGGCTCTGTGCGAGGACCACGTGCATGCTTCGGCCTGTTGTGATCTTGTGCCGTCGCGGTTGGTGCAGAAGACAGAAAGCCAAACTCTTCCTCCCGCCTTGCCCTGTCCTGCAGCGGTACCCCTGCTGCACTGCAAGTCTTGCGGGTGCGAGGCGCGCGAGTGCTGGGCGGAGGTAGCAGCACAGGCGGCGAAGCAGGCCCGTCAGCCAGCACCGCGGGCAGCGGCGGCAGCAGCGCGATACCCGGCTGCGCGCTGCTGCCCAACAGCAGGTTTGTGTGTGTGTGTGCCGGGGGGCGGCGGGGGGGAGCTCCCTATTGCTGGGCGTGACAGGAAGTGCCGCAATAGCTGGCACCCACACACGGTGCACAGCATGCACATGTCCTGTTGCGCCCTGCTGGCGGGCCACACCGAGCCACCCTGCCTTAGCTTGCCGTCCCCCTGCCCCTGCCCTGCTCAGCGTGGAGTGGGAGCCGCGTGGCCCCCTGGCAGACAGCATCCGTCAGGCCATTGCTGAGGGACGCATGGACTTTGGCAGCCGGCGGGAGGCACCTGAGTTGCCGCCGCCAAAGCGCCACCGCCAAGACCAGCAGCAGCAGCAGCAGAAGCCGGCCACCCAGGCCACACAGCGCACGGCCACCCAGCCACGCGCGCCGCCGCTCCGGCCCGAGGCAGCACCCACGCCAGCCATGCACTGGTCGCAGCAGCAGCAGCAGCAGCAGCAGCAGCAATGGGCGCAGCGCCATGTGCCACTGCCACATCGCGCTGGCAGCCCTCCCGGCACACAAGTGGCAGAGGCAGGGGGCGACGGGGCGTGGAGAGGCGCCCCTGCGCCAGCGCCACTCCTGTTCTCGCAAGTGCAGCAGTCGCAGGCAGCAGCATCTGCACCCTTGTCGGCGCCGGCACAGCGAGGAGCTGCGCCGCCGCACGCCACACAACAGGCGGGCGAGGCAGGCGGCAGTGGCTCTGCCGCGGTAGCACCGCCCACCTCCCTCAAGCAGCTTGCCAAAGAGGCAATAGAGCTTGTGCAGGCAGCAACCGGCGTGCCACGCAAGCAGGCTGCAGAAGCGGTGGTAACAGAGCTGCGTTCAGAGCGGCAGCAGCGGTGGCTGGCCGAGGGAGCGGCGGCGCTGGCGGCGGCGCTCGCCCAGGCGGGAGGGCAGCGCAGCACGGCCGAATGCTGAGCTGCCCTCAAGCTCTCTTCCTGCCCTCTAGTTTCCTTCCCGAATTACCTGGGAATCTCTCAGTGTATTGTTTTGAACTGCATCCACATCTACCTGTCTGCAATGTTTTCCTGCTTCCGGCCCTTCCCTGCTCACCCCTCTGCTCTCCGTGCGGACTGTCGACGTGATGCACACTACACACGACCATGACAGCAGCCAGAAAGGCAGAATGTGTGGTGCCGCAGCCTCCATTGGGCATGGCTGGCAGGCACGCCAGCAGCTCACAGCTTGAGGTGCGTGGCGCGCGGCGCGGCCGACGCTGCCGCTGCTGCCGCCGCCGCTGCCGTGGTGCCGTCGGCGTGCTGCTGGATCTTTGCAAACACCGCGGCAGACTTGCTGAACTCGGACTTCTTGGCTGGCTTGGTGCTCGCCGCGCCCTTGCCCCTCCTGCCTGCCTTCGCCAGCTGTAGGCCAGAAAGGGGGTAGGTGGGGTGGGTGTGGGGTGTGGGGTGGGGTGGATTAAACGACATGCGATGGGGCAGTTGGTGAGCGAGCTGGGTGATTAATTGAGCGGTGGGGTGGCGACAGCTGCCGCAGCGCACAGCAGCGGCGCATGCCGGCCCAGCAGCAGCAGCAGCGCCGTCTCCATCTCCCCGCCCCTGCCTGCGCCCCCGCCTGCACCTTGCGTGCGGCCTGCTCCGCGGCCTCCGACTTGCGGCCCGCCAGCGGCGCGGCGCCGCCCTGCGCCACCGCCCGCGTCGTGCGTTCCTCTTCTTTGGCAGCGCGCTTGTTCTTGCCGGCACGCTTTTTCTGCAGAGGGGCAACGGGAGAGTGCAGCGGGGCGTAGTGAGCTGCGGGCCGCGTGGTGGCGTTGCGTAGCAGAAGTGCGGAGCGCACCAGCCAGCCAGCCAGCACACCCTGCTGCCTCTGGCTGCCCCACCCCGCTCCCAGCGCGCTCCAATCCTAGACGTGCCCTGCCCCGCGGCCCTGGCCCCCCCCAACCCAACCCCAACCCCAACCCACCTGCGCCCGCCGCCGCTTGCGGTCCTCCCTGCTCAGCTCCTCGTCGGCGCGCGGCGCTCCTCGCTCCCCCGAAGCAAACACCTCCTCTGGCGCCTGCATGCTGGCTCCGGACACAAACTGCGGGGGGGAGCGAGGTGGGAGAGGGGCGATGTGACGCAGGCGCAGAGAGGGATGGGGTGGGGGAAGCATAACGACATGGCACGCAACACCCCCCCGCTTTGAGGCAGGTGCTGCGCAGGGGCCGGCAAGCAGGCATGCCTGCGCCGGTGGGGGAAAGTTGGCCCGTACCTGCGGCGCCGCCTCTTCCATCATGATCGCCGGCACATCCACCTTGACAGTCACCTCCTCCAGGACGGGGCGAGGCCTGAAGCGGTGTGTGTGTGGGTGGGGGGGTGGGGTGGGGTGGGGGGTGGGGGGGGGGGGGGGGGCAGGCAGCAGGCGCAGCGTGTGGGGGGCAGCCAGAACAAGGGAGGAGGGTTCGGGAGTCGCAGCGGCAGGGAGATCAGGAGAGCCTTCCATGTACTGAAAGGGACCACAAACGCAGCCCGCACAAACGCAGCCCCGGCTGGGCCCTGCTGCCTCACTCACGTGAAGTGCAGGTGTGACAGCGCATCCAGCTTGGCAACCAGCGCTGAAAACTGGGCGCGCGCCGCCTGCCGCACCGCCTCGTCCTACGCAGGCAGGGAGGCAGGGAGGCAGGCAGGCAGGCAGGGGGTGCGCCCAGGGTGATGGGCTGGCTGGCTGGAACAGCACGTGCAGGCGACGTATGCAGGGCAGCGCAGCTTGCAGCAAAGTGCACGCACGCTCCCGGGGCGGGCGGCCCCGAGGGCAGCACATTATCGGTGTGCACATCAGCAGCGCAAACGCTTCGCTCACCTTGTCCTCTGCCACCCCCGCCACTTGCTGCATGTACTCTGCTTCGTACAGCTCCCCCAGGCCCTGCAGCGAGCGCGCGAGAGAGAGGGAGGGAGTGGTGTCAGGGGGAAGGGCAAGGACACAGGGGCGGTGTCAGGTGGCGGGCAAGGGGGGAACGGCGGCCAACAAACGGACCGCGCGCAGGCTGCTGCACGACATGCATCGAGCGACCCTGCACGACGCCAACACCAATCGATTGACCAATCGATTGACTGAGCCCCCACCTGCTGCGGCTTGCTGTCGTCCAGCTCAAGCGTGGTGCGCTTGGACTCGGGCGGCGGCGGCACGATGCGCACGACGTCGTCAAACCTGCGCGACAGCGGCGGCGGCGGGGGTAAAGCACGCGGCAGTGGAGGCGCCGAGGCTCTGGAGCTGCCCTGCAGGGAGGGCCCTATGCCTGACTCTGCTCTGCCGCCGCGCTCGCCATCCCTCCAAACCGCGGCCAACGGACGCGAAACAAAGGCGCTCACTGGCCCTCTGCGATGCGCTTTTTGATCAGATCGTCCAGGCTGGCGGTCATCTCCTCTGTGGGCGCCGGCGCCGGCTTGACGGTTGTGTCAAAATCTAGGTCCACCTCCAGGGCGCTGTTCTTGGGGCGCCGCCCTGCGGGGACGAAAAGAACAAAGAACAATGAACAAAAAACAAAAAACAAAGAACAATGAACAATTGTTGAGGATGCATGTCGACACGTCGTGGGGATGAGCACGCAGCACAAGGGGTCAGGGCGCAGGGCAGCCGTCAGCGGCCAAGGCGGGGAGCAGGACGCTGTGTGCGGCGGTTGTGCGAGGAGGGGCGCGGTCCTGGGGCGCACACGCGGCCGCCACCCTCCACTGCACTTGGGACCGCCATGCCCCCACCCTGCCGGCCCCGCGCCACGCCGCGCCCCCGACCGCACCTGCGTCGATCTCTCCCCGCATGAACCACTCCTTCTCCCCCATCGCCGTCTCCTCCAGGCGCCTAAGGGGAACAGGTGAGGATCACAGTAAAGGAGGGATGAGGGCGAGGGGTGAAGAGAGCAGGGCTGCCGCCGGCCACCCCCTCCCTTTCCCACGCGCACCCCCGCTAGCAGCCCGGCCAGCCCAGCCTGCCCCGCCCGCTCCAGCTGCCAAGCGACACAGCGCCCGGACCACTCACTGGATCTTCTCCTGCAGCCGGTGCTGGCGCCGCTCGTGTGCCGACGGCGCCAGCTCCTCATCCACCTCTGCAGCACAAGGGAGGGGAGAGAGATACATAGATCGGAACAGGGGCGCAGGGGGTGCAGCCTGGGACCTGCGCAGCAAGCACACCGCCCGCTGCAACGGCGGCGTCGCAAAGCTCTGCAGTCGTGCTTTGGCAAGCAGAGCCTCTTGCAGCGCCCTCACCTTCCTCCTCCTCGTCGCTCTCTGCCAGCAGCGCCCGGCTGGCCACGCCGCGCCCAGCACGCCCAGCGCGTCCATCCTCCTCCTCTTCAGCAGGGGAGGGGAGGGCTGGGGGGAACAAGGGTGAGGCCCGGGCCGTGCAGCAGGGTGGCACCGCGTTCAGAAAGAGCCCGAGGCAGCCCGCAGACCCGGCAGCCAGCCACGATGTGCACCCCCGCTGGCGGCACCAGTCCGTCCCTCCTCCCCACCTTTGTCCGAGTCCTCCTCTCCCTCCTCAAAACCGTCCACGTCCTGCACAGGGAGAGAGGGTGCAGGACAGGACAGGACAGCAGCGTCAGAAAGGGTGGGGGGGGAGCCTGCATGGCAGTCAGGACTGCACTGCAGCCAGAGCCCCAGCTGCACAGGCAGCTTTACGCTAGCTGGCTGAATCAAGCCCCCTCACAGCCCATCCCCTCATCCCCTCTCACCTCATCATCGTCGCTGAGGTCGCCGGCGGCGGGGCCACCGCCACGCCGCCGCTGCTGCCCCCGCCGTCCGCCCTCCTCGCCCTCCTCCTCCTCCTCTCCGGAGAGCATATCCTCGGACAGCATGTCGTCTGCACAGCGGCAGGACAGGCAGGGCTGACGGCTACAAAACGACGGCAGCACACGGTGCTGTACATATGATAGTGTTGTACATATATGTCTTACAAATGCATCTGGGGCGATACACACGCGGACGAGTGTTAGGCTGGGGGCGGGCAGGCGAGGCAGCGCCGTGCTGGCGAGCGAGCTGCTAGGATGCAAGGCCCCGCACCCCACCTGCGCACGTGCCCCCAGGCCTCACCCTCAAAGCCTTCCTCATCTTCCTCCTCCTCGCTGCCCTCCTCGTCCTCCTCGTCCTGCTCCTCCTGCATCTGGTCCAGCTCTTCCTGCCTCTGCCGCCCGCCGGCAGCCACCATCGCAGGCCCTTGACGGCCGCCTGCAAGGCGGGGCCGGAGAGCACAGCAGGAAAGTCTCGTCAGCGCAGTAATGCCGACCGCTCTCGCGGGTGACCCGCTCGTCCACGCCTGAGCGGGCGCAAAGCAGGCGCGCTGCTGCAGCGGATGCAGGGCAGCGCGGACCACCATGCAACCCACCGTAGCGAGGCCCGAAGAAATCCTCAAAGGTTGCCGTCGCTCCAATGTTGTCCTCGCCCCCCTGCTCCTCGTCGTCCTCGGCTGCGTGCAAAGAACGTGCGAGGGAATCCAAAGGGATAAGAGTAAGCGCGCGGCAAGAGGGGTCGCCACCCCCCTGTGAACATCCAGCCATGCATTTGCTCCGCCCCGTCTTCCTGCTCCCCGTCGCCGGACGCTGTTGCCCCTGCCCCCCCGCAGTCCTCGAGTGCGCCGCTCACCTGCCCCCTTCTTCTTCTTCTTCTTTCGCGCCTTCTTGTCCTGCTTAGAATCCAGCCCCCCTTTGGCCATCTCCTTGTTCAGCAGAGCGTCGAGCGCGGCCTCTGCAGTGGGGTGGGGGGGGGGAGGAGGCAAGGCACAGGTGCAGCGCGTCGCGATCGGCGACAAGTGAATTGCAACATTAGGTGCAGAAGACAGAGGGGCTGCCTCGCCGAGCGCTTGCCATTGGCCACCGTTCTTGACAGCAGGGCGTCGCAGCGCTCGCAGCATGAGCGGCAGAAGCCGGCGCCAGCGGCGGCGGCGACAACGGCGGCGGCCTCGCAGCAGCCCGCGGCGGCCACACCCCACCAGCACGCACCCTCGTCATCTTCCTCGCCCTCCTCGTCCTCGCCCTCTTCGCCCTCCTCTGCATCCAGGAGTGTGGTGCGGCGTTCAACCGGGGCGTGGCGGGGCCTGAGGATGCACCCACATGCATGCTCCGCCAGGCCAGCGCCAGCTCCGCACGGCATGCATGCATGCATGCATGCATGCATGCATGCATGCGCGGCTGACATGTGGGACAAAAGCAAGAGGCTGCCAGTGCAAGCCGGAGGGGCTGCAGATTTGCTGGCGCCCCGCAGGCAGGCAGGCAGCCGCGGCTCACCGCCTTCCAGCCCTGCGGCCTCACGCTCAGCCTGCTGCAGAAATGCCTCCATCTCGTCTGCAGGGCGGGGAGGCGGGCAGGCACGCGGTTGACGTGCCAGTTGCCGCAACTGCTGATGGCAAGCACCGGCTCGCCGAGCCCGTGTATCCACACGCGCAAGCCTCCCTCCTCCCTCCCTCCCTCCCTCCCTCCCTCCCTCCCTCCCTCCTCCCTCCCTCCCTCCCTCCTCCCTCCCTCCCTCCCTCCCTCCCTCCCTCCCTCCCTCCCTCCCTCCCTCCCTCCCTCCCTCCCTCCCTCCCTCCCTCCTCCCTCCCTCCCTCCCTCCCTCCCTCCCTCCCTCCCTCCCTCCCTCCCTCCCTCCCTCCCTCCCTCCCTCCCTCCCTCCCTCCCTCCCTCCCTCCCCCTCCCTCCCTCCCTCCCTCCCTCCCTCCCTCCCTCCCTCCCTCCCTCCCTCCCTCCCTCCCTCCCTCCCTCCCTCCCTCCCTCCCTCCCTCCCTCCCTCCCTCCCTCCCTCCCTCCCTCCCTCCCTCCCTCCCTCCCTCCCTCCCTCCCTCCCTCCCTCCCTCCCTCCCTCCCTCCCTCCCTCCCTCCCTTGCCCCTCCCTCTCCTCTCCCTCGATCCTGGCCGGGCCACCACCCACACCACATTCTCACCCAGCTTGAAGTGCTCATCCTCTACCGCCGCCCGCGCCGCCGCGCCGCGCTTGCGCTTGATGCCCGCGCGCTGCACCGCCGCGCCCTCGTCCTCCTCCTCGCTCTCCGAGCCGCCCGCCGTCGCCGCCGCCTGCCGCCGCCGCTGGTGCGCTGCGCCCGCTGCCAGCAGAGCCTCGTAATCCAGTTCTGCCAGATCAGATACGCCCGCCAGATCAGCGCCTGCCAGCTCCTCCTCCTCCTCCTCCTCGCTCTCCCACTCCTCCTCCTCGCCCTCTGATCCAGACAGCCCCTCGCTGCCGCCGCCCTCAAGCAGGTCTGCACGGGGCGGCGCGTGGAGGGAGCGCGGTGAGAGGACGGCAAGTGAGGTACGGCCGACAGATGGGAACAGGCGAGCGGCTCGACAGCTTGGAGCATGCTGCTTCCGCAACCCTGCCTGCAGTTCGCTGCCTCCCATCTGCCCTCCTTCCGCCGCCTCCCCTCTCAATCGCCAGCCCTGCCCTGCCCCCACCCACCGTCGATTTCAGCCTCGGTCTCCGGCGACAGCAGAGCAGGCGCCTCGCCCGCCTTCTTGAGCAGCTTGCGTGCGCGGCGCAGCGCCGGCGCGGCAGCCAGCTCCAGCTGCGACCGCGGGAAAAGGGCGACCAGAGGAGAAGTGTGCGGTTGAAGGGGGCAGCAGTGTGTGTGTGTGTGTGTGTGTGTGTGTGGTGGTGGGGTGGGGGGGGGGGCGTGGTAGGGCACTGCATCGTCAAATGCTACACGAAGCTGCTGCCCCAGCGGCTCAGCTGCACGCTCTCCAGTGTGTGCGCCCCGCCCACCCGCCCACCTGCAGCCAGATCTGCTCGGCGTCAAATCCCTCCACATACAGCTCTGGCAGCACAGCAGCGTCCGCAGCCGCGCCGACCTTGCCGCCCGACTTGCCGCCGGCGTCGGCGCTGCTGCCGCCCTCCAGCGCCGCCTGATAGTCGTACAGCGCCTTGGCGGCGCCCCTCGCGAGCACCGCCAGCTCGGGTGCGGGCTGCAGGAAGGCTGCTGGGTCTGCTTCGACCGCCGTCGCGAATGCCTCTACCGCGGCGGCGGTGCCTGGGGAGAAGGCATCTAGCTCTGGCGCTGCCTCCTCCTCCTCCTCCTCGTCACCCTCCTCTTCGTCTTCGCCGCTGCTGCCGTCCTCGCCGCCGCCGTCGTCGTCGCTGCCGCTGCCGATGCCGCCCTCCTCTCCATCACCGTCGCTGCCGTCCTCTCCATCCTCCTCTACGTCGCTGCCAAATGGCTGCTCGCCGTCGCTGCCGCTGCCTGATTCCTCGCCCTCCTCATCGCCAGACCCTCCCTGCTGCTGCTCTTCCTGCTGCTGCTGCTGATGCTCTGCGGCTGCTGGCTGGGCGTCGGGCTGGCCGCCCGCTGCCTCTGGATCGCTGCCGTCCGCCGCCTTCACCACCTTAACGGGCAGCTTCTTCAGGCTAATGCGATGCACCTCCTGCAAAGGCAATGTCGAGAGCTTTAGATTCAGCAGGTGCAACGGCCTAGTCGGCGGCCAGTAGCAGCAGGCATGGTGTTCGGGCTGCCGCTGGTTGGCCGCCAGCCGTCCCACCGCTCCTGCCGCCCGCCGCACCTCGCTGCCCAGCTCCTGCAGCCGCACGCTCTGCATGGTGGCGCTGCAGCTCAGCACGGTCGCCTGGATGGGTTCCTGCAGGCGGCAGTGGGCGAGAACGGACGATCAGGGATCAGGGATTGGCGGCGGCGGGGGCGGCCTGGCGGCAGCCGAAAGCCTAGATGGCGGCGGCGTTGCGGGGGGCTCACGAGCGCGCTGTAATTTAGTCGAAGCGTTCTCGCGTCCTGTAGCCGGCGACGGCACGCATGCGCGAGCAGGGAAGTGGCAGAAGCATGCGGGGCCCTGGCGGACGCACCTGACTGGCAGGGAGCGTGAGCTCGATTACTGTACCGACCTCCAGCATGGCGGAGTATATGCACTCGCTGCCAGCTGAACACTGCGCGCCTGCTTGCGCTTGCACCTCACTGCCCGCTTCGCATACGCTCCAGCTGAGTAGGACTGGCACTGGGAAAGCGCGTATGCACAGCACGTTGAGCTGCAAGCGCTGTGTGCCAAGCTGCACCAAGTCGTGCTGCGCTCGCGGCCACAGCGGCATGTGCTGGTCACGCAGCAAGCCCTTGCTCACTTCTCACTCTCACCGGCACCGATGGATGCTTTACAAACACAGACACACAGCAACATACACGTGCGCAAGCGAAGGCGGCAGGCGTCGCAGATCAGCCGCCGCGCCAGCAGTCCCCTGGTCTTGAGTGCTGCAGCCGCAGCGTGCTCGTGCTGCACCGGCAGCACAGCAGCAGCAGTGTGGCAGCACCGCCGCCAGGGCATGATTGCACTGTCGCAGGGGAGGTGCACCCACTTAGCGGCCACGTGGGCTGTCGCGGGGGGGCCCACCAGACGGCCCGCCACCCCACAAGCGCCCTGCAGGTAGGGTGGCCAGAGCAGCGGTGGTCAGCAGCGCTGCTGCCGCGCGGCACCTGCCAGCCTCATCTAAAGCATACAGCAGCCAGCGCACACGCACGAGAACAGAACGCTGCCCCCCTTCCGACCGCCCACCCAGCGCACCTGGGCCCCTGCCGCCGCCTATCATGGGCGGGCGGCCGCGCATCTCCAGCGGTGGCGGGTGCCCACCGCGCATGTTGGCGGGCCCCGGCCCGCGGCCGCCCATCATCGGCGGCGGCCCCCGCCCGCGCCCGCCCATGGGGCCTCCCATGGGTCCGGGGGGGCCGCCGGGGCCGCGGCCCATTGGGCGGGCATACTTGAGCTGGAAGTGCATTGATTCAGGGTCTTCCTGATCAAACACATACCCCTTGTGTGGCGGAGCAGCAGGGGTGGGTGGGCAAGGGGAGGAGAGGAGGTCAGGTGTCATCTCTATCAGCAAGCACAGTGTGATCTCGCCGGTGCAAGCGATGCCGCTGTCTGCCATGTCCGCGCCGGACGGCTGCGCTGCTGCACGTGACGTCCTGTGCCGCGTACAGGCTTGTCAACGCGCCCTCTGCCTGCCTGCTGCGTGCAGCCCCAGCGCTCCCCTGCCTGCCCCCGCAAGCACAAAGTCCCCGCGCCACTCACTGATCAAACCCACCCCCACACTTGTGGCCTGCCTACCAACACAGTTTCTCGACTCTATGCATTGTTATGATACATACGATGGCCCCATTTTCAGCCTTCCTCTGCATGCACCGCCCACCTGCAGCGCGTCCATCGCCTCTGTGGCGTGGTAGGTGTTGGTGTACTCGACGAAAGCCATCACCAGCTTCTCCCCGGCGTGCTTCTTGCTGTCCTTGATCACCAGGCGCAGGGACTGCAGCGGCAGGCAGGGGAACAATGCATCCATCAATCGATTGTCACAATCGCATTTCAAGTCCACAGGGAACAAGCAGAGATCTCGAGGGGAAGCAGGCGGCAGTGCAGAGGGGGGTCGGACCCGGCAGGGGCAGGCTGGTGATGCAGGAGGGGGGGCAGATCCACGGCGGGGGCAGGGGCCTGCTTGCTGCTGCGCGCGCTGCGTGCTGCAAGCTGCTGGCGCGCCCGAACCCAGCCTGCGCACCCTAAAGCCCTCCCGGGGGCGAAAGATGTGGGCCAGCTCGCGCTTGGTCACGTCGGCTGCAGGTGGGGCAAAGGTGGTTTGGAGAGGGGCAGGCGATGTCGTAGTGGCGGTGAGGTGGGGGTGGGTGGGTGGGGGGCTGCGCGCCTGCAGCATGCACGCAGAACGGGGAGGGAGGGCAGGCAGGCAGGCGAGCAGGCACGCATGCGAGATGCAGTAAGTGGGCCGGCAGCATGGACAGCACGCAGCAGCCGCAGCAGCCGCAGCCGCAGCCGCAGCAGCAGGCAGCAGATGCGCCGCTGCAGGGCGCACCTGGCAGGCCCTCGATGTACAGTGTGTTGCAGGCGTCGGGAGGGTACTGACGAACAGCCGCAGGTTGCACCAGATCGCCTGCAGCAGAGCGACGCAGCGCATGTTGGGAGGTATGGATCGCATCGCTGGTTGCGTGGCAGGCAGGCGCAGGCTTCAACGTGCAGCGCGCATGAGTATGCGCGACATGAATGGTCTTGCCAATGCTGCTTGAAGCCTCCACGACGCACCTCGGCCTGGCATGCCCTGCGGGCCGGGGCCCATGCCCTGCGGGCCGGGACCGCCCATCATTGGGGGGCCCTGCTGCTGCTGGGGCGGCATCATCTGCTGCTGCTGGGGCATGATCGACTGTTGCTGGGGCATCATCTGCTGCTGCTGAGGCATCATCTGCTGCTGCTGGGGCATCATCTGCACGGCACATGGGGCGCAACGACACATGCTGTGAGGGCCACCGATCGGAGAGGTGCCTTGATGCTCCCCTTTGCAGCCCAGCGTCATCCTCTCGGGACCACAGCATGCTTCACAGCACGCATGCCTCTGGCAGCAGTGCACATCCCATGCTGCGTTGCTGGGCTCCAGACCCAGCTTGCCCACCTGTCCCATGTTGGGCTGCATCATCTGCGGCTGCTGCTGCTGCTGGGGCGGGCCCATGCCATACTGCTCCTGACCAGGCCCCTGCATCATCTGCGGCTGCTGCTGAGGCGCACCCATGCCGTAGCCCTGCTGCGGCTGCTGCGGCATAAACTGCTGCTGAGCAGGCGGCGCCTGCTGCTGGGACATCATACCACCGCCGCCCATGCCGCCGGCCTGCATGTTGCCCATGGGCTGCTGCTGGGGCACGGCTGCAGGATTGTAGGGCTCGTAGGCACCCATCTGTTGGCCTCTCTGCTGCATGCTAGGCATCTGCTGTCCGCCAGCCATGCCTTGCATGCCCTGGGCGATGCCCTGCCCCTGCTGCGGCTGCACCATGCCGCCGCCAGGGGCCTGCTGCTGCGCAGCGGCCAGCAGCTGCTGTGCGATGCCCTGCTGCTGCAGCAGGTTGGACATGTTTGTGAGGTTCTGCAGCAGGCCCATGGCACCGCCGTCCTGCTGCTGCATGCCAGGCTGCCCGTCGCCCATGCCCTGCACGCAGAGGCGAGGCGTGCAAGCGGTTGAGGGCTGCGTGAGCGGGCGAGCGAGCGCAGTGCATGGCCTGGGCTGCGCGGCGCTGCCGCAGCCAGCGCGACCGCATAACCAGCAGCAGACGGCCGGGCAGTTGGCGGCAGAGAATGCTCTGAGCAGCGCTGCGGAAAAATCTCCCCGGCCATGACAGTAGGATGTGAGAGGGCAGTGTGCTACAGCAGGGCTGGCGGCCGGGCACAGAACACACAGCAGACCCCAAGGCTGCTGCAGCGAGAGACAGGGGCGCGCTGGCCTCCGCATGCATCGCAGACAGGCACACTGCTGGCAACTTGATGGGGCCCGCAGACACCCCAGGAAGACCCGCAGACACCCCAGGTCCCCCCCCCCCCCGACACGGCAGGCAGAGACTGACAGGCGGGCAGGCACTGGCAGGGTGGAGCTGCGGCCCGGGCGGCCTACCATGGCAGGGGGCATGTCAGGGCGGGGCTGCTTGTAACTGTTGCCAGGCTGGAGCATGTCTGCTGGCAGGGAGCAGGGGGCGGGCAGGCGGGCATGCAGGCAGAAGCAGGCAGAGTCAGGAGGTGTGCACGGTGTTGCAGCACTGTGTGCCTGCGATGCTGCACGGGCTCGGGGCTGGATGAGGCGGCAACCGACACCGCTGGCGCAAGCCAGCAAGCGCTGCTGAGGTAGCACGAAACTCAGGGTTCAGCAGCTGCGGCGCATACTGGTAGAGCAGCTGTACAAGGCGGCTGTGCGAGCGGCGTGCTGCCGCCTTATGTGCCCGGAGATTATTATAGCAGGCAAAGCGCAGCCGGTGCTCTCCCTCCCGCTGCTCAGGGAAGCTGGCTGCAGAGCAGAGCTGCTGCGCCGGTCTGATCAAGCGTAGCAGAGGCGCTCGTAGCAGCTGCTGCTGATGCTCGGCCCACTTGGGCGCGGAATGGAGCGCGGTCAACGCGGAGCAAGCGGCGATCCAGCACCCACCAGGGCCCCTGCTGCCCCCGCGGCGCTCACCCTCTCCCTCGCGCAGGCGCTTCTGGCCAGGCATCTGCTGGCCAGGCATCTGCTGCTGCATCGACGGCTGCTGCACCGACATCTGTGCCAGAGGGAAGTCGGTGAGCTCGATGGCCAGGCCGCGGCCGCCCCACCCAGTCCAACCGTGGTACAGGTTCTTCGCCTTGCTGGCGTTCATCTTGTCCGAGAACTCGCCATAGCCGACCTGATCGCCGCCAGGCTGCCTGCAGGGAGGCGATGCGAAGGGGAGGCGTTGCGGGGTGCCCCGCTGGCCTCTAGTGCCGCTCGAGACTCGCAGAGGTGGCGTCACGCACGCGCCTGACAGCGGGGAGCCCGCCAGCGAGCGGTGCGCACCTGCCCAGCAAGCGAGCCTCCACGCAGCCCTCCAGCTGCAGCATCAGCCTGCTGAAGTCGTCGCCGGTCACAAAGGAAGGGATGTTGGACACCTTGAGCGTCGCGCGGGGAGTCGGCAGAGAATTCACTCCCGGCCCGCCCAGGCCGGGCGGTGGCTGCATCATAGCGTGATGGCTCGCGGTCACGAGCGGGGAGGCAAACAACGCGGGGGGAGGGGCGGCCCGACAGGGGTTGGGCGCCGCGAGCGGCACGCTGCGGGGCGGGTCCGACGCCGCATGCGACTTGCCGGGACCGACGCCGCATGCGACTTGCGGTGGCAATGCCTGCTTGATCCTGCTGGCATCTCCGGTGAAATGGACGAGTTGACCACAACAGAACAAACAGACGGCAGGGGAGAAGATTGGCAGTGTGCAGCAGGCCAGAACAGGAGCGGAAGGGGGCATGGGCGAGCGTCGGGAATACCGGGGCTAATAATGGCACGCCAAGCTGCATGTTGCTCGATGGCCGCCCGAGCACCGTTGCGTCGCCCCGCTAGCGATGCGCCAGCGGGCAGCAGCGAGGCTGCAGCGGCGTCTGGCAGGCCTTGTGTGCAAGCACACGCACCGCCTCGTGCTCCGCCGTCGCTGGCTGCCGTCGCTGCGCCGCCAGGCTGCGTTTAGAGGTGCCGTCGCAGGCGCTGCCTGCATCGCCGCTGCTGCAAGCAGGCGACTTATGCCGCCTGGCAGCTGCTTGTGCATTTGGCCCACGCAGGCGCTGCAGCATCATGCGGCACTTGTCTGCAAGCTCCTGCGCCTCCGCTGCCGACTCGGCCCACGTCTTGGGGCGGCGGCGCTGCAAATGAGGGCATTAGGGCTGTCAGGAAGCGTATTGTGGGGAGAATCGGGACTGCACACTGTGACAAGCACCAGCACGCGAGCGACGGCGATGCAGGCGGCTCACGACGGCGCGGGGTGGCGGCGGGGCGGCAAACCCACCAGCAGTGGCTCATCCAGGCGACAGTGTATTTCTCCAAGCGCTGGCATGTCGCAATGCGGGGCGGGCACCACGTGCGGCCAGGAGGCCAGCACGAAAGGCGGGCGGTTTCGGCGCATCGTCAAAGTGCCCCTGAAACCCGGCCAGGACCCGCCGCTCTGCACAGCGAATCTTCAACCGTCGGAGCGAGAACCAGCAGGCCAGAATGCATTTTACAGCAGAGAGAATCCCGCACTGCGTGCTGCGCCGCGCCGCCACCGGCGCCGGCGCCACTTGGTGTGCAAGTATTTCAGCCGTAAGACCCTGTAGCTCCTCCTTGGATGATACAGGATTGCAGGATTTCAAGGGTGGTTTGCAGACGCAGAAGAGGGGAGCATGAAGACGCACACAGGCCGCTGGTTGTGTTGCAGGCCGCAGGGCACGCCGCGCGAAATTGCGAAGTAGCCTGCCTGCTTCCCTACCTCCCGGCCCAGATGCCACTGCACTGCATGCTCCGTTAATGACTACATGGGCCGCAACCTGGCGCTTGCGGCCGGCGGGTATATACAGCTGCCGCGGCGGTCACCTCTTGAAGGTCGGGTCGTCCGCGCCACTGCAGGGGTGCACACGAAAGGAAGACCGAGCGCGCAGTCAGCAAGCAACGCAGACAGCAACTGCGCTGAGGTGCCCAAAGATGCGTGCCCATTGCCACGGTCATACTAGTCCCCACACATGCCTACGCTCGAGCCAGCACCCAAAGCGAGCCTGGGCGCTACTCGCCATGGCACCACACCGCCGTTTCTGCTGTGCCTCGTCAGCACACACACACCTGAACCACCGGTTGAACCCGTCGAGCAGGCGCTTGGGAGCCGTGGGGATGGACTCGATCGTGTCGAAAATCTCCTTGAAGTCTGCGTTGGGGTCTTGCATGCCGCCGCCCTGCAGGAACAAAGGAACGGAGGGCGGCGGCGTGGCGACAGGCGCCTTTGCACGCTGCACGCCAGCTGGCGGGCAGGGGGGCACAGGCGAGCGGGTGGGCAGGGCTGCTGACCAGGCCCCCCTCCCCCCTCCCCCAGCTGCGTCCGTCGGATCAGCCGCGCCTTGGTGGGGATGCCGCGGATGGGTGCCAGGCGGCGGCGCACGCCGTCCATGGTGCCGCGCAGGATGCGCTTCTCTCCCAGGCGCAGCTGCGGGGAAAGTGCAGCGGGGGAGGCACGGTTCAGGGGCGAGGGACGCGGGCCGACCAGCCAACCAGCCGAGAGCGGCAGGCAGGAGGCGCTGGGGTGTGCTGTGCGCAGAGGCAAGCCCACGCAGCGGCAGCGCAAGCGCACGGCGGCAACAGCGGTCGGCACAGCAAGTGCGACGCGCACCTGCGCCGCCAGGCGCTGCCTGGGCGTGAGGTCTGTGCGCTGCAGGTCCTTGATGTCGTCGTCGAACTCGGTGGCGTAGGCCTGGAACCTGCTCCATGCAAAGCAGGCGTGGCGCAGGCGGCAGGGTGAGAGGGAGGGCCTTCTGAATCAACGAAGAGGGAAGGAGGCATGGTTTGCGCCGCCGTCGAGCTCGGTGGCGTAGGCCTGGGACCTGGCGAGACATAGGCGGGGGTGACGGCAGAACGAGCGGGAGGGTGTCTGATGGCGTCATTGAGTTCCATGGCGTGGACCCTGGCTAAGAGGGGGGGCGGGGATGCACACGAAACAGGCACACAAACGCACACAGAAAAGGGGGAGACTGCACACATCATGCGCTCAGCTTGGCGCCTGGCTACGCATGCCGACAGCCTCCACCCCTCCCACCGCCCCGCTGTCGGTCCCAGGCGCAGCACAGGCGCACTTGTCGCGCAGGTCGCCCATGAGGAGCTGCAGGATTTCGTACTCGTTCTCCGGGGAGATGATGTCGTCCCGCGCAAAATCGATCTGCGCACAAGATGCACCAGATGTACAAGATGTACAAACGCGCCGTTGCAGAGGCGGCAGGGGAGCGCCGGCAGGAGGGCACGTGCCGACGCAATCCGCGTGCCTTGTCAGCGCCGCCCCTACGGGGCCAGCAACCGCGGAGCACGCGGCTGGCCTGCAGGCGCGCACGCGTGCACACACGCAGGCCTGCAAGCAAGCGCAAGCGCACGCATGCATGCAAACGTGCGCGCATGCGCATGTGCAAGCGTACGTGCACGCACGCACCTTTGCCAGCTGCGCCGGGTCCTGCAGGCGCGCCAGGCGCAGGTACACCAGGTGCTGTGTGGCCAGGCGGTCCTCGGCAATGGGGAACTCCTGCTTGACGGCTGCGTGGGGGTAGAGGACAGACAGGCAGAAAGGAGGAGGATGAAGCATGATGCGCGCGTGAGCGCGGGATGAGGGAGCCTGGCGGGGGGGGGCAAAGGCACACACGCGCATGCGCAGGGGCACAGGTGGCGGGTGGAGGTGGAGGCGGAGTCGCGGCACCAGGCGTTGCAGAGGAGCACGGCGCAGGACCCTGTCGGGTGTGCGGTGCGGGAGGCGTGCGTGTGCTGCTGCTGCGCACGAGCTTCCCCGCTCTCCCCCGCTCACTCATGCCCATCTCCTCCAGGATTTGGCGCTTGGTGGTGTAGAGGCGGTCGGCGGCGACCAAGCCGGCCTCCATGAACAGGCAGTCTGTGCACAAACACGTGGCGCAGGGTGTGCAACAGTGCAATGGCGCTTGTTCAGGAAGCTGTGGGCAAGAAGGGTGCCAGAGCTGGCGGCAGAGAGGGAGGGAGAGAGGCGTGTGCGGGGCAAGCAGGCACGCGTCCCCTGGCCGGAGCGCTGGCAGGAGGGCAACCCCTGCTGCTGCGTGCTGTGCACCAACTGCAGCACGCACCTTCTGGGTTGCCGGCCTCGAGGGACCCTGTGGCCAGCAGCAGCTCGCCGTTGGGCCGCCCATCAAACACTTTCACCTCCTCATCGGCGCTGCAGGCAGGCGGGCGCGAGGGGGCGGCGGCAGCGCGCAGGAGGGCAGGCGTCCGTCAGAGCGCCACTGAAATGCAACTGTAATGCAACCTGTTCCTGGAACAACTACTTTGACAAAGCAGGGAACTCCCCTCATCGCGCACAGCAGCTTGGCCTTCCGGCGACGGCACACACACCTGTAGGGGCGCTGCACCACCAGCGTGACAGCCTGGCGGTCCATGTCGTAATCCAGCACTGCTCATGCACGCGCGGGGCGGGGGGGCGGGGAGGGCGGGGGGGGGGGGGGATGCGTTCAGGGGCTTGCATTGTTCTGGGGGTACCATGCAGGACAGGACCTGGTGCAGCCTGGCCCATCTCGACTCCCCATTTCCGCTGGCCCTCTTGCCCTGCGCGGCGCCCAGCGCTCACCTGCGCCGGACGCGCTGCCCGTGCGCGCAAAACCACCCGCTAGCGGCAGCAGCGCAAAGCACTGCGCGGTGGGCAGGTAGGCTGCCTTGGCCAGCACCACGCTCATGGCCTGGAACAATACAGAGTGAAAGGCGCAGCGGGGCAGCACATATGTGGGCAAGACACAAATAGGGCAGGCAGGAGGCAAGGGCGCTCACAGCAGCACATGCAGAAGTCTGCCGCCGTCGCCGCCGGGCGCTGGCTCTCCGCGCCGGCTCTGGGCACCGGCTGTGCGCGCCGTCCGCACGGCTGGCTGCCTGACGGACCCCCCCCCCCCCCCCCACCCCCACCCACCCACACCCACACACCCACACACCCACACACCACACACACCACACCCTGTGCCACCCCTGTCTGCTGCAAGCAAGCACACACCTCGAGGAATGCCTGCTCGTTGAACACCGCCGGCGGGAAGGCAGCCGCCCCGGCCGCGCCCATGGCCGCCGCCAGCTCAGCCCACTCCTGCCGAAGCGCCGCCTCGCGCGCCCGCGCCTCTGCCAGCACCGGCGAGCCGCGCAGCAGCACAGCGCGCTCCTCGTCGGGCCAAAGGACGGGCGTGGGCGTGGCGGAGGGCAGCGTGGCCAGCAGCGCCGCCCACGCGGAGGCGGGGCCCTGTGAGTGGGAGAGCGGAGCGTTGGTTCATGCGCAGGCATCAACGGCATGACAGGACAGGTGGGGGACTCGGTACCCTGATTAAGGCGTCGGTGCCCAGCGCGCACACACGCCGCATTCCTCTCTACAACACCAGCCGCACCCCCCTCCCGCTTTATCACGCCCTGCCAGCAGCCACCGCACCGGGCGCAGCTAGCCGCACACGGGCACTGCCGCATCGCAGTTGTGCTGCAGCCAGGCTGCACTCCCCACACACGCCTCCCACGCCCACCCCCACCCCACCCCACCCCACCTTGGCACGCTCCGCCAGCAGCCACAGCGCCAGCCCCACCAGCTCGCTGCGGCCCTCTGCCACAGCGGCCAGGGCAGGGTCCTTTCCCACATCCACAGACGTGATGGCAAGGTCGCCAGGCAACTGGGCAGGCAGCCGGGGAGACAGTGGGTTGTCGTCAGCACGCTGGAAAAGGGCAGCGCAGCGTCCGGAGCACGGTCTGGCTGCCTGTCCACTGCACAGCTGGTTGGGCCACCGCCGGCAGGGGGGACTGCCACGTCACCGGCCACCTGTTGAGGCCCTCAGCTGACGACGGGCAATGCGGCACTGCATGTAACGATACTGACTGCTCAACGGCGCCCTTGTGCATGCCCAGCCCAGAGCCTCTCTAATCCCACCTGCAGCAGAACCTCGCCAGCGGCGGTGCCGCGAGAGGCCACAAAACCAGTGCGCTGCGCGCCGCCTAGCGCTTCCATCGCCGCCGGCTCTACTGCCAGCGGCGGCAGCGCGTGCTGCTCGATGCACCACTGCAGCAGGGCATCGTAGGCTGACGCGGGCGGCGCTGCCGCATCTGCAGCCGCTGCGGCTCTGGCAACCGAGGAGCGCCGCTGCCGAAGGCCACGATGCCGCCGCTGCTGCCGCCGCTGCAAGGTCTGCTGCTGCTGCCCCGCCGCCTGCTGGCCAGTGCGCTGCAGACGAGCGCCAAGGGGGCAGTGGGCCACCCAGGGCGTGCGAGTGCCAGCGGCGCCCGGTGTTGGAGGAGCTCCTGCTTGGGGACCGGCTCGCAGCATGGCGATGCGTTCTGCTAGCTCTGACGAGCTGCCAGATAACGCAGCTGGCGTAGATTGAGCTTGCGAGAACAGAATGCTGCAGGTTTAGCCGGATGTCGGCCGGTGGGCAAGCGCTTGTTTTGAGAGCTGTGAAGGTGCATGTCTTGCCAGCTCGCATGCCTGCTACCCGTACGGCGTTCCGCACCTTGTCAAGTACCAGGCGGGGCAGCAGTTGAGCGCCGGCGGCTGTTCCCATTCGTCACTGCGCCCTGCGCAGGCGGGGCAGCCCCACCCGCCAGCCATGCATGCGCAAGTGTCATGCGAGGCGGTGAAGGGCGCTGCAGCCGTGCCACATCTCAGGCGGCACTCCGCCACCGCCGGTGCGTCGCCTGCAGCCGCCACGCGCACGGCACCGGCACTGCAGCCATGCCGGCCAGCGGCAGCAGGAGCGCCACCAACGCAGCCGCCGCAACTCCATGTGGTCCGCACCTTGCACATGCGGCGTCGGCCTGCCGTTGCGGCGGCAGCGGCGGCGGCGGCTGATGCCGCCGAGGGCCAGGCGCAAACGGTGCTGCTGGTCGCGTGCGTGGCCATGGCAATGGCGGCTGTGCACCGTGTCGCTTTCTCGGTGCGTGCCTGCAGGCGGTGGGAGGGGGCAGCCACGGCCGGCGCAACAGCCTGCTCTCTTTCCATGCTGAGTCCTGGTGTCGCCGACGGGAGGGTGCACGCTCGATGCACATTGTCGTCATGCCACTCCCCTCGTACGCCCCATTTGTTGCAGGTGCTGGCGCTGCCCATCCAGGCGCAGCTGGGGCTGACCCTGCCCCAGATGGGCATGCTGCAGGTGGGTGGCAGGAGGGTTGGGATCGGCTGGCTTGAGGGGGTGGGGCTCACGAGCCTGCAGCGCATGCTTGCAAATGTTCCCTAATGCAAGTTCCCTGCTTGCCTCCTCTGACGTGCAGTCTGCGCTGCTGTGCGGCTACCTGCTGGGCCAGGTACCGTGCGGCATGCTGGCCGACCGGCTGGGGGGAGCGCCGCTGGCCGCCGCCGGCCTCCTCCTGTGGTCCTCGGTCTGCCTGCTCTTCAAGTGAGCTTTGAGCGCCGAATGCTCGTGCTGCGGGAGGCCTTCACTCGCAGCACTCTGCCTTGCTTGCCTGCCTCGCGGAATGTCTGCCGGCCTCCCACAACGGTCCTTGCCCCCCCCCCCCCACCACCACCACCCCCCAACACCCACACCCACACCCACACCCACACACGTGCAGCCTTGCTCCCAGCAGCAGCAACCCGTTTGTAGCGCTGCTGGCGGTGCGTGCAGCGTTGGGCTTGGCGCAGAGCTGCATCATGCCTGCAGTTGGAAACCTGGCAGGTGGGGAGGGCCGGCCAGTGGGGCAGGGGCTGTGCTGCTGCCTGCTCCTGCACTCGCCTTGCACGGCGGTGGCACATGCGGGGAAGCGTGCAGGAGCAGTGCTCAATCACCGCTGGCAGCCCCTTGCTCGCCTCCCACCTCAGTCCCTGTTCCTGTGCCTCCGCAGCCCGCTGGTTTCCTAGCGCCAGCCGCAGCCGCTGGACCAGTGCAGTGTACAGCGCTTACAGCGTGGGCACGGTGGCGGGGCTGGCGCTGACGCCGCTGCTGGCAGAGGTGTGTTGGTGGGTGGGTGTGCTGGATGCGCTGGAGGGAAGGGGGCAGCGGGAGGGGCGGTACCTTGGTTGTGGCGCCGCCGGCATGAGCGCAGGTGGAATGCTCGCCCGCCCAGCGCGCAAAGACGCCGTGCCCTCTTTTCTTGGCATGCAGCATGCCAGCTGGAGCAAGATATACGCTCTGCTGGGGCTGGCAGGCATGGCGGCGGCTGTAGCAGGCGGGCTGGCGCTGCCGCGTGAGGGGCACGCGGCGCTGCAGCCGTGGCCTGCGGCGGTGCCTGCGGCGGGGCGCAGCTGCGGCGGCATGGGACGGGCCGGCAGCGGCGTGGGCCGAGAGGCCTTGGTGCACCTGCTAATGCTGTGCTTTGTGCACAGCGTGATCAGGTGCGCTGGGTATCCGACCGCACACTGGTGGCATTTGCAGCCGCGTCGCTTGTGTGCATGGCCATCCATGCATGCCCCCAGCCCCACAGCCCGACTGTTCCGCTGCTCACTGGTGCACCGTACCAAGCTGCCACCTTACTCCTCTTTTCCCCTCCCCTCCTGGCAGCTTCTCTTTCTTCATCCAGCAAGCTTGGATGCCCACCTTCCTGGCTTCTAGCGGCTTCACCCACCTCTCCTCCATAGGAGTGCTGAGCGCGCTGCCCTGGCTGGTGCGCACGTGGGGTGCATGTGCTGCGCGGCGGCACGACATGGCACGCTGCGCCAGGCTGGCCAGGGCGAGGTGCAGGATGGCAAGCTGCAGCTGAGGATGCATCGCCGGGGCTGCCTGCTGGCGCTGACCAGCGCTCTGAGGAGGGTGCCTGCCTGCCTGCCACTTTCACTGCACTTTCGCTGCTTGCATACCACTGCTTGATTGATTACTCTTCCCGCCGTGTCCAATGCACCTCCCTCCTGCAGGCCACAAGCGCAGTTTCGCTGCTGGCAGGCGGCGTGGCAGACCGCCTGCAGGCGCAGCACCGGTGGAGCGCGCTGCGTGTGCGGCGCGTGATGCAGGCGCTAGCTGCTGGGGGAACGGCGCTGAGGTGGGTGGGCACTGGTCTGCACGGATGCATTCCGGGCTCAGCAGGCTTGCTTCGCTGCTGTGCCAACGTACGTCTGCCAGCGGCGCTACTCCGCCTGCACGCAACTGACTGCCGTACCACCGCGCATCGCCCTCCCCCCCTGCCCCGCAGCCTGCTGCCGCTGGCGCTGCCTGGGCTTCGCCTGCCCCCTCTGGCCACCGCTTCTGTGCTGGTGGTTTCTGTGGGCTTCCAGGGCCTCTGCTACTCTGGCTTCCATGCTTACGTGGCAGAGGTGGCACCGCAAGAAGTAGGTGGGTTATTGGGGCGGCAGCAGGATGGCGCACTGCGAGGGAGGCAGGGAGGCATTTGTCAGGGTGCATGCCCAGCCCTGGCCAGCGTGCATGCGCATTTGTTGGCTGACGCGATTCTCTCTTACCCCATTTTCTCCTCCCCTGCTGCTGCAGGGCTGGTGCTCTCCATTACCAACACATGCGGCACGCTGGTTGGCATTGCGGGCACCCTGGCCACCGGCTGGCTGGCGGCCTCGCCCCTCGGCTACTCTGCCGTGTTTGCGGCCACCGCGCTGCTCCAGGCACTGTGCCTCGTGGCCTGGCTGGCCGGCGCACACGGCCGCCCGCTGCGGCTGCACATGCCATGACCATTCACTGCCGCCCTGTAAGCTGCCCCGCTGTGACTGATGTGCCGCCGCAGGTGGTGGTGTGCTCGAGCTGCTGCTGATCGGGTCGGGTTACAGTGGCGTGGCAGCTTGCACTTGCCTCCTACGGCCCGCGTTGGCCCCTCCGAGCTCTACTTACTTGCGCACTCAAAGAGCACTCTCAGGGGCGCTGCTCATGCTGTGCTTTGTGCACAGCGCGATGCACCTCCCTCCTGCAGGCCACAAGCGCAGTCTCGCTACTGGCAGGCGGCGTGGCAGACCGCGTGCAGGCGCAGCACCGGTGGAGCGTGCATGGGCTGGCAGCGGCCTGCACGGATTCGACCTCCGGCTCGGCTTCCTGCTTCACTGCTGCGCCGGCATTGCTCCGCCTGCACGCAAGTAACCAGCGCCCATTGCCTTCCCCTCTGTCCCGGAGTTCCCACAGCCTGCTGGCGCTGGCGCTGCCTGAGTTGCGCCTGCCCCCTCCGAGTCCGACCCTGCATGCCTTCCAGCAGCCCGTTGATCCTGTCTACAGTTCTGCGCTGCTATTTGCTGGCATGGGCATGAAGCCGGAGGATGGCCTTCTAAGCATGGGGTTCCGTCTTCCCGGTGTCAGTGTGTCGTCCTATCCCAACCCCTGGGCTCGGCCTCCCTGTGCTCCGGCCCACTTGGGCCCAGGGTGATGCTAAGCTGGCATGGGTGCTAGGCTTTTGGAGGTTTTACCACGGCGGCGGCGCCGCCGCCGCCGCTTGCGCACGCGGGTGACGCATTCCTCTGGCGTGGCTAAGCTGGCAGCGTCGAACGTGCCGCCATGCACGCCAAACACAACATGCTGCAGCCGGGTGGCACCCTCGCGAATGCCGCGGATTGCAGCATCTCCAGCTGCCGCTCCTACCACGCCGGTGCTGCCATGCCCTCGTGCGGCCTTTGCTGCCAGCTGCACACCCCACACCTCGGCGTCATACAACAGTCCCGAGTCCACCATGGTGCTGAACAGCTGCAATGGCACTGCCTCGATGCCTCGATGCCGAGCCACGTCACGCCACTCTGGCAGACATGTGAATGTTACAACAGGCAGTCCAGGTGTTGTGCCTGGCGGCCTGGCTGGTCGGTGCGCATGGCCGCCCGGTGCAGCTGCGTATGTCTTGACCGCTTGCCGCCGCCCTGTAAGCTGCCCCGCTGTGACTGATGCACCGGCGCAGGATGTGCCGGCGCAGGAAGGTGTGGCTGCTGCATGCATGCTGCTGTGTTATTCTCTGGAGATCACAATGTGGGCTTGGGGGCTGCCGGGCGTTGCAGCCGCAGTGCTGCATTGCACCAGCTGCCGCCGACCCAATGTCCCCGCTTAGATGTACCCCGTCGGGCTGAGAGAGTTGCACCAGGGAGAGTTACAACAACCTTGAGCATTCTGCTCACGGAGGGACAACGAGGTGGCAGAAACAAGGCGGGGGTAGGTACTGGGTGTAAGACGAGGGTGCTGCAAAGGCGGTAACGCAGTGAGCGGTGCGGGGGGATAGGGAGTAGTGGGATGAAAATGAAAGCTTTTCACGAAGGGACGGTGAGGTGACGGCAAGGGGGATGCATGCGCGGAGGGCATGGCGAGCGCGCTGGGTGCTGCTCGGGGGGGGGGGAGGGGTGACGGCGGGAGGCGCTCGGAAAAGAAGGGGGGATAAACAAAACGAGGGGAGGGTTTGTTGGGCATGGGGCGGCAGGAAAGCAGGCGCATAGCGCGGCGGCCAGCGCACATGAGGGAGGCCTCATTGCACTGCTGTTATTTGGAAGCAGCTACCTAGGGGGTTGTGCCGCGTGCAGCAGCGCTCAGAACATGGACAGGCGCAGGGTCTTGGTGCGCACAGCCTGGCAGGCAGACTGGCCGGCGAGGCCGCGGGTGTTGGTGCCAGCCGCGCAAGGCACGCACTTGGAGGCGCCGAGGCCGGAGGCGTAGGTGTTGATGGGGCAGGGGCTGCACAGCTTGGCGCCCTCCTTGTTGGAGAAGTAGCCGCGCCGGCACTGGGTGGGGGCCTTGGTGGCCAGCAGGGGGCACTGGAAGCCAATGGGGCAGGCCGAGCAGGTGGCGGCGCGCACGTCCTTGCTGTAGAAGCCGGCCTTGCTGCAGCAGGAGGGGGAGGGGGAGGGGGGCGAGGGGTCAGCAGACAGCGTGTGTGCGCAGGCAGGCAGGTAACCCAGCAGGCGCGCAGACATGCAGGCAGGCAACAGGCGGCAGCAGCAGCAGCAGGCAGCAGCGCACCCCGCACCACCCGGCAACCACCCCAAAAGCTCACCAGGGGCTGCAGGCTCCGCTGCCAGAGGCGGCATAGTAGCCGGGCTTGCAAGAGACGCAAGTGGAGGCGCGGCCGCCAGAGAAGGTGCCGGCGGGGCAGGTCTTGCAGGACTTGGAGCCGACGGTGTTGGCGTAGGCGCCGGGGGCGCAGATGTCGCAGCTATCGCTACCGGTCTCAGCGGAGAAAGTGCCCACGGGGCAGGGCTTGTAGGAGGTGGCGGCGGTGGTGTTGATGTACGTGCCGGCGGGGGCCTCCACGCACATGTTGTTCAGGCCCTTCTCGTTCTTATAGAAACCCTTGGGGCTGCAGGGAGGACGGGGCGGCGGGGGAGACAGCAGTGAGCAGCAGGCACAGCAGGCGCAGGCAGCAGGCACAGCAGGCAGCAGCGGTCACAACAGCAGGTACAGGAAGCAGCAGCAGGGAGCAGCAGGGAGCAGCAGGCCGCAGGCACGGCGCGGCCGCCAGGCTGCGCTGACCAACCACCCCCTCACCAGGCGGTGCATGCGGTGTTGGCGTCGTCGCGAGTCTCGTAGCCAACCGGGCAGTCAATGCAGGCGGTCTGGCCGGCCTTGGGCTGGTAGGTGTTCTTGACGCAGGCAAAGCAGTTGTCCAGGACCTGGGTGGCATCACGCGTGTAGCCGGGGCGGCTGCAGGGGGTAGGAGGGCAGAGGTGGAGGGACGGTCAGCAGCAGCAGAGAAGCAGCAGCAGCAGCAGGGACCTCGTGCACGCTCCAGACAGTAGCCTGCACAAGTGCTGCCTGCTTCCCTGCCCAGTGCCAACTCACCAGAGGGTGCATGCCGCGTGGTTGGAGGGTCCAACCTCGGAGCCGTCGGTGCAGGCGGTGCAGGTGGCGTCGGTCTTGAATGCAGAGCGGAACTTGTTGGTGTCGCAAACTGTGCACTCGGTGGGGCCCGCCGCACCATTGGGTGTGTTGGGCTGCGTGCCAGCCTTGCAGGCCAAGCACTTCTGCATGCCCTTGCGTGGGGCGTAGGTGTTGTCAGCGCAGACGGCGCAAGACTGGGCAGTGGTCGCGTCGGTGGTGGCGGGGACGCGGTTGGCGCCGCTCCAGTACGAAACGGTGCCCGGCGCGCCTGCACACGGGAAGGGGGGGAGGGAGGGAGGGAGGGAGGGAGGTGACGGGGTGACGGGAGGGTGCAATGGCTTGGGTGTCGGGCTCATGCACGCGGCCCATGCCCTCGGCTGCCCGTCCCCCTCCTCCCGTCCCCACAGGCAAAGCTCACAAGGAACGATCTCAGAGCGGGGGTAAGTGGTGCCCGCCAACTCGCGGAAGCCGGCGGGGATGGGCTTGCACACGTTGTTCTCGGGGCTGGCGTCACCAGAGCGGTAGGTGCCGGCGGGGCAGATGGTGCAGGTCATGGTGCCGGCCACGTCCAGGGCATACTCGCCGGGGGGGCTGCAGGCGGGTGGGTGGGGTGGGTGGGGTCAGAATGCAGCAGCGCACGTCAACGGCAGCTTGACAAGTTGGCTGGGGCAGCGGGGAGCGCAGGGCAGAGGCACAGCAAGACCGCGCTGCCAATACGGCACGCCTCCTGCGCAGAGCACCTTCGGTGCTCACCAGGCATCGCATTCGGTTCGTGCCACGGTGCTGGTGGTACTGACGACGCTTCCCTTGGGGCAGGCAAGGCAAGCGGCTGCGGGGGCGGGCAAGAGCGGTTGGGCAGCGTGAGCTGGGCAGGCGTGGGCAGCGCAGCAGCAGCGGCCGCACCAGCAACAGCCGCACGTCCGTCCGTCAAAAAGCACTTTGAAACAAAACCACTGCCCTCTTCACTCACTCAGGCCGTCGACGGGTGCCACAGTGTTGGGGGGGCAGTCAACGCAGTTGGCAGTCGTGCTGGTAGCATAGGTGCCGGCAGTGCTGCAGTGGATACGTGTGGGTGGCGGGGAGCATGAGGGCTGGGCAAGGGTGGCAGCAGCGTGCGGTGGCGGACATTGCATGCAGCAAGCTGGGGTGGGCAGCGTCAGTTGGCAGCGCCCCAGGCAGGCACGCACCACTGGATGCAGGTGGGGGGGATGTTGACGTTGGCGACATCGGCGGCGGTGCGCTTGTAGCCAGCGGCGCAGTCGATGCAAGACCGAGAGGAATCGTCGTACTCAGTGCCTGCAGGGGGGAGGGGTGAAGAGGCGGGTTGGGCGGTGGAGGAGGCGCAACAGACCGGGGCTATGCCAGTTGGGTTGGGTGGTGCGCAGGCATGCCGCTGTCTACTCTCGGTCTGGCAGCACCGCCCCGCGCCCCCACACACAACTGGCTGCAGCGCGCACCTGCTGTCTTGCAGGTGATGTCGAACCAGGGGATGGTGCAGTAGTCGGCTCCGGCCAGGGAGGTCATGGCGTCCTCAGTGGGGGTGTGAACGCAGTCGGTGCAAGCGCCAACGAGAATCTTGCCCACGAGGGGGTTGGCCGTGTCTGCGGTGGCAGTGGGGAGAGAGGGGAAGTGAGCGGCCTGGCACATCAAGCAGGGCGGCACTGCATCAACCCGAGCGCCCAGCCCACCCGTGCGTGCGCCCTCAGCTCAGCTCACCCTCGGCACACTGGTTGTTCACGCCGGTGGCGCAGTAGGAGCCGGTGGGGCAGGGCAGGCAGTACTGGGCGTCGTCGTAGACGGAGCCGTCCGGGCAGTTGGTGGCGTCGGCGGGGACGGTGCCTGCGGCTGCCACCTTGCCGCCGGTGACGGTGACGGTGCCGGTGCAGGCGGCGACGGTCTCTGCTGCTGCCTTGGCGGCGGGGTCGGTGGTGGCGGAGGTGAAGGCGAGGGTGAGGTCGTTGGAGGAGGCGCTGTCCAGGGAGAACAGGAACGAGGACGAGTAGCCAGTGCCCTCAGTGGGCAGCAGGCTGCGGATGGACCCAACGGCGGCGTAGTAGCCATAGATCTTCTGCTCCTCATAGTTGTACACCTCGGAGCCAGGCTCAGCGCAGGCCGGGTCGCCGATGGGGGAAATGGTCACGGAGCAGTCCTGAAGACGGTGAGGGTGGGGGGACAAGAGGGTGGGGGCGGTCAGGCCGGGGGGGGTCGTTGCATGCATGGCAATGCGTGCATGAGCAGCGTGCAGTCTGCGCGGCTGCCGGCGCTGCCTGCCCCGAGCTTGGGACCACAACCTCGCTGCTGCATTCCCCACTCACATAGTCGACAAACACGGAGAACTGAGTGGCGGTGGCGGTCATGGCGCACTGGCCGTACATGTAGGGCTTGTAGGTGGCAGCCAGGGGGCAGGTCGTCAGGGAGCCCTCGGAACCGGACTTGATGCTCAGCACGTGGTAGCCTGGGCAGGGGAGGGGCAGGGGCAGCGCGGCAAGGAGGGGTGAGGCACACAGCAGGTTGAGGCAGGCGTGGCAGCACCACCAGCTGAACGTTCCCGCCATGCACCGCGGCAGCGGCGTGGCGCAGCCCCGCAGCAGCAGCACCAGCAGCATCACCACCAGCAGTATCGCCAGCAGTAACATCACCAGCACTCACCAGACGAGGCGGCGTTGAGGGAAGCGCCCTCAGGGACGCCCTTGACGCAGGTGAGGCAGGTGGTGGCGCCGGGGATCCAGGACCAAGAGTTGTCGGCGCTGCAGGGGGCAGCAGGGGAGGGACAGAGGGGGAGGGCGCTCAGGCAAGTGGCTCACTGGGCGGGGGAGGAGGGCGCGAGGGCAGGCAGGCAGCTGGCTGCCCAACCCCAGATGCTGCCGCCGCGCGGCCCTTCACACCAACGCGCCGGCTCACCAGGGAGCGCAGTCAGCGCCAGAGTCGCCCACTCCCTTGTAGGTGCCGGCAGGGCAGAGGAGGCAGTCGGAGGAGCCGGGCTCGGCATACACGCCACCAGCGTCGCAGGCGGCACAGTCGCCGACGGCGTCGGCGCCGACAGAGGCGCTGGCTGTGCCGGCGGCGCAGGCGGTGCAGGTGACGCCGTCGCCGTAGGTGCCGGCGGGGCAGAGGCTGCAGATCTTGTAGCTGCCGGCAATGATGCCGTAGGCACCGGCGGAGCAGGAGACGGCCAAGTCGGTCTTGCAGATGGTGGTGGCAGCCCCACTGCAGGTCAGCTCGGTGGCGGTGGCGGCCTTGGTGCTCTCGGTGACGGCGTACTTCCAGATGAGGCCGCCGGTGGTGCGAGCCAGGTCGACGGTGCCAGAGGAGGGCAGGTCGGGGAAGGTGTTGACAGAGGCGGTGGCGCCGGCGCCGGCAGTGGTGCCGTACACGTGGGTGTTGATGGCGGCGGCAATGTCGGCAGCAATGGTGGCGGCGGTGGCATCAGCAACGGCGGTGGCGCCGGTTGGGGTGCGCGCCTCCACGGGGCACTCGCTCTTCAGAGCGTAAGCGTTGGTGCCCCACATGGCGGGCACGTAGTTGTGGTCGCCTTCCAGGGGGGTCAGGGTGACCTGGGCGGCGGGGGGGTGGGGAGAGTGGTGGGGGGGAGGGGAGAGTGGTGGGGGGGAGGGGAGGGACGGAGGGGTGAGGAGGTGGCGAGGGGGGCCAGGTGGCACCAGGTTGTATGCAGGAGCGGGGCAGGCAGGGGTGCTGCTGTGGGCAGGGCGCAGACACGCGGCGTTGCGACTGCTGCGTGCACAGGCGACCAAGGCCTGCCGCGCCGCGCCTTACTCCCGCACGCACGGCACCGTCCGGCGCTCACCTCGCAGTTGGTGCTGCCCTCGGCAATGGTGATGCGCATGCTCGACAGGCACTTGGAGATGGGGTCGGAGGCGGCGTTGGTTTCAACCAGGTCAAGCTTGAAGGAGCCTGGCAGGGGGCGGGGGGGTGGAAGGGGGGGCGGGGGAGGGTTAGACGAGGCGCGCATAAGCCGCTGCCGCCGCTGCATGCCAGTTGCCGAACGGGCGCAACCTACACAGGCGACGGCGGCGGCGGGAGGCACGACCGCTTGCATCCCCAGCCCCAAACACCCCTCGAGCACGATCCCACATGCAAGCAGGCCGCGCGGCAGAGCAGCGGCGGCGGCTCACCAGCATAAGTAGAGCATGCGGCGGAGGCGCTGCCTGCCAGGGCAAGCAGGCAGAACGCCAGGGCCGCCGCGCGGCGCGGCATCGCCATGGCGAGCTTTGTGTGAGCGATAAGGGGGCCTGCAAGCGAGGGGAGGCAGGGACGCGGGGGTGAGGCGCGCCGGTCTCGACCGAGGTGTTTGAGTCACCGGCTGCCCCGCACCCGCGGTGCTTTACCGCTGCGTCGAGGTGTTCAGGCGATGCGGGCAGGCTGTGCAAGCACCTGGGGATAAGCGGTCGGCGCTGCTGGGCGCGGAGCGGCGCGTGCACGTTCGGAGGTAGGGGAAGGAGGGGGCGCAGGAGGCCTCGCGAGGGAGGTATAAGCTGTGAAGTGTGAGGAATGACGATTGGAGGGGCAGGGAGCGCTTTTATGGGGCCCTGCAGACCGAGGGAGCCCGGTCCGGCCAGCGGCACGTCGCCCACCGGTTGCCGGCCCTACCTCTCGATACCGCGGCATCTGCGGGTTAACGCCGCTCCAAGCGCGTTCGAAGGTCTCCGGCAGCCTTCAGGCGGGCGGCGGGCGGGGGGCGGCGAGAGCCGGAGCCGGAGCCGGCCACCAACAGTCCAAAAATACCCAGGCTGGCTGCGCTGGCGCCGCAACCGATCAGGGGGTTTCTTTTCCCGCGCCCCCTCCTTGCACGGCTCGGTGGAGGAGATATGGTGGGGTGGGCAGGCTTCCTTCCTAGTCTCGGGCGGTTGCAGACACCAGGGCTCTCTCGTCTCCCCTCCGTCCCTGCCGCCCGACGCCAGCACGGCGACCGTCCCGTAAGAACGAGCGGGATCCTGCACGTCGCAGCAGTGCCCCTGTTGGCCTCTCTTGCATGCTGCCTGGCTTTGCGTTACAAGCGAAGAAGGCAGCAGAAGGGCAGGGCCACGCCGCGAGCGCCCGCCGCTGCTCACTCCCAGGCGTCGCCTGCGCCGTCTTGCGGCTGCTGCTCCTCACCCGCCTCCTCCCCACTGTGCTTCCACAGCTGGTACTGCTCCAGCATGGCCAGCATAGAAAGCTTGAGGCTGTCGATGCCCTCGCCGCTGGTGCTGCTCACGCGCAGAGCGGCCGGGAGCGCCGCAGCAAACGCCGCCGCCGTGGTGACCCGGTGCTGCTGCGCTGCATGTTGCCCTGCGTGCCGTGGCGCCGCCGCCGCCGGCTGCCCCTGCTGCTCGTCATTCCCCACTTGTTCCTGCTGCTGATATTTGCTGCTGGCCGCAGTGTGCTGCTTCTGTGCCACGCCCTTCTGGTCCTGCTGTTCCTGCTGCCCACCGCCTGCCTGCGGGGCGCCCTGCTGCTGCTGCTGCTGCTGCTGCTGTGCGCTGCGCCGGAGCAGCTCGTCCGCCTCAAACAGCTCCTCCTCCAGCAGGTCCGCCTTGGACAGCACATCCACCCAGGGCTTGTCGGGGAACCGTGCCTTCAGCTCCTCCCTGCGGGCCAAGACAGGGGATGCGTGCGGGTTGGGGGAGGCGGTGAGGCGCTGCAACAGCCGGCAGCGCAGCACAGCCGCGCTTCGACAGCGGTGGCATGCCAGCAACCAGCAGCCTGCAGGCTCCACGAATCACAACCTGGGTGGACGCATGCCCCCTTCGCCCCGCCCGCGCCCCCACCTGATCGCCCACTGGTTTGCCACAGTGGTGCCGCACTCCCCGGTGAGGTCGGTCACAAAGAGCACCGCGGTGGGCAGGTGCTGCAGGCAGGCCAGCGTGAGGTGCTCCATGGCGTTGCGGTCCTCCTCAGGGCGGTTGAGCAGCCCGGGGGTGTCTGCCGGGAGTGGGGCGCAAGGAGGGGACAGGGGGCACGAGGGACGTGGGGAAAGAGGTACCTAAACAAGCAGGCGGCCCATCCTCTGGGAGTCCTGAGCGGGTGGGGGTGGTTTCCGGGGACGAATGGTGACCAGAGCAGCACAGGGGAGTACTGGGGGCAGAGGGGAACCGACGCAGAGAGCGAGAGGGAGGAGGCTGCTGGCAGGGGCAATTCCATGGGGTGGCCAGCCTGCCACCGCCGGCCCGCATCCTCCCAACCGCCAACCGCCGCCACCTCGTCACCCGCATACTTCTACAGCCCAGCGCGCACCTGTGGACCTGGTGGCGCCTGTTGGACACGTAAAAGTGTCCCATCTTGATGCTGCGGGTGGTGAAGGGGTAGTTCTGCACCTCTGGCAGCCCGCTGGACAGCAGCTGCACCAGCGAGGACTTGCCTACGTTGGGGGCCCCCACCAGCGCCACCTGCAGAGACCAGGTCGAGGGGCAAGAGAGGGCGGGTTGGGAGGGGGTTTGTGCATGCATGCACCGCCGGCACGGCGCAGCTAGCAGTCCTGCCCGCCGTCCTGCTCCTGTCCTGTGCGCTGCAGCGCCAGTGCAGCAGCAGATAGCTGTGGGTTGGCACCAGCAGCGACACTAGCTAGCTGTGGGTTGTCACCAGCAGCGACACTAGCTCTCCCTGCACCACGCGGCGCTGCGCCACCAGCGCGCCTCACCGTGGGCAGCTCTGGCTCCACCACCGGCAGGCGGCGCAGGCTCCTGGCCACATCCTTCAGCTCATCCACTGCAGCGCGAGATAAGGCAGGCAGGCAGACAGCAGGGAGCAAAGGCGGACGGCAGGGCCGCTCTGCAGGAGGGATGCCGCTTGAACCCGCCTGCAGCAGCAGCAGCAGCAGCAGCAGCAGCAGCAGCAGCAGCGCTGTCCCCGCCGCTGCCACCACCGCTGCAGCACGCTCCCTGCCCCCAGGCTCCCTCCCACCTGCATAACTGCCACGCGAGAAGACTGCCTGCAGGCGCGCAAAGCCCTCTTCTGGCAGCGCCACAGCGTCCTTCTTGTTCATGGCACGGGAGGCGCGCGTCGCGTACGCTTTGCCCACCTGCGGGTGGAGGAGCCGCAGCGTAGCGCAGGGGGGCCCTTGGAAGCGAGGGACCACAGCAGGCATGCAGCGGGTGTTGCACTTCCAGCGCCCCCACGTTTGGATGCCAGCACTCAAAAAAACGCACCCAAACACACACACCCAAGGTGGCCCCCAGCCTGCCAGCACCACTCACACCTCCACGGTGGAGCGGCGCAGCGCCTCCACGAGCCAGCATACGATCGTTTCAGGGAGGCCCAGCTGCCGCCGACCCAATGTCCCCGCTTAGATGTACCCCGTCGGGCTGAGAGAGTTGCACCAGGGAGAGTTACAACAACCTTGAGCATTGCTTGCTCACGGAGGGACAACGAGGTGGCAGAAACAAGGCGGGGGTAGGTACTAGGTGTAAGACGAGGGTGCTGCAAAGGCGGTAACACAGTAAGAGAAGAGGCGTGGGTGAAGGGGAGTGGTGATGAAAGTGGGAAGCATTTCACGAAGGGACGGTGAGGTGACGGCAAGGGGGATGCATGCGCGGGGGGCACGCCCCGCGTGCTGGGTGCTGCTTGGGAGGGAGGGTGATGGCGATAGGTGCTCGAAAAGAAGGACGAGGGGATAAAACAAAAAGGAGGAGGGTTTGTTGGGCATACGGGGAGAACAGCGGGGAAAGGCAGGGCCCAGAAGGGCCTCATTGCACTGCTGTTATTTGGAAGCAGCTACCTAGGGGGTTGTGCCGCGTGCAGCAGCGCTCAGAACATGGACAGGCGCAGGGTCTTGGTGCGCACAGCCTGGCAGGCAGACTGGCCGGCGAGGCCGCGGGTGTTGGTGCCAGCCGCGCAAGGCACGCACTTGGAGGCGCCGAGGCCGGAGGCGCGGGTGTTGATGGGGCAGGGGCTGCACAGCTTGGCGCCCTCCTTGTTGGAGAAGTAGCCGCGCCGGCACTGGGCGGGGGCCTTGGTGGCCAGCAGGGGGCACTGGAAGCCAATGGGGCAGGCCGAGCAGGTGGCGGCGCGCACGTCCTTGCTGTAGAAGCCGGCCTTGCTGCAGCAGGAGGGGGAGGGGGAGGGGGGCGAGGGGTCAGCAGACAGCGTGTGTGCGCAGGCAGGCAGGTAACCCAGCAGGCGCGCAGACATGCAGGCAGGCAACAGGCGGCAGCAGCAGCAGCAGGCAGCAGCGCACCCCGCACCACCCGGCAACCACCCCAAAAGCTCACCAGGGGCTGCAGGCTCCGCTGCCAGAGGCGGCATAGTAGCCGGGCTTGCAAGAGACGCAAGTGGAGGCGCGGCCGCCAGAGAAGGTGCCGGCGGGGCAGGTCTTGCAGGACTTGGAGCCGACGGTGTTGGCGTAGGCGCCGGGGGCGCAGATGTCGCAGCTATCGCTACCGGTCTCAGCGGAGAAAGTGCCCACGGGGCAGGGCTTGTAGGAGGTGGCGGCGGTGGTGTTGATGTACGTGCCGGCGGGGGCCTCCACGCACATGTTGTTCAGGCCCTTCTCGTTCTTATAGAAACCCTTGGGGCTGCAGGGAGGACGGGGCGGCGGGGGAGACAGCAGTGAGCAGCAGGCACAGCAGGCGCAGGCAGCAGGCACAGCAGGCAGCAGCGGTCACAACAGCAGGTACAGGAAGCAGCAGCAGGGAGCAGCAGGGAGCAGCAGGCCGCAGGCACGGCGCGGCCGCCAGGCTGCGCTGACCAACCACCCCCTCACCAGGCGGTGCATGCGGTGTTGGCGTCGTCGCGAGTCTCGTAGCCAACCGGGCAGTCAATGCAGGCGGTCTGGCCGGCCTTGGGCTGATAGGTGTTCTTGACGCAGGCAACGCAGTTGTCCAGGACCTGGGTGGCATCACGCGTGTAGCCGGGGCGGCTGCAGGGGGTAGGAGGGCAGAGGTGGAGGGACGGTCAGCAGCAGCAGAGAAGCAGCAGCAGCAGCAGGGACCTCGTGCACGCTCCAGACAGTAGCCTGCACAAGTGCTGCCTGCTTCCCTGCCCAGTGCCAACTCACCAGAGGGTGCATGCCGCGTGGTTGGAGGGTCCAACCTCGGAGCCGTCGGTGCAGGCGGTGCAGGTGGCGTCGGTCTTGAATGCAGAGCGGAACTTGTTGGTGTCGCAAACTGTGCACTCGGTGGGGCCCGCCGCACCATTGGGTGTGTTGGGCTGCGTGCCAGCCTTGCAGGCCAAGCACTTCTGCATGCCCTTGCGTGGGGCGTAGGTGTTGTCAGCGCAGACGGCGCAAGACTGGGCAGTGGTCGCGTCGGTGGTGGCGGGGACGCGGTTGGCGCCGCTCCAGTACGAAACGGTGCCCGGCGCGCCTGCACACGGGAAGGGGGGGAGGGAGGGAGGGAGGGAGGTGACGGGGTGACGGGAGGGTGCAATGGCTTGGGTGTCGGGCTCATGCACGCGGCCCATGCCCTCGGCTGCCCGTCCCCCTCCTCCCGTCCCCACAGGCAAAGCTCACAAGGAACGATCTCAGAGCGGGGGTAAGTGGTGCCCGCCAACTCGCGGAAGCCGGCGGGGATGGGCTTGCACACGTTGTTCTCGGGGCTGGCGTCACCAGAGCGGTAGGTGCCGGCGGGGCAGATGGTGCAGGTCATGGTGCCGGCCACGTCCAGGGCATACTCGCCGGGGGGGCTGCAGGCGGGTGGGTGGGGTGGGTGGGGTCAGAATGCAGCAGCGCACGTCAACGGCAGCTTGACAAGTTGGCTGGGGCAGCGGGGAGCGCAGGGCAGAGGCACAGCAAGACCGCGCTGCCAATACGGCACGCCTCCTGCGCAGAGCACCTTCGGTGCTCACCAGGCATCGCATTCGGTTCGTGCCACGGTGCTGGTGGTACTGACGACGCTTCCCTTGGGGCAGGCAAGGCAAGCGGCTGCGGGGGCGGGCAAGAGCGGTTGGGCAGCGTGAGCTGGGCAGGCGTGGGCAGCGCAGCAGCAGCGGCCGCACCAGCAACAGCCGCACGTCCGTCCGTCAAAAAGCACTTTGAAACAAAACCACTGCCCTCTTCACTCACTCAGGCCGTCGACGGGTGCCACAGTGTTGGGGGGGCAGTCAACGCAGTTGGCAGTCGTGCTGGTAGCATAGGTGCCGGCAGTGCTGCAGTGGATACGTGTGGGTGGCGGGGAGCATGAGGGCTGGGCAAGGGTGGCAGCAGCGTGCGGTGGCGGACATTGCATGCAGCAAGCTGGGGTGGGCAGCGTCAGCTGGCAGCGCCCCAGGCAGGCACGCACCACTGGATGCAGGTGGGGGGGATGTTGACGTTGGCGACATCGGCGGCGGTGCGCTTGTAGCCAGCGGCGCAGTCGATGCAAGACCGAGAGGAATCGTCGTACTCAGTGCCTGCAGGGGGGAGGGGTGAAGAGGCGGGTTGGGCGGTGGAGGAGGCGCAACAGACCGGGGCTATGCCAGTTGGGTTGGGTGGTGCGCAGGCATGCCGCTGTCTACTCTCGGTCTGGCAGCACCGCCCCGCGCCCCCACACACAACTGGCTGCAGCGCGCACCTGCTGTCTTGCAGGTGATGTCGAACCAGGGGATGGTGCAGTAGTCGGCTCCGGCCAGGGAGGTCATGGCGTCCTCAGCGGGGGTGTGAACGCAGTCGGTGCAAGCGCCAACGAGAATCTTGCCCACGAGGGGGTTGGCCGTGTCTGCGGTGGCAGTGGGGAGAGAGGGGAAGTGAGCGGCCTGGCACATCAAGCAGGGCGGCACTGCATCAACCCGAGCGCCCAGCCCACCCGTGCGTGCGCCCTCAGCTCAGCTCACCCTCGGCACACTGGTTGTTCACGCCGGTGGCGCAGTAGGAGCCGGTGGGGCAGGGCAGGCAGTACTGGGCGTCGTCGTAGACGGAGCCGTCCGGGCAGTTGGTGGCGTCGGCGGGGACGGTGCCTGCGGCTGCCACCTTGCCGCCGGTGACGGTGACGGTGCCGGTGCAGGCGGCGACGGTCTCTGCTGCTGCCTTGGCGGCGGGGTCGGTGGTGGCGGAGGTGAAGGCGAGGGTGAGGTCGTTGGAGGAGGCGCTGTCCAGGGAGAACAGGAACGAGGACGAGTAGCCAGTGCCCTCAGTGGGCAGCAGGCTGCGGATGGACCCAACGGCGGCGTAGTAGCCATAGATCTTCTGCTCCTCATAGTTGTACACCTCGGAGCCAGGCTCAGCGCAGGCCGGGTCGCCGATGGGGGAAATGGTCACGGAGCAGTCCTGAAGACGGTGAGGGTGGGGGGACAAGAGGGTGGGGGCGGTCAGGCCGGGGGGGGTCGTTGCATGCATGGCAATGCGTGCATGAGCAGCGTGCAGTCTGCGCGGCTGCCGGCGCTGCCTGCCCCGAGCTTGGGACCACAACCTCGCTGCTGCATTCCCCACTCACATAGTCGACAAACACGGAGAACTGAGTGGCGGTGGCGGTCATGGCGCACTGGCCGTACATGTAGGGCTTGTAGGTGGCAGCCAGGGGGCAGGTCGTCAGGGAGCCCTCGGAACCGGACTTGATGCTCAGCACGTGGTAGCCTGGGCAGGGGAGGGGCAGGGGCAGCGCGGCAAGGAGGGGTGAGGCACACAGCAGGTTGAGGCAGGCGTGGCAGCACCACCAGCTGAACGTTCCCGCCATGCACCGCGGCAGCGGCGTGGCGCAGCCCCGCAGCAGCAGCACCAGCAGCATCACCACCAGCAGTATCGCCAGCAGTAACATCACCAGCACTCACCAGACGAGGCGGCGTTGAGGGAAGCGCCCTCAGGGACGCCCTTGACGCAGGTGAGGCAGGTGGTGGCGCCGGGGATCCAGGACCAAGAGTTGTCGGCGCTGCAGGGGGCAGCAGGGGAGGGACAGAGGGGGAGGGCGCTCAGGCAAGTGGCTCACTGGGCGGGGGAGGAGGGCGCGAGGGCAGGCAGGCAGCTGGCTGCCCAACCCCAGATGCTGCCGCCGCGCGGCCCTTCACACCAACGCGCCGGCTCACCAGGGAGCGCAGTCAGCGCCAGAGTCGCCCACTCCCTTGTAGGTGCCGGCAGGGCAGAGGAGGCAGTCGGAGGAGCCGGGCTCGGCATACACGCCACCAGCGTCGCAGGCGGCACAGTCGCCGACGGCGTCGGCGCCGACAGAGGCGCTGGCTGTGCCGGCGGCGCAGGCGGTGCAGGTGACGCCGTCGCCGTAGGTGCCGGCGGGGCAGAGGCTGCAGATCTTGTAGCTGCCGGCAATGATGCCGTAGGCACCGGCGGAGCAGGAGACGGCCAAGTCGGTCTTGCAGATGGTGGTGGCAGCCCCACTGCAGGTCAGCTCGGTGGCGGTGGCGGCCTTGGTGCTCTCGGTGACGGCGTACTTCCAGATGAGGCCGCCGGTGGTGCGAGCCAGGTCGACGGTGCCAGAGGAGGGCAGGTCGGGGAAGGTGTTGACAGAGGCGGTGGCGCCGGCGCCGGCAGTGGTGCCGTACACGTGGGTGTTGATGGCGGCGGCAATGTCGGCAGCAATGGTGGCGGCGGTGGCATCAGCAACGGCGGTGGCGCCGGTTGGGGTGCGCGCCTCCACGGGGCACTCGCTCTTCAGAGCGTAAGCGTTGGTGCCCCACATGGCGGGCACGTAGTTGTGGTCGCCTTCCAGGGGGGTCAGGGTGACCTGGGCGGCGGGGGGGTGGGGAGAGTGGTGGGGGGGAGGGGAGAGTGGTGGGGGGGAGGGGAGGGACGGAGGGGTGAGGAGGTGGCGAGGGGGGCCAGGTGGCACCAGGTTGTATGCAGGAGCGGGGCAGGCAGGGGTGCTGCTGTGGGCAGGGCGCAGACACGCGGCGTTGCGACTGCTGCGTGCACAGGCGACCAAGGCCTGCCGCGCCGCGCCTTACTCCCGCACGCACGGCACCGTCCGGCGCTCACCTCGCAGTTGGTGCTGCCCTCGGCAATGGTGATGCGCATGCTCGACAGGCACTTGGAGATGGGGTCGGAGGCGGCGTTGGTTTCAACCAGGTCAAGCTTGAAGGAGCCTGGCAGGGGGCGGGGGGGGTGGAAGGGGGGGCGGGGGAGGGTTAGACGAGGCGCGCATAAGCCGCTGCCGCCGCTGCATGCCAGTTGCCGAACGGGCGCAACCTACACAGGCGACGGCGGCGGCGGGAGGCACGACCGCTTGCATCCCCAGCCCCAAACACCCCTCGAGCACGATCCCACATGCAAGCAGGCCGCGCGGCAGAGCAGCGGCGGCGGCTCACCAGCATAAGTAGAGCATGCGGCGGAGGCGCTGCCTGCCAGGGCAAGCAGGCAGAACGCCAGGGCCGCCGCGCGGCGCGGCATCGCCATGGCGAGCTTTGTGTGAGCGATAAGGGGGCCTGCAAGCGAGGGGAGGCAGGGACGCGGGGGTGAGGCGCGCCGGTCTCGACCGAGGTGTTTGAGTCACCGGCTGCCCCGCACCCGCGGTGCTTTACCGCTGCGTCGAGGTGTTCAGGCGATGCGGGCAGGCTGTGCAAGCACCTGGGGATAAGCGGTCGGCGCTGCTGGGCGCGGAGCGGCGCGTGCACGTTCGGAGGTAGGGGAAGGAGGGGGCGCAGGAGGCCTCGCGAGGGAGGTATAAGCTGTGAAGTGTGAGGAATGACGATTGGAGGGGCAGGGAGCGCTTTTATGGGGCCCTGCAGACCGAGGGAGCCCGGTCCGGCCAGCGGCACGTCGCCCACCGGTTGCCGGCCCTACCTCTCGATACCGCGGCATCTGCGGGTTAACGCCGCTCCAAGCGCGTTCGAAGGTCTCCGGCAGCCTTCAGGCGGGCGGCGGGCGGGGGGCGGCGAGAGCCGGAGCCGGAGCCGGCCACCAACAGTCCAAAAATACCCAGGCTGGCTGCGCTGGCGCCGCAACCGATCAGGGGGTTTCTTTTCCCGCGCCCCCTCCTTGCACGGCTCGGTGGAGGAGATATGGTGGGGTGGGCAGGCTTCCTTCCTAGTCTCGGGCGGTTGCAGACACCAGGGCTCTCTCGTCTCCCCTCCGTCCCTGCCGCCCGACGCCAGCACGGCGACCGTCCCGTAAGAACGAGCGGGATCCTGCACGTCGCAGCAGTGCCCCTGTTGGCCTCTCTTGCATGCTGCCTGGCTTTGCGTTACAAGCGAAGAAGGCAGCAGAAGGGCAGGGCCACGCCGCGAGCGCCCGCCGCTGCTCACTCCCAGGCGTCGCCTGCGCCGTCTTGCGGCTGCTGCTCCTCACCCGCCTCCTCCCCACTGTGCTTCCACAGCTGGTACTGCTCCAGCATGGCCAGCATAGAAAGCTTGAGGCTGTCGATGCCCTCGCCGCTGGTGCTGCTCACGCGCAGAGCGGCCGGGAGCGCCGCAGCAAACGCCGCCGCCGTGGTGACCCGGTGCTGCTGCGCTGCATGTTGCCCTGCGTGCCGTGGCGCCGCCGCCGCCGGCTGCCCCTGCTGCTCGTCATTCCCCACTTGTTCCTGCTGCTGATATTTGCTGCTGGCCGCAGTGTGCTGCTTCTGTGCCACGCCCTTCTGGTCCTGCTGTTCCTGCTGCCCACCGCCTGCCTGCGGGGCGCCCTGCTGCTGCTGCTGCTGCTGCTGCTGTGCGCTGCGCCGGAGCAGCTCGTCCGCCTCAAACAGCTCCTCCTCCAGCAGGTCCGCCTTGGACAGCACATCCACCCAGGGCTTGTCGGGGAACCGTGCCTTCAGCTCCTCCCTGCGGGCCAAGACAGGGGATGCGTGCGGGTTGGGGGAGGCGGTGAGGCGCTGCAACAGCCGGCAGCGCAGCACAGCCGCGCTTCGACAGCGGCGGCATGCCAGCAACCAGCAGCCTGCAGGCTCCACGAATCACAACCTGGGTGGACGCATGCCCCCTTCGCCCCGCCCGCGCCCCCACCTGATCGCCCACTGGTTTGCCACAGTGGTGCCGCACTCCCCGGTGAGGTCGGTCACAAAGAGCACCGCGGTGGGCAGGTGCTGCAGGCAGGCCAGCGTGAGGTGCTCCATGGCGTTGCGGTCCTCCTCAGGGCGGTTGAGCAGCCCGGGGGTGTCTGCCGGGAGTGGGGCGCAAGGAGGGGACAGGGGGCACGAGGGACGTGGGGAAAGAGGTACCTAAACAAGCAGGCGGCCCATCCTCTGGGAGTCCTGAGCGGGTGGGGGTGGTTTCCGGGGACGAATGGTGACCAGAGCAGCACAGGGGAGTACTGGGGGCAGAGGGGAACCGACGCAGAGAGCGAGAGGGAGGAGGCTGCTGGCAGGGGCAATTCCATGGGGTGGCCAGCCTGCCACCGCCGGCCCGCATCCTCCCAACCGCCAACCGCCGCCACCTCGTCACCCGCATACTTCTACAGCCCAGCGCGCACCTGTGACCTGGTGGCGCCTGTTGGACACGTAAAAGTGTCCCATCTTGATGCTGCGGGTGGTGAAGGGGTAGTTCTGCACCTCTGGCAGCCCGCTGGACAGCAGCTGCACCAGCGAGGACTTGCCTACGTTGGGGGCCCCCACCAGCGCCACCTGCAGAGACCAGGTCGAGGGGCAAGAGAGGGCGGGTTGGGAGGGGGTTTGTGCATGCATGCACCGCCGGCACGGCGCAGCTAGCAGTCCTGCCCGCCGTCCTGCTCCTGTCCTGTGCGCTGCAGCACCAGTGCAGCAGCAGATAGCTGTGGGTTGTCACCAGCAGCGACACTAGCTAGCTGTGGGTTGTCACCAGCAGCGACACTAGCTCTCCCTGCGCCACGCGGCGCTGCGCCACCAGCGCGCCTCACCGTGGGCAGCTCTGGCTCCACCACCGGCAGGCGGCGCAGGCTCCTGGCCACATCCTTCAGCTCATCCACTGCAGCGCGAGATAAGGCAGGCAGGCAGACAGCACGGAGCAATGGGACGGCAGGGCCGCTCTGCAGGTGGGATGCCGCTTGAACCCGCCAGCAGCAGCAGCAGCAGCAGCAGCAGCAGCAGCAGCAGCAGCAGCAGCAGCAGCGCCGTCCCTGCCGCTGCCATCACCGCTGCAGCACGCTCCCTGCCCCCAGGCCCCCTCCCACCTGCATAACTGCCACGCGAGAAGACTGCCTGCAGGCGCGCAAAGCCCTCCTCCTGCAGCGCCACAGCGTCCTTCTTGTTCATGGCACGGGAGGCGCGCGTCGCGTACGCTTTGCCCACCTGCGGGTGGAGGAGCCGCAGCGTAGCGCAGGGGGGCCCTTGGAAGCGAGGGACCACAGCAGGCAGGCAGCGGGTGTTGCACTTCCAGCACCCCCACGTTTGGATGCCAGCATTCAAAAAAGCACACCCAAAACACACACCCAAGGTGGACCCCAGCCTGCCAGCACCCCTCTCACCTCCACGGTGGAGCGGCGCAGCGCCTCCACACGGGCCAGCACGCGCTCGTACGTGCCCGGGCCCACCGTCAGCTCCAGCAGTGCCAGCTCAAAGGGGTGGAGCCGCGCCGGCGGGGGGAAGCCCTTGATGTAGGCGCCCAGCGGCACGCACAGCTCCTTCATCAGGGTGTCCAGTGCGCGCGCGGCCCTGCGGGGGACGAGGGGCAGGCATGGGGGTGCGGCGCGTGGCAGGACGGCGGCGGAAGACGGCGGGGCAGTGTTCGCTGCTGGCGCCCGCCCGTCGGTGCCACCAGATGCTCCTTCGCGCTGCCTGACCTGGGGAGGTCCCGCCGCACCTGTTCTTCGACTTCTGCGCCTCGTTCTTGATCTTCTTGTTGTAGGGGGTGCGTTCCGCGCGGCGCACCGCAGACTGCAGCAGCTCCTTGCTGGGTGACACCATGGGCAGCCGCTGGAACGCGCCGGTGCGGCTGGCCCCTTCCACCTCGATTCCCAGCTTGCGCGGCAGCACGTCCAGCACTGTCGCCTCCAGATCATCCTCAAAGCTGGCCTCCAGGCCGCACTTGAGCTCCTCATCCAGCTCAAGCTCCAGCGGCGCATCAGCCGCCGCCGCTGCCGCCACGCCGCCGCCGCCCGCCCCGCCGTTGCGGCTGGCAGCAGCGACGGCGCTGCGGAGGCGGCGCGGATGGTACGCTGGCAGCGTGCCGGCTGCCTGGGGCGCGCCCAGGCGCAGCAAGCGGCCCAGGAGACGGCCCTGCGCGGCCGCGGCGGCCAGTGCCACCGCCTGCAGCTGCATTTGTGCGCTCGGTATATGTGTGATAAAACAGCCGAGCTGGAATAATGGCTGGTTGGCAGCGACGAAGGGGAACCTCGCGCTGTGAGGCAGGGGGTGTCGAGTGCGCAAACGGGAAGCGCCGACGTGTGCTCAGCCAGCTTGTGAGAGAAACAAGCAGCCGGGAAAGCGAGGCATGCATGCAGCCGGTTGGCGGTGGCGAGCCGGCGGAGGTGAGCTGGAAGCGGCGGAGGCCTTGCAGAAACGGGGCTTGCAGAAGGCGGAGGCCGCATCAGCCGCGCGCTTGGGCACCGTCAGGCAGCGAGCAACGAGAGGAGACAGCCTATGGTCGTGAGATGGCAATTGGCATGCCTTGACCAACCTCTTGACACGCTGCAACCGCTGCGTGCGCGTGGCTCGCGGCGGCGCGGCGGCAGCAGCAGCAGAGATGCCAGCTGGCTCACCCGGGATCGAGGCAGCAGCAGCCGCAATCACGGAGGCACGGCAGCCGCAATCACGGAGGAACGACAGCATGCCCCTGAGCACCGCTGCTGCCCTTGCCACGGCTTCTTCACAATGCATCCAGCCGATGCGGCCGCCATGACCAGCACACGCACCGCTGCACACCAACTTTCATCGCACGGCCCAGTGATTAAAGTAAAAAGCCGTCGACAGCAGTCGTTGTGGTGCCTTCCAAGATCAGCCACGCTCACCGCTGCGGTCGCTGCACCGCTGCGCTCACCGCTGCCCTCGCCTGCAGGATTGTGTCCGTTGGCCATACAGACACGACCGCGGCACCTACCGTCTGCAAAGCCTTCATACGGCACGGCGCAATGAGCAAGGAGCAGCAGGCATCCTTCAATTTTCCACGCTTATCTCCGGGCTTTTCTCATCGCGGCTGCTGACTAGAAATTGCATGCCAGCTGGGCTGGGTAAGGCAACAGAGGGAGCTGTCCCGGAAGGGTTACGGCATGGAAGTGACCATCCAGCCGAGGTGGCTCCTCCAGCCTCCCCTGTTGCACCCGCTCCATATTTCGTGGTATACCAAGTCAAAACTCAAGCAACATCGATGTTTGCGATTGAGCGGATCCCGACCGGTCGTGGTGTCGGTAGCTGCTGCCTGGTCCGGATGTCCGCGCATGGTGACACTCCTCGCCCCCTCCCCGCCCCCTCCCCGCTCGCCCTGGAAGCACACTGTAAAGTCGCACAGCACGCACGTGTATAACCCTGAACACTATTGGAGCGTATTCCCCACGCACTCGCGCAGGCGCGCGCTGCTCTTGCTCGAATGAAACCTCCGCGCTCGCTGGGCTAGCCCAACATCAAGCTCCAATAACTACCAGGCGTGTGGGAGCGCACGCGGTCAGCGGAGGTGCAAGTGTTGGGCAGCGGACCGCGGGCGCGCACCGCTTTGCAAACATGCTCTCACTTCGCCCCCTGTCGCCCCTTCCGCTGCAATGCAGCATTACGACGACTACAGGGGACTCTAAACTGGCATGTCACGCCTTCCGGCGCTGGCTCTCTACCTCTGGCTGCTGGCCGCTGGCGCTCGCGCGGCCTGCAGCCCGGGTGCGTGCTATGGCCTGCTAAACATGCCCTGATGCACCAGCATGCGATGAGAAGTGTAGCCGGGCCTTTGGCGGCACCGGCAGCCCTCTAGCGGCGCTTGCGCAGCATGCCCTGCCGCCTTCCGCCCTGCCTGCAGCTGCACATCTATGGTGCCCCCTGCCTGGTGCGACCCTTTTGCGGTGCCCCCTGCATGGTGATGCACTCATGTTAAGCGCGCCTCTCCTGCATGCGACCACATGTGCAGGCTACCTCAAGCTCGACCTGCTGTCCTCCACTGGCGGCGCCAGCTGCGGCTCCACGCCGCTGGCGCTCTGCCTCGCCAGCTTTCGCGTCGATGTCACAGACGGCTGCACGGTCAGCGTGACGCCGCTGCTAGCCGCAGGCGTGTACGTGCCTGGCCTCTGGTCCACCAACCCTGGCGCCAGCTACGCCAAGCCACTCGCCTGCCCCGACGGTGCTGGCACGGCTGTCGCGGCGGCGGCGCCTCTGGCGGCGGCGGACGTGCAGGCGGCAATAGAGTTGGCCCTCGAGCGGCGCGTGTATGGGGCCAGCTATGAGCTAGGGTTGAGCGGCGCGTGGCTCAACGGCACGCTCACGCTCACCACAGCCGCCGACAGCTGCAGCCTGAAGTACGCCATCAGCGAGGTGCGTCGGGGGCAGCTGCGGGGGAGGGAGGCAGGCCGTGCGCTGGGTGGGGCTTGGCTGTCACAGCCCCGCGGGCGCCGCGGCACGACACCGTATTCACGTGCCTGCAGCACCACCCCCCAACAACCTGTCCTCTTGCCGCCCCCACCGCTGCCCTGCAGGTCAGCACGTCTGACTACGCCGCGCAGATCAGCGAGCATGCAGTGCGGGTGGAGTGCCTGGAGGAGGGGGGCGCGCTGGTCCTGGGCACCGAGTGCCAGACCAACACTGCCACCAACTGCCCGCCCGGCGCGCGCCCCGTCACCATCCCTTCGGGCAAGGTCTGCGCCGCCTGCCGTGCAGGTGAGGCATGCTGGGCGGGGCAGGTTGCAGTGCCGGCTGCGCTGGACTGCAGCCGCCCGCCTGGGCGTGTTGCTGTGCAGCCCTACAGGCTGTTGGGCGCTGCACTGCTTTGGTGCTCAGTGAGCGCGACGTGGCACCGCCCACCCCTGCAGGGACCTTTTCTGCCACCGGCAGCAACGCAGGCTGCGACGCCTGCGACGCCGGCAAGGCCGCCGGCAGCGTCGGCGCGGCTGCCTGCGACTCGCCCTGCGCAGCAGGCAGCTACTCGCTGGCAGGCTCCAGCACGTGCCTGCCCTGCGCTCCTGGCACCTATCAGAAGGACGCTGGCAAGTCGACCTGCAGCCCCTGGTGAGCCTGGCAGCCGAGGCGGTGCAGCAGAGGCAGGCTGCTGCTACGCGCCCTGCTGGCGCCGACGTCTGCTGCCAGTGGCTGCTGCCGCCGACCGCTTCACTCAGCCCCCAACCCTGCGCCTCTCACTGCCGCAGCCCCTACCGCTCGTACGCGCGACGCCCTGGAGCCACGCAGTGCGTGCGCTGCGTGGGCGGCGTGGCCAAGTGCGTGGTGGGCGCCGACGCCGGCTGCACCCCGGACCTGGCGGATGCCCCCTCGGAGGGCTACCACGTCCTGTCGCTGACCACCCCTGCCACGCTGCCCTCGGCCGCCTGCGCGCTGCCGTCGCCCCTCAGCTTCGGCACGCCCCCGCTCTTTGGCACGTGCACCCTGGCGGCGGGCACGCCCACCAAGCTGTCGCTCTATGTGGACCAGTGGTGCGGCGTGGAAATCTACCCCATGGCAGACGCCGCCTGCGCAGAGCCGGCGGCGGCGTACTGGAGCAGCATGCGCGTCAAAGCGCACTACGTGGCGCCTGGCCTGATTGCCGGCACCGTGGGCGCCGCCAGCAGGTGCCCGGGAGGGGGGGGAGGGCCCGTGCCCGCGTGTGCGGCGCGTGCTGCCTCGCTCCGCCTGCTGTTGCCCACACATGCAAGCTCCGCGCTTGCGTATCAGTCGACTTAATGTCGTTCTGTGCCTGCCCCTGCCCCTGCCCCTGCCCCTGCCCCTCGCAGCTCCTACCTGCTGTCGCTCATGCCGACAACTGGCAGCGTGCTGACGCTGTCCTACTGGCCTGCCACCACCGCTGCGGCAAATGCAGCGGCAGCACTGGGGTCTAGCACAGTGAGTCGCTGCTGCTGAAGTCGGTGTCGCTGCCCCTGCGGGATGTTGCGTTCGTTGTTGCGTCCTTAGCGTGCACGGTCACTCACGATCATCTGCTGCTGCACTCGCACGTCTGCAGGTCTGCACTGGGACAGTGGACGTGGTGGGCGGCCAGGTGGCAGGCTTGCCCGACTCGCCGGCCACCTGCCCCGCTGGGTCGTACACGGACTCTGTGGAGCAGGACGGCTGCCGCCCCTGGTGCGCTGGCGTGTGCCTGTGCTGCGCTGGCATGCGCTTGCTGGGTCGTGCATGCACGCTGGGCCAGCACACCCGCTCGCTCTGCCCGGCCCCGACAGCTTCCTGGACGTCCCCCTCCCCCCGCCGTGCAGCCCCGTCGGCGCAGTGTGCGACGCCAGCGCCACGCAGCCCACAACCTGCCTCACAGGTGAGCGCAGATTGGTGGAGGGGGCGATGGGGTGCCTGCTCCTGTCAGATTAGCACACTGGCAGGCCTAGCTCCAGCTTAGCCTCACAGCCAGGGCCCCACCCCCCCACCCCCACCCTCCTTCCCCCCCTGCAGACCAGTACCAGCCCTACCTGGGGCAGCCCGCCGGCGCCTGCCTGACGTGCAATGCCTCTACGGTCCCCCGCTACACGTCGGCAGCTGGCGACGACTACTGCACGGTGGAGTGGATCAACACCACCTGCAGGCGAGGAACACGAGGGGGGGGGGGCAGCATTTGCGCTCGGCGCTCATCTTTGCTGCGCATCTGTTAGGGAGAGCTGCAGAGTTTCAACCGGAGGCAGCACGCATGCAGCCCAAGGACCAGGCCACACACTGCGCCCTCACTCGCTGTGTTCTTGGCCCCGCTGTATCCCTCCTGCAGTAACGGGCAGCAGTACGACGAGGAGACCACAGCGTGCGTCAGCTGCCCCGCTGGCACGTACCGCACAGTCGGCAGGGAGGACCTGTGCACTCCCTGGTGAGGAGAGCAGGCTGGGGTGGGAGGCGCGTGGCGTGCAGTGCAGCATGTGTGCCATCACAGGGCGCACCCACCACAGCGGCGACTGCTTGGCATGCGCACCCACTGCCTTGCCCCACCCACCCACCTCCTGCCACTGCCCCACGTGCAGCCTGCCTGGGTACTACTCACCAGCAGGGGCGTCAGACTGCACCATCTGCCCCCTCAACCAGTTTTCGCCCATCTACGGCCTGGGTGAGCCGGCGGCAGCAGCGCTGCCACCAGGAAAGGCGACAGCAACGCCCAGCAAGGCAGAGGGCCGGACTGCCGCGGCCGCGCTGTTATTTCGTCTCGTGCTCGTTGCGACCGCTGCCCAGCTCAGCGCTCCCTCTGCACCCAACCGCCTCCTGCCCCTGCTGCAGCCGAGCGCACAACCGGCGACAAGAAGTGCCTGTACTGCCCCACTGGCAGTGTGGCCAAGACAGAGGCGGGGACAGTGGGCCAGCAGGGGTCCACCTACTGCGACTCATGGTGAGCTGGCAGCGGAGAAGCGAGGGCAGAGGGCTGCCAGCCAGTGCTGGTGGTGGTGGTGGTGGTGCTGCTGCTGCTGGCTCCCCGTGGACTTTAAATGTGATTGATTGATTGATTGCTTCTGCCAGCCAGTGCTGCTGCTGGTGGTGGCGCTGCTGCTGCTGCTGCTGCTGCTGCTGCTGCTGCTGCTGCTGCTGGCACCAACGCATCCAGAACCCATAACACGCCACCTCCCGGTTCCTTCCGTCTTGACAGCGATCCCGGCACGGTGTCTGCCATCGTGGCCCCGGCCACCTACGCCACCTGCGCACCCTGCACCGAGGGTTACTACCGCTCCGGCGATGCCTCCGCCAGCAACAACGCCTGCCAGCCCATCCCTGTTGGCTGGAAGGAGAAGGCGCGCAGCGGCACCACCTACGACCGCACCCAGATAGAGCTGTGCAGCAGAGGCGAGGTGTCCAGCTGGAGCAGCGGCGCGCGGGTCCCCTCTGACGCCCAGTCCTGCCAGGCCTGCCTGGGCAACAACAAGTATGCGCCCCGATTAGGTGCGCTGCGGGGCTGTGCGGGCAGAGCAGAGGGGTCGGGAGGCGGTGGGGTGCGCAGATCCGCCGGGGGCCCTGTGCAGCTGTGGGCGGCAGAGGCAGCTGTGGACGGCAGGCCCCAGCCCTTTGCTGACCCAGACTGCCTTCTGCTGCCCCATCTGCGCGCAACTTGCAGGCATGGCCGCCTGCCAGCCCTGCCGCGCCGGCTACTTCCCAGACAAGAGCGCGCTGGCACCAGGCAACGACAAGTGCAGTCCCTGCAGCGGCAACACCTACCGCCCCGCCAGCAGCGCCAGCGCCACCTGCCTCGTGTGCACGGCGGGGCGGGAGGTGGACGGCAGCGGCAACACCGCCTGCCTGCCCTGCCTCAAGGGTTCCTTCATGACGGACAACATCGGCGGCAACAACACCGCGCTGCCCGCAGCAGCAGCAGCCTGCTCCGCCTGCCCGGTACGAAGCAAAGCCTGCCCGGGGGGCCTGGGGGGTGCTGCTGCAGCCGGTGCGCAGAGCCGGTGCCAGGCTGGCTGCCTGGCGTGTACACGCATGCAACCTTTCCCCCCCGTCTTCACCCCTGCTGTTGCAGCCCAACACGTACCAGCCTCGAACAGGACAGACCAGGTGCCTAACTTGCCCAGCCGGCACCACCACCATGGACGAAGGCAGCACCGAATGCACGCCCTGCGCGCTGGGCTACTGGGCAGTCGCCTCCTCCTCCTGCCTGCCAGCCCCCGCCGGCACCTACGTCAACACCACCGGTGCCACTTCCTACACCTCCTGGTGAGGCCGACGCTGCAGCGGTGGGGCCTGCGCAGTGCGCAGCACGTCAACCGCGCTGCATCCAGCCCGCTCACCGATGCACCCATCCACCCACCCTTCTGTTCATGCAGCCCTGTGGGCACCTTCTCTGCTGAGGAGGGCAGCGACGCGTGCGACATTTGCGTGGCTGGCACCTACTCGAACATGAGGGGCTCCAAGTCGTGCAAGACCTGCCCCGCTGGCACTTACTCCCGGGGGGCCGCCTCCACTTGCGTCTCTTGCAAGCCCGGCTACTGGTCGCCCGCCGGCAGCGGCAGCTGCACCGCATGGTGAGCCTGGGTTCGGCCGCATCTCGGCGCCACCCAGCGCCAGCGGGACACCGCGTGCGCCCGCCCCCTACTCGCATGCCGTGGCAGCCCTCTGCCTGCCTGCCAACCTGCCTGTGTGCCTCTCCCCTCCCCCGCCCGCCCCTGCAGCAAGTCCGGCACCTACTCCAAAGATGTGCGCTCCGCCAGCTGCAGCCCCTGCCCGCTGGGCTACCAGTGCGCCACCATGGCGACACAGAAGCCCCAGCCGTGCCCCCGCGGCCGGTACAGCAGCAAAGAGGGCAACCGGCTGTGTACGCCTTGGTGAGCCTGCCAGGGGTCTGAGCTGTGGCGGCCTGCATGCGCCTGCATGCCGCTGACGGCGCCTGTGCCACCTTACAGTCGGGGCTCTCAGAGGGGAAGGCGACGTGCAACTGCGGTGTGCTGCGGCACCCTGCACCCTGCCACCAACCAACCCACCACTCCTCGCTTACCTACCCCTTCTTGCCCTCCTGTGCAGCCCCGTGAACACGTTCCAGAGCACAACGGGGCGGACGAACTGCAAAGCATGGTGCGCCTCGGGCGGGGGCGGGGGAGTCTAGGGGCAGGGCAGGGTGCAGCAGCAGACAGCGTGGACAGCAGCAGGCAGCGTGCGCCCTGCTGGGATGCGTTGGGTTGCGCCCCCTCCCACGCGCGCTCACCCCGCCGCTCTGTGACCCCCCCCTGGTGCAGCCCCCGCGGCTATAGCACGCGTGGCATGGTGGGCCAGTCTTCATGCCAGGTCATGCGCATAGGGCGCCGCCTCCTCGTGGCGCTGCCGCGATCAACTCTAGAAACCTGACATGGAGAGCTGGCCTGCCGCCTGCCGCCGCCCGCCTGCCTGCGGCCTGGCCGTGGGTCTAGCTACCCGCCCGGCATTCCAACCTTGCCTAGCACACGAATCGCCAATGCCTTTTTAGTATTCCCAGACTGCTTTGCGCGCTGCCCCCCCGTCCCCCCCTGCCCCCTACCCGCATCACCTGCCGTGAGCCGGCACGCCTTTTGCCACACCCCTCCGGCTTTTCCCTTTGTTGGCCCCCCTTCTCTCCCCCACATGCACTCCCCATTTGTTTCGACACTGCCTTCCTTCAGCCCCACCCCGCCCCGCCCAGCGCACCAGCTTGCGCCCGCCTTCCTCCCGTAGACTAATGGGCCCAGCAGCCCTGTGTGCCACCCCTAAATTCATCGCACGCCACCCCCCACGCCGTCATCATGCGCATCGGCACCCCGCCGCCCAACTCGCTCCCACCGCTGAGTCACACTACCGCCCGCTCACTTGACCGCCCGTATACGCCTTTGCATGTGACAGTACCTTCAGTTTTGAGCGCCACGCATCCCTCAAACAATAAGTGCCCGGCCTTCCCAACCACTCACCCTTGCGCCGCACAGCCGGCCTGCCCCTCGTCACCGCCGCCACTGATCAGTGCCTGCCACTCACCCCGTACACACAGTTGCTTGCTGCAAATGTTGCACGCCACTTTATGAAACCGACGGGCTGCGCGCAAGGAGTCTGACACGTGGAGGCTGCACATCGGGAGGCTCGTTGCAGGGGGAAGTGCAGCGGATGGTGACCCCAAGGAGTCGGAATCGGCGAGCATGGCGCAGGACAGCCCAGGAAGCTTCCCTTCCCCTCCTTGCCTCCTCGCGCCCCGACCGACCGAACAGCAAAGTGCCGTCTGCAAAATGCATGCGCACGCACCGCGACCTCCTACAGCCTGCATAATGTGATTTTGCATGCGGGGATTGATATCACCCCACCCTGTACTCGCACGAGGGTTGGTGGGGCGGCAGTGCCGGGTGATGACAACATACAAACAAGAAATGAATAGCGCACTGGGCATAGGTGTCAAGTGCCTCATCGCATGATAACTTCGCATTTGTCAGGCTGTCTGAAGAGCTTCATTGAAAGCATCTGGGATATGCAGCCGCTGGCAGGAAGGAAGGGGTACCAACGAGTGCGCCGAGGCGGCGGCGTCTGTTATTACAGGATTACAGGACCAGGCCCCGCTCGGTCGGCTCGCGCTTCCCGTCACCATCTTCGCTCTACACCGCCAACCGGCCCTGATTTTAAATCCAGGCTAGCGGTGACAGAGCGGCCGTGCTGCCGGAGCCAGGGAGTGCTGCAGGAGCCTGCCCGAACGTCTGATCCGGCAGGGTGGTTGATGTGCTTCCGTCAGGCCCTCCGTCAGGCTCTCATCAACTTCTGAGGCAGCCAAAACAAGCTTCCCAGGGCCTCTCCGGCCTCCCCCCGCCCCCTGGAAGCCCCAGCCAACACCCCAGCAGCAGCAGACGCCCTGCGCCTCCTCCCGCCTTGCAATCATGAATGAATGGATGAACGAGGGGTGGACCGGCCCTCTGGAACTGCCATTTTCCGGAGATGTCGGGTGGGAGGTGGCCAAGGCGCCGGAACCACCTCGCAAGCGTGTGACTCGGGGCTTGCGTCTGGCTTCCCTACGTGCGGCTCAGCTTGTAGAGGCAGACAGCAGCGCCATGGATGGGGGCTGGGAGGACTGGGGCGCAGCAGTTGCAGACGGCGACGCCAGCGACGGCGGTGCCGCAGCGACGGCAGGTGGTGCCAACGGCAGCAGCTACAGCTTCGAGCGTTTACCTGGTGCCCAGGCCCCCTGGCAACGCGCAGAGGCAAAAATGCGGCAGCAGAAGTGGGACGGTGTGCGCAGCAGCCTGCACCGCGGGTATGTGGAGCAGCAGCCAGCCATCGATGCCCTTCGCGTGAAGCCATTGCAGCCCATCGCCAAAGCCTGCAGGAGTGCCTGGCTGCTGTGCAGCCTTGCTGCAGCTGCTGTGGCGGCACGGACATGCAGCTAGCAGGACCAATGGAGGTGCTGTACATTGGCATCGAGCGGCGCTTCCTGCTGAGTGTCCCCGTGAGCAGCTGCCGCGTGGAGGGGTGCGGTGGTAGGTTTGCGATCAGTTCCTTCTCTGTTGGTTGCTTCCCAGCGACGCCCAATGCCAGCTAGGATGTGGCGCAGACCTCTGGCATGTATGAGCGGCGCTGGTTTGACCTGCAGCTGCTGCAGCTGTGCGACAGCCTGATTTTTGCTGGGCGCGCGGCAGCAGTCTACTCGCTTGCCACAGTTGTGCACAAGCAGCATGAGCTGAATGGCTGCAGTGCGCCGCTGGGTTGGGAGCACATGAAGCGGCAGCTAGGAGAAGCTCTCAAGGTGTGCAGGGAGGGGGCCAGGGGAGCCCGCCAGGCTCGCCAGGGGGAGCATGCAGGACTTGTCTCTTATTCTCTTAGCTTGTTCACGCCTGCCGCCCTGCCCCCTCATCTCCCTGCACCTCCCTGTGCCTCCCCGTAACCCCCCTGTGCCTCAGGAGTACGGCTACCTGCAGTGCGCAACCATGAAGCTGGCCGCGCTGGGCGTGCAAGGCTGTGAGGAGCGCCCGCTGGCGAGCTGTGCCGCATGCGACGGCGCTCCCGTGCACATCAACATGGATTTCAACTTCAGCCTGTGCCACAACGCCAAATGCGGCACCTCTGACGTGCAGCTGCCGCACTACCTGCGTGGTGAGGCTGTGAACCAGCTGCTCCTGGAGTCCAGCGGTGCGGCGGGCACAGCAGCGGCGGCTGACACCCCGGCGTGCTCTGATTTCGACGCAGCGCGTGTCCTTGGCCGCACATCCAAGTCGGTGCGTGGCCTGCTGCCGGGATGCGCTGCAGTGTGTGTCCCGCCCACCACCTGCAACCACACGTGGGGACTGCCTAAGCCTGCCCTCTCGCATGTCTAGCTCCGCTAAGAGTGTGTGGCCTGGCCACCTCCACCCCCGCAGCATCACATCACGGCAGTGGGGGTCACCATGTGCCGGCACTCCGTTGTGGCGCACGTGATGGACATCGGCACCGGCGAGCGCTATATCTATGATGCCATCATGTTGTACATGCTGATGGTAAGAAGAGGCAGCAGCTGGAGGTGCAGGGTCGGGCAAGGGGGCCATGGGCAGGCAAGCGGTGGCGCGGAGGGGGGGGGGGGCTGCCCACCTGCTTGCATGCATGCCTATCGAATGGCTGCTTTCGCCGTTGCCCACGTTGCGCCTGCAGGTCCAGCACGCTCTGCAGGTGGTGGTGGTGTGGTACGACATCAACTGCAAGTTTGGGCCCTGGTTCAAGCGCTGGGCGGTAGCCAAGGCTGTGCTGCTGCCTGTGCTTCAATGCGCTGCTGCGGTGTTGTTCCCGCTGCCCGTCTGGCACCGCTACGCTCACAGGTGGGTGCCAGTGCTGGGCTGCACAGGCCGCACCTGCATGTGGCGCGCTTCCTCTCGTGCGCTGCCCATGTACAGCAAGGTAATTCTCCTGTCCTTCTCCTCTCCTGCGCCCTTGCAGCGCTGCCTGCCAGGGGTGTAACGATGCTCTGTACGCCCAAGGCGTCGGCCGCCAATAGCATGAGCCCGCTGAGACGTTGTGGGCCTGGCTGGGTGCACTCGGCATCATCACTCAGGTTGGTGGCGCGGCGCCCGCCCGGCTGCGCCGTCTGCCTGCCTGCCGCATGGCGGAGCTCTTCGCATCCTCCATGTGCACATGCCTGCGCTGTGACAAGGCTGCGGTAAAACACCCAAGCCTCCCCACCCACTCCCCACTTTGCACTTTGCAGTACATGACGCAGCGCAATCGATGGGGGCGTATTGAGCGCGCTCTGCAGCTGTGGAACCAGCGGCAGGCAGACCGCATCGTGCCATTGCTGTGCTCCATGCAAGCGAGCACTGAGCAGGCGGCGGCGGCGGCGTCACACGCCACGGCTGCCACAGTTCGCCAGCTAGAACGCGTCCATGTTATCACGCATGAGGAGGTGGGTGCCTTGGTTGTGGGTGGGGTGGTGGGTGGGGTGGGTGCCTTGGTTGTGGGTGGGGTGGTGGGTGGGGTGGGGTGGGGTGGGATGGGTGGGTGGGTTGAGGAGGGTGGTGTGGTGGGTGGGTGGGTGGGGCGGGGTGGAGGGGCATGCGCAGGGTGCAACAGCGTGGAGGGTGGCTGCCCTGCTAGCTGTTACACCTGGCTAATCCTGCCCCTGTCGCTTCGCTTCCCCTGTGCCGTGAATGCAGGCGCTGAACAAGTTGGCGGAGCGTGCCGCCACGGTGCACGGGCTGGCCGCTCCCCAGCTGCCACCCAAGGCTGAGTACGCCAGCGTGCGCCTTCAGTGTGCGTTCATCGCCCCCACGCTGGCACCTACCGCCTCCCATCAATGTGTTCCGCGGCGGCAGTGCTGCGCTTGACCGGCTGGCACCAGGCTCTGCAGCCCTGCGCTCCCTCGAAGCCCGCCGCCGCCAGCTTGCCGGCACCCAGTTTGACGGTGCCGAGCCCGCCCTTGACAGCCAAGAGTTTGCAGCAGCTGTGGCGGAGCTGGCGCAGTGGGACATCGAGCGGCTGCAAGCAGCGCTGACTCACAGCGCTCAGCAGGTTTGCCGATGAGGGCGGGTGTGCTGTTGGGAGGCGCACCCGTGAGCACCCTCAAGGGTGGCCTGCCTGCCTGCTGCCGGCGCCTGCTGCCTGCCTGCCCTGCCGACGCCCGTCTCCCTGCCTCCGCTGCCTGCCTGCCTACGTTGCCCTGCTTGCGCTGGTATGCCTGCCTGCCTGCCTGCCTGCCTGCACACGCTGGCCTGCCTGCACAAGCACCCATCCCCCCCCCCCCCCCCGCGCCCCCCGCCCCCAACCTCCCCTTCTGTCTGCAGGTCCAGGTTCAGGAGGAGCTCATCCCGCGCTTGACAGGCCGCCCAGGCGAGCAGGCCAAGCTGCGCCGCGCCAAGCAAGTGCTCAAGCAACGCATGGCGCCGGAGGTGGGCCGCCTCGTGCGTTGGCTAGCAGGCGGCTATGCCGGCTTCGACCTCCTCCCCACTAGGCTCCAGGCCCACGCTGCATCAGTGGGCGACGCCCATGTTTGGAGCACGGGTACGTGGGCTAGGGGAGGGGCGCATGTGCCAGGGGACTGGTGCAGCCTGCGGGGCGAGGGCGAGTGGTCGGGTCAATGATGGGCTTGCATTGCGCCTGCCCTTTGTCTTGCCTGCTCAGCCGTGTGTTTTACCAGCCCTCGCGTTTGTGTGCCCGCCTGATTCATGCAGATGCCATCTGCAGCGGCGCATACCCTTGGGAGAGCAACGCTTCCGCCACCAGCATCAGCAGCCAGGCCATGCCCGGCACTGACACTGCTGAGCAGCTCATCACTCGGTTGCGCACGCACACCTGCGAGCTGCACCGAGCAACGGAAGAGCTGGAGCTTCTGAAAGCGGAGCGCACGCGGTGCCTGGCATACCTAGAGAGGCAGCACGCAGCGATCGATGCCGCACTGCAGCAGGTCTCGCAGCGCACGGGCGCTCTACAACGTGGGGGGCCTGCCCCTGCCTGCACAAGCTTCGCTGCACGCCAGCCCACCACCAATGCGCAACGCATGCAGGAGGTGCAGTACTGCAAGGGCCTGGAGTTGTTGCTGGGCGAGCGGTTGCGGCAGGCGACTGTGCAGCTGCAGGCGGCACGCCAGGCCTTTGTGGACGGTAGCTGGGAGGATTGCTCTTGTGATATTTATGACGATATTTATATTGATGAGGAGGATACTGCCATGTGACAGAAACCAAAGTAAAGGAGCAGAGAAGAGCAGAGAAAGATGAGGTTGCAGCCAGGAGCGCAGCACAGAGGGCATCAGGCATTGCGCTGCCGCTTGTGTGCACTGCCATGCTGCTCATTGCCGCCAGGCTGCTCACTGCTGCCAGGCTGCCACTGCTGCATTGCATCAGGCTGCGATGTATCGGCCTGCGCCATCTGAGAAGTGAGCACAGCCCAAGGAAAGGGTGGTGGCGAGGGCAGTTGCAGGTGCGAGAGGTTGGCCAACTGATCAGCAGCCAAACTTGTGTCGAAGGGCGTGCTGCCGTCGCGAGGCGGACCCGGCGTGGCGCCGCCAGGATGCCACTGCTGCTCCGCAGGCAGTGGCAGCTCCAGCCCAGCAGGCTGCGGCAACGTGGGCAGCTGATCTTGCAATGGCGCAGCTGATCTTCCAATGGAGCATCCAAAAGGGCCTGCAGCTCCAGCGAGAGGGCTGCGCTGGCTGTGAATGCCGCAAGAGGCAGCAGCAACGTTGCCGCGGCAGTGATGGCCGCCTCGTTCAGCCCGCTGGCTGCCACCACGCACTTCAGAGCGCTCTTATCTCTCAGGACCTGTAGAGTTCAAAGGGCGGGGCGGAGCAGCTGTGCATGAGAAGGGCAGCTGTGCATGAGAAGGGCAGGGGGACATGGCTGGGACCCATTTACTGCTGCTGCATGCAGCCCCCCTCTCCCCCGCCTCCCCCGCCTCCCCATCCCACACATTGCGCCCACACCTGCTGCACACCGCCGGCGGAGGAGAGGTGCGCCAGAAAGCCTCCAAGGGCACGTCGTGGGCCTGGCCGCGTGCCACCACCACATCGTAGTGGGGCAGCTGAATGCTGCGCGCTTGCATGGCGGCTAGGAGCAGCATGCGATCAAGCACAGGCGAGCACACAACCACGGCGTCAGCCGGCCCCTGCAGCGCACCCTCAGCAATGCCACGCTGCAGCACAACTGCAAGACAAGATTGGGAGGCATGAGGTGAATCCGGCATCCGCACGGGAAGAGCGCTGCGACAGCCATGCACACCTGGCGCAGCTGGCACCCTACGCATTTCCAGCCCTCCAAGCAAGATGTATGAGTTACAGTCACCCCGCAGGAGTAAGGGGCTCACCGCGCAACTGGTCTGGTTCGATGGCGGCCAGCTCGTCTTCCTCGCGTGGGCCGTACATGGGCAGAAGCCAGCTGTCAATATGGTCCAGCAGGGCCTTGACCAGCGACTCTGGGAAGCCCTCCTGGCCAGGGATGGAGCGCACCGCCCGCAGCACGGCTGGGCCACCGCGCTTCCGCGTCTGCATAGAGACGAGGGAGGGAGCAACGGAGGGAGGAGGCAAGGCTGCTATGATGGGAGGGAGGCAAGAGGGGAAGCGCACGCGATTGCACCCTGCGCATGCCTCTCCGTCTCCCCCACCCATCCACCCACCCATCCATCAAATCACACTCCCCTGTGTTTTCAGCAGGTCCCCCCCCCCCCCCCCCATCTACAGTTCCACAGCACCAGCGCACCTGCCTGATGCCGCCAGCTGCACACATCGCTGCCCACAGTGCCGCCACGTTGACGGTGGCTGTCTCGCCCTCACGGGTCAGCAACCACTCGGGCTGCAACGTCGCGCCAGCCGTGCCCCGCTTGTTGTGGGCGGTGACGGCAGCAAGCAGGCTGTGAGACGGCGCTGCAACAGCTGCGCTGACGACGAGGCGTGCACCGCGGAGCTCAGCACCCTCCGGAATGGCAGCAGGCGGCTGCGAGGCTGGGGCGCTCGCCGCCACTTCACGCATGGGGTGGGGGGTGGGGGTGGGGGGTGGGGGGACAGCTCGCACAGTGCAGAGCGCAGAGTTGATGCAACATCAGCGCAGGGCATGCCAATGCGTCAGAGCAGGGGCTCATAGAGGCGGTGGGCTGCCGGGGCGTGCGCGCGGGGGGAGGGCGACCGCACGACCACCACAACATTGCTGGCGCACCTGCTGCCAAAACCGACCGCACAGGTGCACTCAGCACCCTCGTTTTAGTCAAGGGGCAGCCTTTCAGGTGCAGCTGACACAAATGTTAAAAAACGAACCTGTGGGACAGGCCTTCAACCCATGCCGAAACAAACCCCGAACACCCCTCCGGCACACCAGGCCGCCTCGGGCGCCCGACACATGCCACCAAACTTGCAGGTCCCCTTCCCAACCAACACAGAAACATGCACAGAAAGCCCATCTGACCGGCATGCTCGGCTGTCAGCTCCGCGGCACGTGCAGCAAATGCAACCGCGTCCAGGTCTAGTGCTGGTCTTGCAGAGGGCCTGGCAAGGGGATGGGTGGTGGTGGGGTGGTGGTGGGGTGGGTGGGTGGGTCCATGGGCGGGAGGGGTGCGCAGGGCAGAAGTGGTGGGGAGAGGTGGTGGGCAGCAGGCAGCAGGGACAGTCAGGCTTTCTTTCGACACGCATGCACGCACACAACCCACCGCTCCGCAGGCGCATTGAGCGCAGAGCCACCAGCAAGGCTAGAGGCCACGCGTGCGAGGGCCTCATGGCAGGCCTCCAGCATGGTGGCAGGGCACGCTGCAAAGTACGCAATGATCGATCGAGCATCTTTGGTTAGGATGCCGCTTTTCGCGCTGCTGTAGCATACCAGCGGCAACAGACGTGGGAAGTCACGAAGCGCTTGGCGCAGGCGGTGGCAGCTGCTGCCGCTGCTGCTGTCGAGCTCCAGCCCACCGTCATCCTGCAGTACGGCAGCATATTATGCGATTGCAGTTGGTGGGCTGCTTCATACATCCCCAGGCAGCAGGCAGCGGCGGGCCAACGGCGGAGCAGCAGGCAGCAGGCAGCAGCAAAGCAACAAGCGCCGGCGGAGCAGCATGCAGCATGCAGCAGGCGCCGGTGGAGCAGCGAGCAAGCAAGCAACGGCAGCCAGCCTGCAGCAGGCAGCGATGGTAGAGCTGCAGCAAGGCAATAAGCAACGCACCCGAACCGTGGCCTTGCCCTCATCTATGAGCTTGCGTGTGGCGTTGCAAAAAACCTCGCCCTCCTCCACCTTGCACAGCTCGGGATGGTGGTAGTGGCACGTGGCGCTGAGAAGGTCTGCAGGGGGTAGACATGTGACAATAGATGAACAGGAGCAGGGGATCAAAGGCGAGCACGGCGGTGGGTGAGGTGCATGCCTGGCCATGCTACATGCTACATGCCCATTGGTGTCCCCGCGGCAGGCCTGCCCCCCATGCACCCTGCACCACTGCTCCATCACAACCACCCCTATCGGGCTGACCTGCCGCCTCCAGGCATGGGATGATGGTGCGCCACACCTCGTCCAGGGCCTGCTTGGCCTGCTTGGATGGTGGTGGCGGCTTGACAGCCGGCGCCGTCGCTGCCGCCGCCGATGCGACCGCCAGCGGCGGCACGTGCTCCAGGCTGGGCAGGCTGTCAACGTCGCGTTGCAGGCGGGTTTCGCTGCAGGCCAGCATTTGCTTCTGGATACAGAGCCTGATCGCTTGCCCCAGCACTGAACACACTGTGCAACTTGTGCGTCACCCGCCAGCACCGGTGTAATCCGTACGTGCGGGATGCCGTTGGGCTGCGACATCAGCAGCACTGCCTGTGGCGGCACCCACCCATGCTGCATCACGCCGTTGAGGGCTTGCTGCAGCAGCGTGCGCACCTCTTCAGTGGGCGCCTCACCGATAGCCGCCCTCAGCGCCTCCTCATCGGCCTCGACAGCTGCAGCTAGCTGGGCTGGCGCCGCCGCCAGCACATCCACAGCGCGCTGCAGGGCGGCAACGTTCTGCTCTTGCTGCTTGATCCATGCCGCGCACTCGGGCGTGAGAGCTGCTGCGGCTCCCTTGCCAGCTGCGTCAAACAGCCGCTGCACATTGGCCGGGGCGGAAGGGTTGAGCGCGGGCGTTGCCGTGCGCTCGGAGGCGGTAGTGGAGGGCTGTTGTTGCTGCTGCTGCGTGCTGCTCTGCTGCTGCTGCTGCTGCTGCTGCTCCTTCTGCTAGTGGTGCTCTGTGGCTGCTGCAGTGTCTGCTGCAGCAGGCGGCCAGCTGTAGGCGCCGCCGCCGCCGCTGCAGGCACCGCCACCACGCCCACTGCGTCGCTGGGGCTCTCCGTGCCCTCCATTGCACCGCGCAGCTCTCGTTATTCTCTTGCTGGCCGTGCCCAACGCGTGGAGGCAACGGCGATCGGTCGTGAAGGCAACATTGGCCACACTGCTGCCGTGGGTCCGAGCTTAGGCTGCGATGTTTCCAGGCGGCTGTGCAGCGCAGTGAAAGCAGTGGAACAGCCGAGCACGTGGCGCAGGGCGTCTGCTGCCGCTGCTGGGGTGTTGGCTGGGGCTTCCAGGGGGCGGGGGGAGGCCGGAGAGGCCCTGGGAAGCTTGTTTGGCTGCCTCAGAAGTTGATGAGAGCCTGACGGAGGGCCTGGCGGAAGCACATCAACCACCCTGCCGGATCAGACGTTCGGGCAGGCTCCCGCAGCATTCCCTGGCTCGCTGCCGCTGCCGCGCCTGGCATCTCCCATCTTGATTTCATCTCTGCAGCGCGCACTGCTACGCGCTTGTCCAGATAACCTGGCTGCGGCCGGCCGGCTATAAGTAAGCGCCCGCTTTCCTTCCGTTCGGCGCTGCATTTGTTGAGCTCTGGCTCACGCGTTGTTGTGGCTAGCCGGCCTCGTCGCTTGATATAGCTGGCGAAGCCCTCGGCGCCGCGCTGTAGCACGCGTTGCCGCTGTCGCTGCCGCCGCCCGGCCGCCCGCCGCCACTCGCGCACACACTCGGCACACACTCGGCACACAGCGGCAATGAAGCCCCCGAACAGCCCTAGGCACGTGGCAGCGCGGTCGCGGCCATCATACCTAGTGCTGCTCCTTACTGTGGCGGCAGTTTGTGCGCTGTCCGCCGCCCGCCCCGCTCGGTTTGGCTTGTTCGAGCGTACGCAGCAAGAGCCCCACACAACCCTCAACCACGACGCTGCCAGGCCGGGCGCTGCGCAGCAAGGGCAGCGCTGCGCTGTGTACAGCGGCACACCGTGAGTCACCTGCCGGCAGGGGGATTGAAGGGTGCATGCGGTGCGCGGCGCAGCTCCCGATTCCCGACGCATTTATTTGCCCCTCAAACACCAACCACCACCAACCACCACCTCCTGGCCGCTCACCCCGCCCTCTTGCAGGTGGCACGTTGACGTCACCTCTGGCTTGGCATGGGCACTGCAGGTGGGTGGGTGCTGCGCGTGGACGGCCTGCACCGCGGCGTGCTGCCGGTGCTGCCCCCGGTGCCAGCACGCCCGTCGCGCCAGCCGCCATCCCACCCTGCCCACCCTTCTTCTCCACGCAGGAGGCGGGGTGCCAGACCGACATTTACCTCTTGCCTGGCTCCCGCGGAATCGAGGCGAGCTGAACGCACATGCTGCCGAGCCCTCGCAACAGCACCAGCTGTGCCGGCGCGGCCTGCGTGTGCTGCTGCCCTGCGCCTTGCTGCTGCACCCTGGCCGCTTGCCGCTGCCTACCACGCAGCGTTTGCCAGTCACACAAGACACCGCGTCCCCCCCCCCCTCCCCGGTGCACAGCCTCTGCTCGAGGGCTGGTTTGGTGGACGCACTTTGCCTCACACGGCGATCGAGCAAGACGCCGCCGCGGTGCGTGTGCAGCGCTCGGCTGCTTGGTTTGTGGCAGGCTGTTGCGCGGCATGCGCTGCATTGTGGGTGCATGCGGTCAAACGCACGCCGGCGCTGGTTCCTGAGCAAGCAGGCTCTCCCGCCTGCTCCCCCCCGCCCGCAGTTTGATGCAGTCTTCATGGTCACGTTTCCGGAGCCTGCCGACTTTCCCGTGGGGCAGCGCCTGCAGCACAGCCTGATCACCCGCCGCCCGCCGCACCAGCGCATCTACGTCATGCCACACAACCTGGACAGGCGAGGGCGGTGGGGTGCGCGGTGTGGACACAGGGGCACAGCAGGCGGTGCAGCACGCGGCATGCCACGCTGGCCACAGCCTGCCGTGCCGCCCCAACCCACCTGCCTGTGCCTCCTCTGCCTCTGCACGCAGGCTCCTCGGGGGGGCGCCCGATTGGGTGGCGCCGGCGCTGCTGGCCGGGGCGATGCCGCGTGCCGATCGCGGCGCCGCTGGCCCCGCGGCGCCGCCCCCGCCGCTGCAGCTGATGGCGATTGCGCCCTTCAGCGCGGACGTCCTGCAGGCGCTGCTGCAGGCGTGGGCGGCCGACATGAAGGGCTGGCGCCCAGACCTGAAAACGTTGCAGCCAGGAGGCCTGGAGGTCCCTTGGGTCGTGCCGCTGGTCCCTTGGTCGCCGCCAGGCGGGGCGGCGGCGGCAGGCAGCAACCGCGGCGCCAGCGGAGGCGGTGCTGCGCCTGCCCGCCGGTGGCAGCACCTGTGCATCCCTGTGAGTGTCGGGCGCTGTGCTCTGCGACGGTGCTGCCGCGGGGTTGCTTGTGGTGTGTGGCCTGCCGACAGGCTGGCGGCATGCCTCACAGCCATGCACCAGGATCTCACATTCGCGGCCTAGTCCGCGTCTGGCGGTGCTTACCTCTCGCTTGCCACGCCTCCCACTCCACTCCCGCCTCCCCTCAGGGTGCCATACTAGAAGCAAAGCGCACCTACAGGGGCGTCTTCGAAGCGATCGGCCACCCGGCGGTGCTGGCACGGCTGCGCGCGCTCAACGAAAGCTTGCTGCTGGTCGGCGCGGTCATGCGCAAGCATCCGCCGCCTGAGCCGGCACCAGAGGTGGCCCCGCACGTGCGCATCGTCGCCAACCTACGGTTCGAGGCGAGGCGGCGGGGCAGAGCGGTACCGTGGGTGTCAAGTTGGCCCGGGCGCTTGGTGCTTTTCGGGCTTCTAGCGCCCACCAGTGCTCTTCAGTACGCGCTATGACTAGTTCTGGTGGGAGCAGCGCAGGCACACGTGTGGGCAGTGGATGAGGAGCAGCAAGGCGGCGGGCAGTGGGCACACAGAGGCCCCGCCTCTCAGGCTTGCCGAGTCACTGCACCTTCCTTTCACACTGCATCTTCCGTTTTGCCTGCCTGCCTTCAGGAGTACTTTGACACGCTGTCCCACTGCCGTGCCATCCTCACCGCCTTTGCGCCAGGTGGGCCGCAGGCAGAGGTTGCCATTGGCCAGCACCTTCCCAGCGCTCGCCACCTGCGGCCGACCAGGCGGCCGTGCCAGCCGGCTGCTCCGGCGGTTCCCTGGGTGCCTGCGGACGCAAGGGGGACGCATGCCTGTCCCATGCGCCCTGCTGCTGGGCGCCCCGCTCGACACCCTGCACCGCTTGTCTTGTTTTTGCAGACTCGTACCTGACCAACCAGACGAGCAGCACTCTGTTCGTCACCCCCCAGGTTGGCGCGCCGCTGATTACTGAGCAGAGGTGCGTGGGACTGCGGGCAGCCCAGCCACTTTGGTCTGCCTTGCGCCTTGCGCCGCACTGCGGGGGCCACGAGCGCTATTCAGTCCATGCAGGCGCACCGCTTTTTGCGCACTCCCCTTTCCCAATGGTTGCCTGCCTGCCCTGTGCCTGCCCCTCACACACACACACACACACACGCACGCACGCACGCACGCACGCACGCACGCACGCACGCACGCACGCACGCACGCACGCACGCGCGCACACGCGCACACACGCGCACGCGCACGCGCACGCGCACGCGCACGCGCACACGCACACGCACACGCACACGCACACCGGGTCTGCAGGGTGCTCGACATGTATCAGTATTACCCAGCGGCTGCGGCGTTCCCCTATGCCGACCAGCGCCCGTGGCTGCCGGACGCGATAGCGCTTGCTGCAAAGGCAGGCAAGGAGCTGTCGATGCAGATGCGCCAGCCGCCGACCATGCAGGAACAGCGGCAGCGGCAGCAGCAACAGCATCGGCAGCAGCGGCAACAGCGGCAGCGGCAGCAGCGCCTGCAGCAGCAGCAGCAGAAGCGCCAGGCTGCTGGAGATGCAGAGGGCCCTCCGTCGGTGGGCAGCTTGGCGGCAGCGCTGCTGGCGGCGCTCGACGACCGTGCCTGCGAAACGGCGCACGCTGCGGCGCAGCAGGCGCGGCAGGCGGTGATGGCGCGCAATGTTGAGGTGGCAGGGCGCATGCTGCGGGAGGCGGGAGAGCTGGCGGCGGCGGCGGCAGCAGATGCTGCAGCGAAAACAGGCTAGTGAGTGAAACGGAGCCGTGCCATCAACCTGTTTCAACGAATTTGAATGGATCCCTCTCATTCTTGATCCGGCTTTTCACTTTTTTCTTTTATCTACATTTAAATTGCTGTGCGTGTTTCGCCCCGAAAGCATCCTTGCTGCTCCACCGGCCCTACCGCATGCTGCCGTGCCTGCGCAACCTCAGCGCTCTGGTCTCACCTGGCTGTTGTGCAGCCGCTGCAGTGTGTCAGAAAGCAGTGCAGCAGGCAGGTGTGCAGGCTCGGGTTGCGACTTCAGGTGCTGCAATGGTTCCAGCATCAGATGACTTAACACGAGTACGACTTGACACCGAGTCTGTGGTGCCTGAGAAGCTGACAGCATAGAAATGCTGCCCACCACCGCAGCCCAGTTGGGAGTGTGACGGCACCGCCGCTGGCAGCGGCGGCGTGACAACATATGCAGAGCTTTGGGCGCCGCAGTTATTCCTTGGCACCAACCGCCCCACCGCTGCTCCTCAAGCCGCCGAGCACCCCCTCCGGCTCGTGCATGTCAGCCCAAGTACGCGATGGTGCGCCGCGACTCGGAGAGCCCCAGCAGCTCCAGCGCCAGCAGTGATGCAGACAGTGACGGCGGCGGTCACCCTATGGACGCCGCTGTGCGCCGCCGCGCGGCGGCGGCCAACGGCGTCGCTGCCGCCGCCGCCGCTGCCAACCCCAAGTCGTCGTCCCCTGAAAGCGGCGAGGTGCCCGACAGCCCACCCACGCAGCCCTTGCCAGCGGTAGCAGAGCAACCAGCAACCAAGGGGAAGCAGGTGGCAGGCAAGAAGCGGCGACGGACGTCTGCAGACGTCAGCGACGGCGGCGCCAAGGCGGCGCGTGCCGCGCGTAGCGTCACGCCAGACCTGGATGCGGAGCTGGCTTCAGCCAGCGATGCCAGCGCCAGCTGCAGTGACAGCGAGGGGGGCAGCGAGCAGGCGGCGGCGGTGGAGCCAGCTGTCCCTGCTCCAGCTGGCGTGATCTTGGTGGACACCGTGGCTGAGCGCAACGCAGAGGTACAGCGGCTGCTGCGAGCCCCCAGGTGAGCCTCACAGGACCGTGGAAGGTGCCGAGCTGCTGCGGCCTGCCTGGGTCGCGCAACAGGGGGGGGGGGGGGGGGGGGGGTCGGAGCAGAGTCGAGGGCCGCTGGCCGGCGCTGCCTCTCTGCGCCCCGTGCTGCACGCCTGCGCCACCTTGCCGCCCGCAACAGCATTTCACCAACAACACTTTATCACACATCCACCCCTTGTAGATACTTTGATGAGGACTTTGAGCAGGCGGGGCTGCGCTGCTTCAAGTGCGGCGGCCAGGGGCATTTTGCGCGCGACTGCACGGCGGAGGCGCGCGAGCGATCGTGCTTCCTGTGCGCGCAGGTGCGCAGGCAGGGACGTGCGCGTTGCTCGGGGGCAATTGCATTACACCGATCCGGACGGGCAGACGGGCAGCGCCGCAAAAGCACGGGTCACAGCTTGAACCGCTCAGCACGGCCACGCGTAGGTGCGCCTCTCACCCAGCCTGCCCTGGCGGCCCTCCCCCTGCCCTGCCCTGCAGTTTGGGCACGACAGCCGTGACTGCCCCAACAGCCTGTGCTGGCGCTGCCAGCGACCGGGCCACATGGCACGCGACTGCCCCTACGGGTACCGTCAGCAGGCACGTCAGGGCAGGGCGGGTCTGCTGGGGGGCAAAGCAGAGCCGGAGTTTCCACAGTGAAACATACATTCACTGCATGCATGCAGTGAATGTACAACGCGAGTCAAGTCGTGCTGGTTGCCCTACTGACACCCTCCTGTGTTCCACAAACACCCACCCACACGCCCATCCACTCGCTCCACTCCCCTCTTGCAGGCCAGCTGGGACGAGGCAGGCCCTGCGGTGTGCCTGCGCTGCGGCAGCGAGGCCTGCCCCTGCGCAGGAGCCAAGGACTATGTGCGGTGAGACGGGGGCTACTGTATGACATTGTAGCCGGCTGGCTGAAGTCGAGTCTGCAGTGTGAGGGAGGGAAGCACCGCGTGGGCCAGCTCTGGATGGATGGATGGACGCCACATGATCGCTTCAGGAGGCATCATCCAGAGCGCTTACCCGCGTACCCCCGCCATCTGCCATGCCCGATCTGCAGCGCGGAGGGCGGCTGCACCGGCGAGTACAGCAGGCGGGACCTGCAGCACGTGCGGTGCTACGCCTGCGGCAAGCGCGGCCACCTCAGCTGCGCTGCTGCGCCGGAGCAGCCGGCAAAGCTGAGCTGCCACAACTGCGGGCAGAACGGGCACACTGCAGGTGGGGCGTGCTGGCAGGTGCACGTAGGACGGGGAGCAGATGTGATGGCGGCAGGCAGCGGGAGCAGCACAGCAGCTGATGCCAGGCAGCATCTGCCTGCAGGCCTTGCTAGACCCGGCCTCCCACCTGCCCTCCCCACCTGCCCCCTGCAGTGGAGTGCTCCCGTGAGCTGCCGCAAGTGATGCGAGGTGAGCGCATGGGCGCGGCGCGCTCGACGCCTCAGCAGTACGGTGGCGGCGACAGAGGAGGGTACGGCGCAGACCGAGGGGGCTACCAGAGCGGCGGCGGCGGCGGCGGCGGGGGGTACTACTCTGGAGGCGCCGGCGGTTACAGCGGCAGCCGTGGCGGCGGCGGAGGGGGCTACAGCAGCGGTGGTGGCGGGTATGGCGGCGGCGGAGGGTACAGCGGCGGAAGATACGAAGGCAGCGATGGCGGCGGGTATGGAGGCGGGGGAGGCGGCTACGGCGGGGGCTACGGGCAGCGCCAGGGGCAGAGCAGGTTTGCTGCCTACTCTTCGTACGCAGACATCGAGCAGCCAGGAGGTGGCGGCAGCTATGGAGGTGGCGGCTACAGCCGCGGCTCTGGTGGACGGCGGTGACAGTCGCCGTGTGCTGCGGCAGCGGCGTTGCGTGCAGCCGCCCTGCTCCTCCCTTTCCGCTGCGCGCCTGTGATATGGCAGCGCCCACGGCAGCAGCAGCTCACTCCTCGCAGGCGCGCCGCTTGCTCATGGTCAGGCGGCTGGGGTCTGCAGGATGGTGCCAGTGTGTATTGGGAGGAGCGCAAAGCTACTTTCATGGTGCAGTCGTATGCATGGGTGCACAAGAACCAGCGCAGGGCCCACAGATCTCCCAGCATCCCCTGCGCCCGCGTCGCCGCACCTCGGCTGTCCACGCCGCCCTCCAGGCCAGGCTGCACCGCGTGCTGCTGCAGGCCCTCTGGTGTGACTATGGACAGCGTTGGCCAGGCGGCACCGGTGGGCAGCGGCGGCGGCGGGCCTGCGGCTGCGCTGCTGCCAGAGGGCTCGTCAAAGAGCGCCAGTGCAGCCATCAGCGCCGATGGGGAGGCCGGCGCAAGCTGCACGCCGCGCCCGCTGCGCAGGCTGGCGACCCCCGCAAACGGGTCTGCGGCGCGTGCCTTGGGGGAAGGCGGCAGCGCAGATGCCGACGCAGCAACAGCGGGTGCAGCAGGCGCAGGCGCAGGCGCAGCACCCACAGGCGCAGCTCCAGCGCCGGCGGCGCTGCAAGGGCGGGGACGGCGGGCGGCAGAGGCCGGTGATGTTCAAGGAGGTGAGCGCATGGCCGCCCTACCTCGCTCGTTCGCTCGCTCCTAGTATGTGCGGGGGGGCTGCTTGAGCTCAGCAGCTGGAGGCCTGCTCTGGAGGCTGTCCGCACCTGTTCAGGCCGCTCGTTGGGCCAGGGCTGTGGCGGGGCTTCTTGTCAACAGAGGGAGTCATTGTCACAAGTCAAAAGACCGATACCAGTGGAGAAGAAGCGGCAGACAGAGAGCAGCAGACAGGCAAATGCGGAGATGAGCCGACTCTCCCGAGCAACATGCCATCGCCCCTGCCCACGCCTTGCACAGATCGCCCACCGCTAAGCCGCTCCACGCCAGCCAGTTGGGTGCTGCCTTCGCCCCAGCCACCGCCGGAACCTCTCGCCCACAGCGTCTGGCGCTCTGCGGACCCGCCTATCAATTGAGCTCTAGTGCCATCAAAAACATGCAGGCTACCGCACAAGCCAGCCGCGCCCTCCACATGCGGCCTGCCTCAGCTGAGCGCCCCGCCGCTCAGGCACAGCTGCGGCCGCCGCAGCAGCAGCAAGGGCAGGCGCTGCCGCCGCAGCAGCAGGCTCGGCAGCGCGTGTTGGCAGCAGCGGCGGCGGCGCCCACCGCCGCCACGCCGCCGCCGCCAGTGCGGCCGGAAGCCGAGGTGCCTCGGATGGCTGCCTTCCTGGACAACCTGAAGTGGGACAACAACGGCCTGGTGGTGGCCATCGCGCAGCACGCCGACACCGGCGAGGTGCTCATGCAGGCCTTTGCCGACCGCGCCGCAGTCAACGAGACGCTACAGACGGGGTGCGCTTGCGGGGGGAGCGCGCCCGCATGGACGCATGCCGCTCTGAAGCAGCGGGCGGGTGCCTGGTGGAGTGCCACTGCTGCCAGCGCCGTGCAGGCGCAGGCATCGCAGGCAGCCAGCTGCCGTTCGCGACGTGTTTGCGCAGCGTGTGCAGGCTGCCTCGCCGCCTCGCCTGCTGCGCACACCCACCACTCCCCTCCTGCGCCCCTCCCTCTGCCCTCCCCTGCCCTGCCTCGCCTTGCAGCCTGGCCACCTTTTACAGCCGTTCGAGGAAGGGGCGGTGGTGCAAGGGCGAGACGTCGGGGCACTACATCAAGGTGCGGGCGCAGGGCGGCGGGGGGCGCTGCCTGCTGCCTGCCTGCCTGTGCCGCTTCGTGCCCAAAACCAGTGGCAACTAGTTCACAGGAGGCCCAAGCTGGTGCGACCTCTCGCCTGCCTGTGCGCCTCCCTCCTGCGCCTGTCCACTCGGCTTTCATGCTCCCCACCCCCCCACCTCCCCCTGCCGTGCCTCCCCAGGTGCTCTCTGTCTACCTGGACTGCGACCGGGACTCGCTCATCTACCTGGCAGAGCCCATCGGCCCCGCGTGCCACACCAACGCGCCCACGTGCTACTTCAAGCAGGCAGGTCCTTGCCTCGCGAGAGGGGGGGGGGGGGGGGGGGGGGGGGGGGGGCGGGGGGGCAGGCGTGGGGGCTTGAAGGCAGGCGCTGTGCTCGCCGTGTGGCACCCTGCTATAAGCGTCAGGCAGGGCCCGAGGTAGCCCTCCTGGCAAGCAGCGACTCGGGCAGCACAGCAGCAACTGGGGTGCGGGCTGTGCCTGCTCACCCACCCAACCCCCATCGCTGCGCGCAGGCGGACGCGTCCTCAGGCGAGCTGCGCACCGCGGGGGAGCACTCGTCGCGGGCACACGCCCCGATGACCACGCTGTTCGCCCTGGAGCGAACCATCGCGCAGCGCCGCGCCGAGGCCGAGGCGGGCAGCAGCACGGGTGCGCGGGCGGGCCGTAGGGGCGATTGGGCTTGCGCTAGCGGGGGCGCGGCTGCTGCCGCGCTTTTGCAACAAAGAGCTGCAGCTGTTGCGTCAGGGCCCCCCGCTTGCTCGCCTGCGTGCCCCTGTGAGCACCTGCTTTGGTTGCCACCTCTCCTGTCCCCAACTGCCTCCCCACCGCCGCCGCCCACCGCAGGCGGCAAGCCCTCCTGGACTGCCAAGCTGCTTGCCAACCCAGAGCTGCTGTGCAAAAAGGTGGGGGCGGTAGGGAAGGGCTGCTGCGCAGCCTCCGGGTGGGGCTCGTCGAGGGGGTCGTCAAGCAAGCAGGATATTGTTGGTCTGTTGTCCAAAGAGCTTGCCCCCTGCCCCCCTGCCCACCCCTCTGGTGCATGAGCAGGCAGGCGGTCCCGCTCCATGCCATGCTGTCAGCCAGCGCCAACCCTGCCGCTGCCCGTAACCGGTAGTCCACCCGCTGCTTGCCCCCGCAGGTTCTAGCCACACGGAACTACCTGCAATCTAGTCTTTGAGTCGTGGTTTCCCTCGAAATGGTTGCGTCACCCCCGCAGGTCCGCGAGGAGGCGGGCGAGCTGTGCCAGACGCTGGAGGCCAACGAGGGGCAGGAGCGCGCGGCCAGCGAGGCGGCAGACCTAATCTACCACGCCATGGTGCTGCTCAACGCACAGGTGGAAGGGCCAGCGGGTTTTGCGCAACAGGGGGTGTGGGGGGAGCAATCCCTGGGAATGCCCAGGAACCAGTGCTTCAGACAAGGGTCTGGTCACGCTCGCGGTACTGTCGCTGCTGCGCTAGGCGGCCACGCCTCGCAGCCGCCCAGCGGCCCCTGTCCAGAGGCGCTGTCAACCGCTGCCTATGCGACGCGCGCCCAGCTGCCTGCGCCTGCTGCTCCCTGTTCCCACCTCGCCTTATCCGTGCAGGGTGTAAGCCTCGAGGAGGTCAGCAAAGTGCTGCGCTCGCGCTTCGGCACCTCCGGCATTGAGGAAAAGGCGGCGCGCCCTCCCAAGGCGTAGGTCTGCAACGGCGGCAGCAGCAGCAGCAGCAGTGGTGGCAGCTTTTGCAGCAGCCCCGCCCAAGCCGGCGACGCGGCACAGCAGGCGGCGGCCAGCAGCCAAGGCTTATGGCGTAGCACATCGGCTGCGCGCTCCCGGCCTGCTCGGATGTGCATTGATTGCTGACGTTACAAAATGTTAGCTGCAGCAGTTGCATGCAAGTACACACATGCAGGGGAGCAAGCGTAGGCGGGCGAGGCATGGAGGAGAGAGGCATGGTTTGGGTGAACAATAGGGCGCCGTTGCGGCAGCCGACCGTGTGAATGCATGCATGCGTATGTGTGGGTATGTGCGAGGCGAGCCCCGGCGGAGGAGAGGAGACAGGGAGAGCTAGCAAGCAGGGGAAGCAGAAGGGGGAGGTGGGCAGCGAAGAGAGCGAGGGGCGAGCGCAGGCGTTAGGTGCTCGTCCGGGGAGCGGGCGCGGGCGCGTCGGCCCCAGCCGCATCCACCGCCTGCGCCACCAGCGCTGCGCCTGCTGTGATCAGCTTCGGGTCGCCCAGCACGTTGAGCAGCACATACATGGTGGACTCGCCGGCGGGCATGGCGGCCGGGCCCGCGATGTAGGCGACGGCGCGGCCGTTGCCTTTTGCGTCTGGTTTGGCATCCAGGTACAGGGCGTGGTAGGCTGCAGCAGGGAGGGAAGCAGGGTGGCGGGTGGAGGCAGAGAGATGGAACACAGGAGTGCGATGTAGGAAAGCGGCGGCATGCCGCATGGGCAGCAGCGCAAGCTCGCCGCAACTTGCTGCGGCAGCTGTGCGCTGCTGCTGACCAGTGTGTGGCGCTGCTGCTGATACCGTTGGGCCGACAGCTTCAACACTCACATGCCTCGTACACAACCGACAGCTTCTGCCCCAGAGAGTTGTCAATGGTTGGGTGGACCGGCTCGCCACCAAACGGGTCCGCCGACACGTCGGGCGTGCCGTTTGGGTAGGCCAGTGAAGAGACCTGCAGGCGAGGCAGCACAAATGTAAGTAACGTAACGACACGCGAGTGTGGGGCCGGCGTGTTCCCGCCCCTGCTTATGCCGCATGCATGCCACGCTGCGAGGCAGGAGATGTGGCGGTGGAGGTTCGCAGGCGGGACCGCCCGCCCACGGGGCGCAGCAGCGCTGCCCTGGCCCTCTGGCTGCAGCCCGCATCCCCGCAGCACAACCCCGCATCCCCACACAATCTTGCCCGCCCGCCCGCACCGATGGGTAGTTGACTGGCGACACGTGCGCCTTGAGGAACCGCTGCGCCGCCTCTGGGGACATCACATCTATCCAAGAAACGATCTGAGCAGGCACAGTGTGGGGCAGGGACGCGAAGGTGGGATGGGTGGGGTGGGGGAGTGCCGGGCGGCAGCAGCACACCCCGGGGCCACCGCATCACACTGACCCTGGGCACAGCTGGCATGTGCACGCAGGGCAGTGCAGGTGGCGTGCGGGCGCGCCTGGCGCGTGCCATCTGCTGGCTGCCAGGCCGTGCCGCCTGCTGGCTGCCAGCAGAATGCTCTGCGCAACCGCTGCCTCCCCATCCAGCTGGGGTTGCGCGTCACTCTGGGGGGTCCAGTTGATATGTCAGACCTATCTATCTATTGCACATGTACACCTTGCACCAGGGGTGCAAGCGTGCGGCGCCCAGCCCACCTGGTCCACCGTCAGGTCTGCCACGTAGTCCTGCTCAGGTTCCACAGACAGCGCCGGCGCGGTTTGCTGCACCGGGGAGGGCAAGATTGAGGCGTTTTGAGCACTATCAGAGTTCGGCGGCCCGGGTCCTCTCCCATCCCCACTCTCAACCCGCTTCCCTCCACCCCCCCTGCCCCAGTGGCCAAGGGCTGCCAGCACCCACCCACCCACCCACCCACCCACCGCAAGGTCCGTGATGAAGGCGGCGTCCGTAGGCAGGAAGTAGGTGTTGGACAGCTCCCCATCCGCCATGGCCTCCGTCAGGCCTGCGCGCTCCAGCAGCGCCCACACGCACTGAAACTCGTCGGCGTTGGCCTCGAGGAAGTCTGCCGGCGTGTCTGCGGCATTCACAAGGCAGAACGCACAGAGCACTGGTGAGCTTGCTGCATGCCACACGCTGCGGTGCGTTGCACACCGGCAGAGGCCAGGGGCAAGGTGAGGCAGCCCTGACGGATTGCGAGCACCGGCCTCCAAGCAGCCTGGAGGTTTATGTTTGCAGCTCACTGACGCAGATACAGTTCCCTCCGCAGTTGTCTGCCAGTCAGCACTCACTGACAACAAAAGCAGCGCTGCACGACGCTGCAAGCACCGCTGCCGCCAGCAGGCCGGCGGCGGCCCGCCGTGTGGTGACCATTGGATCCGCTTCTAGGTATCTGCTGCTGAGTCCTGTACTCTCCTGTATACGTACAATGCCGTGGGAAAAGGGAAGGCAAAAAGCGGCGGTGGTTGCCGCTGGCATCTAGCCCATGGCAGGCGGCAGGGAGCACGCTGCCCCGCTTGCATTGTTGCTATAGAGTTGCGAGCCAGCCAGGTAAGCATGTCGAGCCGCGCCGGGCGCCTGCCCGCCCCCAACTGCCCGGCCGCCTGCCCACCTGCCTCCGCCCGGTGCAGCTTGCTGGCGCGAGCGGCAGGCGAACTGTGATCACTCTGTATGCCTTGAGAACAGCGCTGAAAGCGCATGAAGCAGCTAGGGGAGCGAGCATTGCACATGACACGCTGGCGGGGCTCTATAGAGCTCTACTTGTCTTGCTGTTGCCCCTTGCGCTTGCTTTACGTGCAGTCTGCTCCAATGGTCATCATTTCTGCGTCATTGGCTCCCCGCGTCCTGCCGGCGCCACCGCTCGCACGGCGCCCCTCTCACGCCCAGCGCACGGCGCCCCGGCGCGCAGCATCGGTCAGGCCTGTTGCAGCAGCGGCGGAGGTGCGATTGGGAGCGGCGACTGAGGCGGGGGCTGGTGCAGGGAGTGCGCGCACTCGAGCGCCGACGGCGCTTGGACCGCCGCCTGCCGCTGCCAGGCACACATCTCGCCTCGCACCTCGCCACACACCTTGCCACACACCCCGCCTCGCCTGCCCCCTGCGTGCAGGCTGTTGCCGCCCCGGCTGCAGCTCGCAAGGTCTCCCCTGCGGTTTTGCCCGGCACTCCTGCCCCTGGAGAACCCTTCCCGTTCACCTCCGGTGCGTGCGGGCAGCGGGCGCGTCGCCGTGGTCAATCAATCAATCAATGGTGCACAGCGTGGTGTACAGCGGCACGGGGCCGTTTCTGTGGCCGCTGCGAGGCAGGCTGCGAGCTGCGAGACAGGAACACCCTGCTCCTCTCCTGCCCAATGCGGTCGCTCACGCTGCCTTGCCGCTGCGCCCTCCTCCACACTGCCCCTGCTGCAGAGCAGCTGATTGCCAAGGCGCAGGCGGTGCACGCCGGCGACACCGGCATCCAGGACGAGTCTGTGCTGAGCCCGGAATTCAAATTCGAGTTCCCCATCGTCAAGTGAGCGAGCATGCGAGCGAGGCATGCGGAGGGTGCTGCGAGGCACTAGCACTCCAGGCGGCGGCCCTGCCGCTCCGCGTCGGCAGCCCCACCGCCTGCCTTCCAGCCAACCCACGCGCTTGTCGTGCCCGCTGTGCCTGTCGATGCGCAGGATGGACCGTGCAGCCTACCTCAAGACCGTCCGCGGCTTCACCTTCAAGCAGGGCATCCCCAACCTTTCCTCCAACGCCTACGGCTGGAGGTGAGCGGCAGTCTGGGGGCCAGGGGGCGGGCGCGAGGCGGCAGGCAGCAGGCAGCAGACATCAGGCACAGGATGTCGCAGGACAGGTTTGCCACGCATGGCTGGAGGTGGGGTGTGGGTAAGGGTGGGTGGGTGGGGGGTGGGGGGGAATTGGTGCAGGGCGAGTGTCTGGCGCAACACGCCGGTCGTGTTTGTGCACAGCCGTGCACCACGCCTTTTCAAGCGCTCACCCACCAGCGCCCCACTGGCCTCCCTGCGCTCCTCCCATGTAACGCAGCGTCGACCCTTATGAGCCCAACCGCGTCTGGTTCTTCATCCGCACCACCGGCACCCACACCGGCCCCTTCAAGTTTGGCAGCACCACCTTTGCGGCCACCAACGTCGACATCCAGGGCCCCCCCGAGGTCTGCAGCTACACGTTCGACAAGGTGTGTGTGCGGTGGGTGGGTGGGTGGGTGGGTGGGTGGGTGGGCTGGGTGCATTGGTGACCAAGCAGGGTCGGGGGCTGGGCGCTGGATGGCGAATCTACTTGCACGACGGGCTCACGGTCGCAGGCTCGTTCCCACCGCCGCCCCCTTCCCACCCCTGCACCCGCCCCGCTGCAGGAGGGCAAGGTCACGTCCTTTACGGGCGGTTACGTGGCCGACAACCGCGTAGGCAACACTGGTGGGTTGCAGGGCAGCAGGTCGCTAGGGGGGCACCAAGGCGCACATCTTGCGCACGCGCGCCGCCCTGCGCATGCGCTTGTTCTCCAGTCCTGGTTGGCAGAGCAGCACAGGGGATGGCAAGAAGGCGGCGCAGCCGCGCTGCAGGGTGCAGGTTGCAGCAAGATTCAGCACTGTGGGGCCGCCCCTTGAGGCCATCAGCCACTGCTGGCCATACTGTGGTCTCATCCCACTGCACCTGCCCAAACACTCCCCGCCCCCCTGGCGTTCCGCAGACGGCCTGGGCGCTGCCTTTGGCATCCTCGCCGCCATCGGCGTCAAGGTGCGTGGCGGGCGGGCTCACAGCAGACGGTGTTTGTTTATTAACACGCTGCGGGCCCCCAGGCGGCATCGAGCTCCACGAGGTCGGGAGTGCCACAGGCGACGTGCTGTGCTGCAAAGCGCCACACAGCCAGCCCTCACCCTCCTTCCTCTGCCTCTGCCCTTGCCTGCGTGCAGGTGCCCCGCCCCGGGAGCCTGGGCTGGACCGTCGCCACCACGCTCAACCGCGTGCAGCAAGCCGTGGCCAAGCTGACGGGCAACGTGGACTGATGACAGCGTTGCTGCAGCGTCCTGGGCTGCGCCGCCACACAACCCTCGCAGCTGGGAACCAGCCACGCCGCCAGCGCCCCGCCTGCTCCACCTGAACGAACCTTTTCACGCTTGCTTTACACTGCGCGGCCTCTGATCCCCCGCCTTATCAGATTGACATTTCATTGCCACCCCTCAGCTCTTCAGCAGCACGTCCCCAACTGCTTGCTTTAAGTGGGTGTGGCATGTCTACTAGCATCGTCCCTTGACCGACTCGCCGGCCGCACACCACGGACCTCTTTGTTACACGCCACCCACGGTGTGCTGCTATCGTGCAGCACCTTAGCTTGAAGGCAGGCTGCGCCGGCCAGCCCCTGCTTCCCCTCAAGCGGTGGCGTTGAGCAGGTCGCGCTGGCGTGGGATGGCCTCCAGGGCCGCGTCGATGGCGCCCTGCAGGAGGGGTTAAGGACGGGGAGTCGGCACACTGAGCACGAGCGCATGGGGCAGGCAGCAACCAGCGTGCTTGCTTGCCTTGCCCTGGAGTCTAGGGCCGCCAGGCAGCGCCAGCAGTCTAGAGAGAGCGGCACACGTGGCTCAGCGCTGCCGCCGCCCCGCACCAAACTCACCACCGCCTGCCCCAGGTCTGCCATGCTGCCCGCCAGGTGCTGTGTCAGCGTGTCCAGGTGGGTGTTGTTGAGGCCCTTGCTGGCAGACAGGGAGGCGTAGAGGGCGGCTGGGTCGGGCCCGCGGTAGGGCAGCGGCCCGCCCAGCGCTGCCGCCAGCCACTGGCCCTGCGCAGGGGGGCGGGGATGGGGGTCGGCAGGGCCGCGTGCTGTGTGAACAATGTGCTTGGCAAGGGCCCGGATGGATGCGCACGCTCAGAACACGGCTGCCTGCACCACTTCCAACCATGCCGCAACACAGCCCTCCTCTGCTTGCCGCCGCACAAAGCAGCCCTCTTCAGGGAGTTGCGCACCATCTGTGAGTGCGCCGCCTCGCCCTCCGCCCCCTCCAGGAAGCGCCGCACGCGCCAGTCAGCCTGTGCCTTTCGCAGCCAGGCAGCAAAGATAGCGGCGACGCCGTCGGAGCCGCCCAGCTGGCTGTAGAGCGCCGGGCCTGCGCCGGGCGCGGCCTGTGGAGGTGCAGGAAGGTAAAGAGGGAGTCAGAACAAGGAAGGTTTTGACAAGGGGGGCCATCAGGTGGGAGATGAGGATCAACAGGACCCAGAGCCAGCAGCGTGGCGCCACCTCACCCTGGACCGCCCCCCGCCCCCCCCCCCTACACACACACCTTGATGCCTCCCGCCTGGCCATCCGGCAGCACCTTCTGCAGTGGCGCCCACAGCTCAGCGGCCCACACCTCCAGAACCTCGCCAACCTGTGGCACACGAGGGGCGACGCAAGTGTGTAGTGTGGAGAGGCGGAAGCAGGTGTGTGGAAGTGAGTGACATTGTTTTGTGCGCTGTGTGGCATCGAGAGCTGGGGGTGTTACCTCGTCCATGTTGCATTCCGCCATGGGTGCCAGCTCGGCGGCGCCGCCGCTGAGGAGGCCCTGACGCAGCTCGCGCGGCGCCTGCATGTTGACGCTGGCCGCATCACCCACCCCCAGCATTGCAAAGCTCAGGACCTGCGGGAGGGCAAGGAGATGTGTGTGTGGGGGGGGTGGGGGGTGGGGTGGGGTGGGGGGGTGGGGGGTGGGGGGTGGGGGGGGGGGGGATGCTTTCAGCCATGGGGAGAGGCGGCATGATGCCTGGCTCCTGTAAAAGTGTCCGCAGCACTTGCATGGTGGTGGGTCAGAAGCAACGCTCCCTCGTTCCCGCAGCGACACCACAGCGCTTCCGCACCTTGAAGCGGCCGCCGCCTGGCGCTGCAGGCAGCGCGCCGCCAACCCACATGGCAGCGCTCCGCCGTGCATCCAGCCCATCAGCTGCCCCGCACACGAGTACAGCGGTGCGGCGTGCCAGCTGCAACGCCAGCGGCGCCGCAGACTCGAGCGGCGCTGCTGTAAGGGCCGCGGGCGCCAGGCCCCGCGCCTTTGCCTCCTCAACAATGTAGTCGGCCACATCCTTTTCCACCCCGCCCGGCGCGCCGCAGTACAGCACCGCAAGGCCGTCGGGCGGCACGGGTGCTGCGGCGGTTGCCTGACGCTTGCGCGCCAGCGCCGCCGGTGGGTCCGCCCCAAGCAGGGCCTCCTTGCCGGATGTAACGGCTTGCGCGGCTGTAGGCAGGGGCGCCACCGCAGCGCTGACCTGCTCGGCGTCTGCGCGGTGTGGCTGCAGCCAGGGAGCGGCGGCGGCAGCGGTGAGGGTGAGAAGCGGGCCCGCCGGCTCAGGTCAAATTGTGCGAATAAACCCATCGACCGCACCTGAAGCGTCAGGCAGGCCAGCAGCTCCGCTTTGAAGCGACGCCAGCCCATTTTGCGGACGGTTTCAGAAGGGGCTCCTTAGGGGGCGGTCGGTGCGCCGAAACAGGTGCAGGAAGAATAAAAACACGACAAAAGACAATTGAGCGCCAGGCGGTGAGGGGGGAGGGCCCTCAGTGCGATGCGACGACAGGTGGCGCAGCGCGACCGCAGCAGACTCCAACTCCACCGGCTGTTTCCCTGCAGACTCCAGTCTAACGCACGGCTGAGAGCAGCAAGCGGCTGAGAGCAGCAACCCTGCACGCCTCCATTCTGCTTTGCTGCCTGCCAAGTCCCAGGCATGCCGCAAAGTGTTTGTCTACAGTGAGGTTGGAGGCGATGAAGCGGTGGCAGAGCGGGATGAGCATGGGAACTGGGCCATCAGCAGCAGGAAGCACCGCGGGAAAGCCGCACAGCAGGCCAGGCAGGGAGGGGGGCACAGGAGCGCGAGCGCAGCGGCCGCGCCGGGGCGTCGCCGCCAGAGCAGCAGTGGTCCTGCTGCCCATCAGGAAGGCCCGCCCGCGTCACATCTGGTCCTCGTCCTCGCCGTACGCCTCTGCTGCCTCGTCGTGCGGCAGGATCACGAACTTGACCACGCACTCGGGCCCTCGCTGCGCGCTGCTCTGCATCACGGGTAGTGCAAGGGAAGCGGCATGTGAGAAGGGGCATGGGGGCCGCCGGGTACTGCAGGCGGCCCGGGTGATGAGCAAGCGCTCGCGCCATCGCTGCACACGATGGAAGCTGGCGCAGGTTGGGGGCAGGTGCCCGGGCGCTGAGCATGTGCGCTGCACCACGCAGTATTCCTCCGAGGCCTGTGGTGGAGGTGGGGATGCAGCAGGCGGCGCAGGTGCCACGCTCCCCTCCCGCCCAACTTGCCTGAGAAGTGAAAGTGCCCAGCAGGCCGGGCGCCTCCACCGGCGGCGCCGCGCTGCCCGCCAGCGTCAGCATGTGCATCACCAGCAGCACGCCCTGGGCGTTGATGCTGACCTGGCAAGGCAGGCGACGGGGAGGGTGGATGGGGCACGAGGGGACTGGACGAGCGGTGCAGGGGAACTGGGGAAACAGGCAGACTCTGGGCAGCACGTCCGGGGGCAGCAGGAGCAGGCACAGCAGGCAGGCGCAGCACAAAGACCGCCGTCACCGCCGCCGCCCCCACCCCCCACCCCCCCCACCCACCCCCCCCACCCCATCCCCCCCCCCCACCCACCACCCACCCACACTGACCCACCCACACCACCCACCCACCCACCCACACCACCCACCCACCTTGGCCATCCAGCTGTCCTTCTGCGCCACGTTTGCAAACGCCGCCTTCAGGTGCTTGTACTTGTACCTGGCCCGCACCTGCAGGCGAGGCAGGCGCAGCAGGGGGGTGCAGCGAGGAGCAGCGGGTCGGCTGCTGCAGACGGAAGGGCGCATGCGTGTGCCGCGAACGGCTTTCCTGCTGTGCATGCACGCCCTGTTGTGGCGCTGACCCTCCAGGTACTGCCCCAGCCACAACCACAGCACCCCCACCTCCTCGGCATGGCAGTGGAAGCCGTTGAGCGCGGACGAGGGGAAGGTGATCTGGGTGGGTGGGCGGGTGGGTGGGTGGGTGAACGTGGGTGGGTGAGCAGGTGGTTGGGTGGGCGGGCGGTGCGTCAGTTTGGTTGGGGTGGCCGGGGGTGGAGGCCGAAGCGCCGCACCCCCACACCCCCTTGCGCGCACCTCCAGGCTCGTCTGCTTGGCGCTGCGCAGGCTGAAGCGCGTGGGCGAGCGGTGCATCGCAAACTCCACCGCCCCTCCAGTCCACTCCAGGTCCTCTATCGCCTCGCGCAGCATCAGGCCTGGCGGGGGGCAGGGGAAGCAGGAGGGCGGCAGGGGGGGGCAGGGGGGCGCAGCAGGCGGGTGAGCCACCTCCGAGCCAGTCATCTCCGGGAAAGCGGTGAGGGCGCAGCCCCCGCCCACCCGCCCCTGTCAACCCAGCACAGGGCAGCACCCACCCACCCGACAGGATGGCGTGGCTGCACTCCACCGCAGGGTCCCACATTTCGTCCAAGGGCCCCGCCAGCCCCTGCTGCGCCAGCGTGGCGACCTTGGCGTAGGAGCAGATGTGTGTGCGTGCGGTGGGGTCCTCGTTGGCGCTGCGCAGGGGAAGGGGGGTCACGGGGGAGATGAAGAGGGGGGATGTGGGAGACGGGGGTGGTGCAGGAGAGGCACTTTGCAGCAGCAGGCAAGGTGCGGTTGGGAGGCGGTTCGGCGGCGTGGCGTGCACAGCAGCGGTTCAGGCAGACGCTGCACCCAATCCACCTGCCAGCCTCGGCAGCCACGCCGTTGTGCGAGCCCACTGCTGGCCGCACTGTGCGCATTGTTTTTTTTCGAACGAGCAAGCCAGCACCCACGTGATGAGCAGGCAGTTGTCGGGCCCGGGGTACTGCATGTGCAGCTCTTGCGGCATGGACGAGGCCACCGTGTTGATCGAATCCAGCACAGCGTTGAGGGGCGCGCAAAATGTTAGCGACGTGGGTGCCGACAGTTGCGAGAACACCTGGCGGGGGCAGGGGGGATGGAGAGGAGAGGCGGTGGGTGCATGGCTCGGCAGTGGTGGCTGTGCCGTTCGGCACAGCAGGCAGCCGGCAGCCGGCGGCAGGCGGCGGGGCCGAGCGGCAGGCGGCGCATGCGCACCGCTGCGCTGAGCGAGATGCCCGACTGCATGGTGTGCCCTCCGTCCAGGAAGCGCAGCTTGAGACCCGAGGCGTCAAAGGTGACGGCGCAGGGCAGCTTGAGCGAGGTGCGGATGGCCTGCAGCGCCTGCACCAGGCCCCGCACGCTGGCGATCGTCGCCTGCACCTCCATATCTGTTCGCGCCCCGCGAGTTAAGCACAAGCTGCAGGGGATGCGCCCAGGCTTTGCAGCAGTGAAGGGGCGAGGTGTGGCCGGTGGCGGCCAGCATCGCAGGCGGCGCATCGGCGGCGAAGGTTGCGGCGTCGGGCGGCAACAAAGGCTGGCTAGGCGCACCGGCGCGCGCTGTCTCCTGCTCTACACTACTCACCGGATTACTCGATCACTTGGGGGCGCCTTACTCAAGCTGCCAGAGCGCCTTCGCTATGCACCGCAGCGTGAATAGACGCCTGCCAGCCGTGCTACCTGGACTTGTCGCACTATAGCACTGCAACCTATTGCAAGCGCGTGTCGGCAGCAAAGGACAGATGGCCGGCAACGGCGGACGGCGGCAGCGCACACTTCGCTCGAGGTGTGGCGGCACAGAGCGCTAGCAATTACACAGGCTACAGGCCAGCGCGGCAAGAGTTTTTATCATAGACTGGGATACTTCAAGAAGTGGGCAATGCGTTGAATCAATGCTAATGCTAAATTGGGGAAGCAGACGGTAGTCACGACTGCGGACGGCAACAAAGGCGGGCTAACATTCAAATATACAGAGGTTGCAACCAGGAGGAGCAGCGCTAACACTGACAGCGGGAGGATACCAAAAGCGCTCAGCCCAGCGCACGCGGAGACAGCAGGGGCGGCGTGCCCAGCGCTGGCTCGTCGGCAGTAGGTTGCGCTGCGTCGGCGGCGGGCGACGACGCGTGCGGCCAGAGCCCGCGCATGCCGGCCGCGCGGTAACGGATGGGGGAGAAGTGTCCTAGGCGCAGGCGCAGCGTGACCTCGTCCTGTTCAAGTGTCAGAATCCAGGTGGCACGAGCGGCGCGCGTGCAGCCGTCGTACATGCCTGCCGAGGGCAAGGGGGCCGCAGAAATGCGATGGTTGGGCGCAGCAAAGGAGCTCGGCTGCACTAGAAACGAGTGTTCCCACAACCCTCCACTGCTCCCGGCACCCAATGTTACCTGCGCATGCCCCTGCCGTACTGTAGGCACGCGTGATCAGCGGCGGCACTCGCGTGCACAAGGCTCTGCCGGCGGCCAGCGCCGCCGCCGTCGCTGCCGCTGCGCCGGCCTGCACCAAACCCGTCGCCGCGCCGGCCGAGTGGAAGGACCAGCGCCGACGGTCGGTACAGCGCATCGAGAGCTGGCGCAGGTGCGTGCTACACGGAGAGGGCGAGTTGGCGCTTGCGCTCTCCCGCTGGTGAGCACGCGCACAGACAGGCTACCGCGCATTCAGCTGATCAGGCGGCGCCCGGATCGAGCGACATTGAGAGAACGCAGAAACAGCGCAGGGCGAATGCAGCAAAAAATTCCCAGCACCCACGAATGATCGAGTTCGGTGATTCGATAGCGGTTTTCCGGCAGCTCTTTGCAAATCTGTGGGGCGTCTGGAGCAGCGGCGCTGGCGCACGGGAAGACGCTGCACTGTGCCGCAACCGGTCTTGGCCCACCCGCGGCTGGCAGCGCCCCAGCGCTTCTGAGGAGCGCCGGAGAGCGCGCAGAGGCGCAGGTCGGCAGCTGGGAGCTTTATGACTGAAGGTGGCTCGGGGCTGCCACCCACTGGCGGCGGCGGCAGCGGCGGCGCCTCCGACGGCCGGGCATCCGCCATGCGCGCGCACTCGCAGACACACGCGGAGATGTCGCGTCGTGCGGCAGTGGCGCAGCGCAGCACGCTCACGCCCATCGTGCAGCACGAGATGGGGCTGGACCGCATGTCCTCCAACGCCCTTGCGGCAGCGGCAGCGGCAGCGGGCATGCGCCGCAACTCGTCCGCGCCCTCGCTCACCCGCCTGGACGACGGCCTGCCCAAGGTGGTGGTGGGCATCTGCGGTGAGCACAGGGCGCGCGACGGCATGTGGTGCTGTGCAGGAGCGGGCAGGGGCTGGAGACGGGTTGCTGCGGCAGCAGTGACGGCAGCACGCCACCGCTATCGCACACACTTCGTCGCACCTCTCGTCGCTCGTCCTCCTCCCTGCCCTGCCAGCCATGGACAAGAAGGCGCGCTCCAAGCAGATGAATCACATCGTTGAGCGCCTGCTGCGCTACGGTGAGGGTTGCGGAGGGCAGCAGGAGGAGCACAGAGGCGGCAGGGCCGGTGACAAAGCTGTCGTGCTGGCACCGCGTGCTGCCGCTCCTCCTGCTTGCCGGCGCCTCACGCGTACTCTGCATCCTCCCTCGCCTGTTGCCTTGCACCACAGGGGAGTTTGATGTGATTGTGTTTGGAGATGAGACCATCCTGAACAAGCCGGTGGAGGAGTGGCCGCTGTGCGACTGCCTGCTGTGCTGGCACTCGGGTGGGTGCAGGGTGGGGGGGGGCAGGTGGAGGGTGGGGGGCATCGACAAAGGCGGGTGTTCTTCTTCACACCCTTTGCTGCTTGCTGCCCTTGGAACCCGCTGCTGCTGCCTACACGCCCTTGCCCCCCCCCCACCCCCCCCACCCCCCCCACCCACCACCACCCCCCCTTCTGCAGACGGCTTCCCGCTGAAGAAAGCGCAGGCGTACGCTTCGCTGCGCAAGCCGTACCTTGTGAACGACGTGCAGGCGCAGGACACGCTGCTGGACAGGCGGCGGGTGTACCGCACGCTGCAGGTGCGGCCATGTGGCATGTGGCATGCACGCCGTGGTCAGCACCGCTCCATTTTGGTTGCGTGCCAGCGCGTCACGCCTGTCGACCCACACGAAATGTGTCGACGCAGACCCCTCCCCCGCGCCCTGCTGGCCGTCGGGCCACCCGCTCTGCGTGCCTTCACGACCCCTCCCCCCGGTGGCGCAGGAGAGCGGCATCCCCGTGCCCCAGCACATCATCGTGGACCGAGACCGCCTGCCGACCGGACAGACTGACCCAGGTGGGTGGTCGGGTGGGTGCGGCGGTGGCGGCTGGCCTGCAGGCCGCTGTTGTGTGGTGGGCATGATTGGGCACAGAAGAAGCGGTGGTACGAAGGTGGGGGCGGCGCTGGCATGGTGGCGCCTCTACTATCCCTGTCTCTGGCCCACCTCTCCCTGCCCTCAATGATGCTTGCAACTAACACTTCATGCAGAGGGTTTTGTTGAGCACGAGGACTATGTGGAGCTGAGCGGCGTGCGCATCTGCAAGCCCTTTGTGGAGAAGCCAGCCTCGGGTGGGGTGGGGGTGGGATGGGGTGTGTGGTGGTGGTCGTGGGGGGGTGGGGGGGACAGCAGGCGGCGGCGACGTCTTGCGGCGTGCGCGGGGGCAGCAGCAGGGGGGCAGGAAGTTGGTGCGGTCAGGTTGTCGGCTGCAGGCGCATGCATGCTAGCTGTCCCGCCCAGCGGCACCCCCCGCCGTCTTAGGTCGCCGTCCCCGCTCTGACCCCCCCTTCCCCCCCTACCTTTGCGGCAGGCGAGGACCACAACGTGTACATTTATTACCCTCACTCCATGGGGGGCGGCGTCAAGCGCCTGTTCCGCAAGGTGGGCCTGCGGGTGGCTGGACAGCGGTGCAGGGGTGGACTACCGGGGCTTTGCCTGGCTGCCGAATCCTGCCAACGCCCGTGCAACTCTTCACGCACCGCCTTGCACCTCCGCCCGCGTGCAGGTCGACAACCGGTCAGGTGACTACGATCCCACAGACCCTGGCAACGTCAGGTGGGTGGTGGGTGGGTTTGGTGGGTGGGCGAGAAACGCCCTTCCATGCATCCGTACGCGATGCACGACTGCGGCGCTGCTTGTGTGCAAGCAACACCCAGCGTGCCTCGTGCAGCCTGCTGCCTGGCCTCGTCACCTGTCCCCTGCACTTCTGCGGCCTGCAGGCGCGAGGGCTCCTTCATCTACGAGGAATTCCTCACCACCGGGGGCACAGGTGGGGGGGCGTGGGGGGCACGGCTGGGTGGGTGGCACGACGTGCATGGCAGCGCCGGTGGTGCACGGACGGGAGGGCGAGTTGCTGGCAGAGGGGAGTGTGATACGACAGGCTGGCGCGCTGCATGCATGCTCCCGACTGCCTGCTCTGTGTGCAGAGACACCGGCGCACGTGCCATGAGAGTGCACCCTGTGGGCCTCTTGTATGCACATACTCCGACGCGTGCAAGGCCCCTGTTGCGCTGCCTCCCCTGACTTCTGCCCCCTCCCCCCTCCCCGCCCAACAGACGTTAAGGTCTACACGGTGGGCCCCCGCTACGCGCACGCCGAGGCACGCAAGTCCCCCGTGGTGGACGGCAAGGTGGTGCGCACCGCCGACGGCAAGGAGCAGCGCTTCCCTGTGCTGCTCACTCCCCAGGTGGGAGGGGCCGGGGGGCGGCGGTGCGGGTCGCGCGTCGGCCGGGGGCGGGCGTGCAACGCGTGGGGCTGGCCAGGCCACGCGGCATCGCATGCCGCACCCCGCAGTTGCGGTGCTGTCGGTGTATTGCCAGCACCGGCCCTTCTTGAAGAGCGCCGCCCTTGCTGCCCCCCCCCACCCCCACCCCCCCCCCCCCCGCCACCCCCCCACCCCCCACCCCCCACCCCCCACCCCTTTGGGTTTCCCTGCCCACAGGAGAAGGAGATTGCGCGCATGGTGGTGCTGGCCTTTGGGCAGCGCGTGTGCGGCTTCGACCTGCTGCGCTCCGAGCGGGGGCGCTCCTACGTGTGCGACGTCAACGGCTGGTCCTTCGTCAAAAACTCGCACAAGGTGCGTGTGTGCGTGCGTGCGTGCGTGCGTGCGTGCGTGCGTGTGCGTCTGCAAAGCAGGAGACAGGACTGGGTTCGTAGCTGTTGTTTCTGGGAAGTCCTGCTGTGAACATCAACCGTGCACAGCAACAGTCGCCTCGTCTGCGGTACCAACCAGCGGTATGTTCCTACCCCCCCCCCTTCAGTACTACGACGACGCCGCCGGCATCCTGCGCATGGTCATCCTCTCCGCCATCCAGCCGCACCGCCTGCTGGCGGTGCCGACGCAGCCGCCGCCCCCCGACCCCTGCATGGCCGCCACCGCCGAGTCGCTGGAGGGCAGCCAGCATGGCATGCACTACAACCTCAGCCTGGACGACATGCGCAGCCAGATGACGGGAGACGAGGACAGGTGTGGGTGGGTGGGGGGGAGGTGGGGGAGGGGTGGGTGGGGTGTGTGTGTGTGTGTGGGGGGGGGGGGGGGGCCAAGGCGTGGCCAGCCTCTGCCTGTGCCTCCTCCCTCCTCACACAACAACAGCGGCGCCTCCCTTTGTTTGCGTCTCTCCCCACCTACCCCCGCCGCCCCTGTCCGCAGCCTGTCGCTGCACGGCGGGTCCCGCCCCGACGGCGAGCTGCGCTGCGTGCTGGCGGTGATTCGCCACGGCGACCGCACGCCCAAACAGAAGATGAAGATGAAGGTAAGGGGGAGGGGGGCCGCGTGGTCAGCAGGCATGGTCCGCCAAACCCTGTGCCGCTGCCTCTGCCGTGCTTTCTGTTTGCTGCCGCCCCGCCCTTGCTCGTTGTGCGGGTCTGCCTGGCTTCCCTTCTGCGCCACCGCTCACCTGCTCCCGTGCCCGCCCGCCTACCCTGCCTCCCTGCCCGCAGGTCACCCAGGCCCCCCTGCTGGCGCTGCTGCACAAGTACCTGGACTCCAAGGGCAAGCAGGCCAAGCTCAAGGTGGGTCGGCTCAAAGGGGTGGGTGGGCGGCAAGGGGGTGCACCAACCTGTAGGTGGCAAACCCTGCAAGTGCACCCCCCCGTGCATGCGCTCAAGGCTGGTCATCAAATGCCACTGCACAAACATGTGCTGCTGCAGCGCTGCTGGGTGAGCGAACCAGCAAGGCTCAGGCTGACCCCCGCCCTTCCCTGCCCCTGCCCCAGAGCCCCATCGAGCTGCAAGACCTGCTGGACGCCACACGCGCCCTGCTGGACGAGCTGGAAGCGGCGCAGCGCGCGGCGGTGGAGACCTCCGCGGCGGCGGCGGGCGGCGGCCCCGCGGTGCCGCCCTCGGACCCCGACACGGACGAGCTGCGGGAGAAGTTCCGCATCATGAAGGTACACATGGGGTGCTACAAGGTGGTACTACACAGGTGGTCGTACAATGGGGCTGCTGATGTGGCGGTGGTCTGCTGCTCATAGTTGTACAGACCTGCTGACGGGTTCCAGCTCCCCCCTCCCCCTCCGCTTCGCCCCTCTGCTCCTCCTTCCAACAGACGGTGCTGGAGCAGGGCGGCCAGTTTGCGGGCATCAATCGCAAGGTGCAGCTCAAGCCGCTGCGCTGGTCGGCGCCAGAGGAGGGCAGCGGCGAGACGCCGCGCTGCGTGGAAGCGCTGCTCATTCTGAAGCACGGCGGCGTGCTGACGCATGCGGGGCGCCAGCAGGTGGGTGGGGGGCGCTGGGGCGGGCTTGCGGCGGGCACGTCGGTGACAGGGTGCGCAGGCGCCGACGAGCGCTGCAGGGTGCCGCTTTGGTGAGCAGAGCGTAACAGCAAGCGCGGGCTGAGGTGGCGGTTGCGCTGCCCCTCCTGCAGGCCGAGACGCTGGGCAACCTGTTCCGTAACGTCATGTACCCCCCCTCCGCCGGCGGCGGCCTGCTGCGCCTGCACTCCACGTACCGCCACGACCTCAAGATCTACTCCTCGGGTGGGGGGGGAGGGCTTGGGGAGACGCGGAGGGTCGCGCGCAGCTGCAAGGATACGGTACAGCAGCGGAGGAGGAGCAGAAGGGGATGGTGCCTGTGACGTGTTGGGACCACCCCGGCCACAGACAGCTCCTTATAACCCCCACCCACCCACCCACCCCCACCCACCCCCACACCCCCACCCACCCCCACACCCACACCCACCCCTCCCACCCACCCACACACACACCCGCAGACGAGGGCCGCGTGCAGACCAGCGCCGCGGCCTTCACCAAGGGACTGCTCGACCTGGAGGGGTCGGCGCTGACGCCCATCCTGGTCAGGTGCGCCCGGGGGTCGCGCAGCAGGCAGGGGCCACGGCGTCGGTGGGCGCCGCCCCCACGCCTGCTCGACAGGCTCCCCCAACATGCTACGCAGCGCAGCGCAGCGCAGCGCACGCGTGCGTCGTCACACACCTGCCTCGGTCCACGCTCGCCTGCCTGGTTTTGCAGCCTGGTGAAGAAGGATGCGGGGATGCTGGACGCGTTTGGGAAGGGTGCCTCCGCCGACATCCAGCTGTCCAAGCAGGAGCTGTACGCGCAGGTGTGAGTGGGTGGGTGGGTGGGTGGGGGTGGGGTGGCAGTGGGGTGTTTGTGCAAGTGTGTGGGTGGTTGGGCCGGCGTGTGGGGGGGCACCTTCAGTTTTATAGCAGTTTTCGCCGCAGGGTTCCGGCAGGGATCGCCAACTGGCCTGGCCCTGTAAACACCCACTCGCTTCCTCCCTTGATTGAGCACCACATAACCCTCGCTCGACCCTTCTCTTTGCCACCCTCCCACACTCCTCCTCAACAGATGACGTGGGACCCCGAAACAAACACATCCATGGCAACCGAAAGGGTGGGGGTGGTGACCGAGCCGCAGCTGGCCACGCCGCTGGTCTCGCCGCCCCTCAGCCCAAAGGTGGACGCGCCGCTGCCGCCGGGCATGCGCCCGCTGCGCTCCGCCGGCAACTCTGGTACGCCGGCAGGAGTGGGTTGGAGGTTGGGCAGGGGTTGTGCCGTTCCTCTGCTGACAGCCCGGCTGTGCAGACTGCGCAGAGAGCGAGCAGGGTGGTTTGGTGCGCTTGCGCTGGGCTCGTCGCCGCCCCACCCCGCTCTTGCCTCCCTTCCCCCCCTCATGCCCCTGGCAGAGGACGGCAATGGCGCCTCCCTGCGCATGGCCGGGCGCATGGGTTCTTACAACTCCATCTCCTCTGCCGAGGCGTTTGCCGCCGCACGCGCCACCTCCAGCAGCCCCGTGGACGTCTGCTCTCCTGGCGAAGGTGTGTGTGTGGGTGGGGTGGGGTGTGGGTGTGTGTGTGTGGGGGGGGGGGGGGGGGGGGGGGGGGGGGGGGCAGTGGACACGTGGTGGTGGCGGCCGCTGCTAAGATAGCAACTGGCACAGTCGTGGCGTGCGCCCGTCGGCAGTGGATCTCCATATGTGCTTTTCATGCTCAAAACATCTGAGGATCGCCCGCGCCACGCTCTCCCGCTGCCGAGCGCCCGCTGACCTGCTCCTCTGCCCCGCCTGCCCGCGCCCCCCCCCCTGTCGCAGACCCCGTGCCCGGCGCCAGCAACATCCCGGGCCGCCCCCACATCTACCCCATGCCCGACAACCCGCTGGCCCTGCTGCGCACGCTGCACGAGCTGCTCAAGGTAAGGGCCTGCTTTGAGAGGAGGGCGGGCGCGCGCTGCTTTGTGCTGAAGCCATCCCGCGAGGGACGTCTGCAGGTGCACTCGTGCATGTGCATGCGTGGTGTTGGCTCGCTTGCCTGCGCACGTGCGTGCAGCATCGCGCCTACCCACCATCCGCCCGCCTCCCCGCCTCGCCGCCCCCATGCCCTGCAGCTGCTGGTCGACCAGTTGCGCCAAAAGTGCCTGGAGGAGCCCCGCAGCGACGACCGCCCGCGCGGCTTCTCCGCCCTCACCCAAGATCCCAAAGAGTGTGTGGTGGAGGTGAGGCCTGGGCTCGCGGCTGAGGGGGAGGGGGAGGCGGGGGTGGGGGTGGAGGGCAGCGGTGGCCCTGGGTTTTGGTGCAGGAGCAGCGGCAGCGCACCTGCTGGCGACTGCCCTTGCTCCCATCTGCCTGTCTTTCCGCCACTGCACAGCCGTTTCTGCCTTGCGCCGACATAAGAGCAAGCCAACAACAGCGAGAGGCAGCACTGCATTGACATCGACACATCGACTATGCCCTAACTCCCCCCCCTAACACAGGAGGGCAAGCCGTGCAGCGGCGAGAAGCTGCTGCTGATGTTCGACCGGTGGCGCAAGCTGGCCAAGGCCTTTTACAGCGAGAAGAAAAAGCAGTTTGACATCTCAAAGGTGGGCGCTGCGCTGTGCCAGGCTGTCCTACGCTGCGATGTGCTGTGCTGTGCTGTGCTGCCTGATGTGAAGCGCTGCGCCGTGCTGGGAGCCAGCCAGCTGCACGCCTGGCTGGGCTGGGAAGAGTGCGGGGGAGGACGTGCCTGAGGAGGACTCGGTGCCAGGGTGGCGTCCCAGCAGGTCACCGCACGTCGCCCTGCAGGAACGCACACTCCCACATCGCCTCACACGCCCCGCCTGCTCCTCTGCCACGCGCCCCCGCTGGGCCACAGGTGCCCGACATTTACGACGCTGCAAAGTACGACGCCATCCACAACCAGCACCTGGGCCTGGACCTGCGCCCCGTGTACAAGGCAAGGGCGCCGCTGGCAACCCGCCGCACACGCGTGGCTTTGGAGGGCACGTGGGAGCAGAGCCCACGCTACCTGCCATGCAAGGGGTTCCTCCACAAGTGGGGGGCTACAGCCACCCTGACGCCTGCTTCTCATCCTCATCCCTCTGGCGCTCCCCTGCTTACGTTGCTGTTCTGTTTGCTGCAGACCGCCAAGGCGCTGGCTGCAGCCGTCATCCCCAACGAGTATGGCATCCACCCCGCCGGCAAGCTGCGCATCGGCAGCATGATCTGCTCGCAGGTGGGTGGGCGGGCGGGCGGCTGCAGGGCTGCAGCAGGAGAGTGGCGGCCAGTGGCGCCGAGTGTGGGAGACAGGCGTGCAAGCGTGCAGAATGAAGTCGGCTGCTGCGCTCAAGTCACCGGCGGGCCCTGATGACGCACCTCGCCCTATATCCCCCCCCCCCTGCACCTTCAGCTCATGGGCAAGCTGCTTGCTGACCTGGCATCGATGCGGGAGGAGAGCGTGCAGACGGCAGGCCTGCATCACGCCGACGGCTCCAGCCAGGCACGTACGCGGGCAGGCAGGCTGGCCAGACGGCTGTGAGGCCTGGGCCGGGCTGGGAGCGGGGGCAGGGCCGTCGGCGTGGGCTTGGGTGCGCGAGCCCCGCCCCGCTGCTGCCCTGCCCTGCACTCCCTTGCGACAGGCGTGCCAATCGGCTCGCTCATCCCACCTGCCTGCCTGCCTGCCTGCCTGCCTGCCTGGTCACCGCTCTTGCTGCAGTACGATGTGATCTCCGACTTCAAGCAGCTACATGTGGACCGGCGCCCCACCAGCGGCCGCGACAGCACGGCGGCCGGCGGCGGCACCGCCCCCACCACGCCCGCCACCTCCGGCCTGCAGGGCGAGCAGAGCGGGGAGCTGCCTGCGGGGACCGGGACCGCGGACGACGAGGTGGTCGGCACGGGTGCGGGTGCGGGGGGCCGCAGGGGGCGGCAGGGCTTGTGCAGGGCTTCGCACCGCCCGGCTTGCACGCTTGCTTCCTGCTTGCTGCCAAATCATTTGCGCAGATCCCCAGGCCTCTGCGCCCATCCCCAGGCCTCTGCGCACATCCCCAGGCCTCTGCGCACATCCCCAGGCCTCTGCTCTCATCCCCAGGCCTCTGCGCACATCCCCAGGCCTCTGCGCACATCCCCTGCACTGCCAAGCCTCTGGGCAAATCCCCCGCACCTCCCCTTCTCGCCCCAGGGCCCCTGCCGAGCCCGCGATACCCAGCCGGCGACTCGCCAGGCGGCAGCGAGGAAGCAGATTACCCAATGGTCTCTGCCCTGCGCATCAGTGAGATCCCTCGGAGGCTCCGTGCCCCCCCCCCCCCGCCGCCCCCCCCCCCACACACACACCCCACCCCCCGCGCACCTCCCTGCATCCTTGCTTGCCCTGCAGCACGCGCAGCGCCCACCCACAAGCCCTGGCCGGCCGCCGCCACTCCTCGCGCCCACGCCGCAAGCCCACTGCGCCAAGCCACCGGCTGCACGAATCCTGCGCCTCACACTGCTGACCCAGTGCTCCTTTGCTGCCTGCAGAGCCGGATGATGCAGAGGACGACGCTGTGCTGCACCGCCTGTGCCCCACCTACGCACAGGTGGGCGCGGGTGCTGCACGGGGCGGGCGCACGCCGTGCAGGGCAGGCGTGCATTGTTGCGTGTGCTTGCTGGCCCTCGTGTCGTGTTTCACCACTGCTGGCGCACATGCTGCATGGGAGTTGGCACCCGGTGGGCTTGGGTGCCTTGGTGGGCTTGCTGGCCTCGACACGCCCACCCCCCGTGCTTCACCTCTCGCTGCCATGACGACAGGACATCAACTCCCCCTTCCGCCACGTGCGCACCCGCATCTACTTCACCTCCGAGTCCCACATGCACTCACTGCTCAACGTGCTGCGCTTCTGCCAGCTGGGTGGGTGCCGCAAGTTGGTGGTGGTGGTTGTGTGAGGGAACAACCAGGGGGGCGCCAGCGCAGGGCATGTGCAGAGGCACCGGGTGCCTACATGTGCTGCCCCTGGGTGGGTCCAAGCAACCACGTGCGAGGTAACCATGCAGCACCTGCACAGCCTGCAGGACCTCGTGGCAGCCTCGCGATGCGTCCCCTAACACCGTGCGCTCTCTTGCTTGCCGCCTGCAACCTCCACCCCCCACCCCACCCACCCCACCCCCCACCCCACCCCACCCCCCTGCAGGCCACGAGGGCGAGGCCCCGCTGCTGGGCGAGGAGGGCCAGCGCGTCCTGCGCGAGTGCCGGGAGCTGGATTACATGACGCACATTGTGCTGCGCATGTTTGAAAAAACATCGTGAGCGGGCGGGCGGCGGGCGGCGCCGGCGGGCGGCTTGGTTGCCGCTTTGGCCTGCGCGCGGCGCCGGCGGGCAGCAGCGCGCGCAGCGCACACGCACCACCTGTGCACGCCCTCCCTCTGCATTAAAATTGACCGCATCCCCTCTTCACACCCGCGCACATCGCTGCAGGCTGCCGCTGGACGATCCCAACCGCTTCCGGGTGGAGGTCCTCTTCAGGTGCTGCTGCGGCTCCCACCGTCGCTGCTGCTGCCGCTGCCGCCGCCGCCGCCGCCGCCGCCGCTGCCGCTGCTGCCAGTCGGCAGGGGGAGGAGGCCGACGGGCCCTGATGCACGCGCAAGCAGGGCATTCTTTCCTGCAATTGCCGTGGGCTCGCCGCCTGCGAGCCGGGGCCCGCCCTTGGTTGCCCACCCTGCGCATCGTCTCAACCCGACCACGTGCGTGGCCGTCTCCCCCTCCTGCCTCCCACCAACCGCAGCCCCGGCGCGGCATTCGACCCCATTGAGGTTGTGCCCGCCAAGCGGGACCACGTGCTGCCGGTGGCCCCACGAGTGGCTCTGCACCCCGATGGTGGGTGCAGGCGCGCGTGCAGCCAGAGGCGCCTGGCTTCCCCCTGCTTGCCCCTGGCAGGGACAACTCCCCACCGCGCTTGTCGCATCCTCTCGTCAGTGTGTTGTGCCAGGCTGGGTCCGCCACACGCCTCGCCAGGTACAAGGCCGCCCACCCCAAGATGCCCTGGTGTGACCCCATGCGCCTTGCTTGGCGCCCGTCTCCCGCTGCAGAGACCAGCGGCGTCAGCCTGTCACACATGGAGGAAATGCTGAAGCCGTACGCCAAGCCGTTCAAGCGCCAGGGTGAGCAAGCGGGGTGTGTGCTGCGCTGCGCTGCGCTGCGCTGCGCTGCTTGCAATGCTGGTGGAACAGTGCAGGCAGGGGGGCAGGCCACGCCTGCCCTTGCGGAAGGAGGCGGTCGCCACCCGTCCCTCTGTCGCGCACGCACAACACGTGCACTGCACGCCTGGCCTGTGCCCCCCTCCCCTGCTCCTTCCGCAGGCGACCCCTACTCCCTGCGCAGCAACGTGCTGTCGACACAGCAGAGCGAGGCGGCGGCGGCGGTGGCGGGCCTGTCGTCGGTGGGCGACCCCGCCTCCCTGCCAGACATGCTGTACGCTCAGATGACGTGAGAGCGAGCGCTCCCACGCCACGCCGTGGCGGGCGTCGCCCCCGCCACGTACCCCCTAGGGCGGCGCCCCCTCGTACACAGTTGCTTCAGTCGGCGCCCACCCCACCCCCCGTGCCCAGACTGCCTGCGGCTGCCACAGGCTGCCAGCAAGACCCCACCTGCCCCCCATAACCAACGCCTGCGGCTGCCACAGAACAGCGCAACTCTCCGACCGTATGCGTGCGTGCACCTGCATTTCATCCTGCATTTCATGGGACCCCCCCCCCCTTGAATCCCTTGCCCTGTGCCCCCCCCCCCTTCCCCGCTTCAGACGCCCTTTTGCCCGCCAGAGGGCGCGCCCTTGTGCCGCGCCCCCGCCGCCCCGTGACCGCCAGCTCCCTTTTGTCCCTGCCGAGCGCCCAATGCGTGTTAGCAAGCAATTGAAAGCAAGTGTTCGAAAGCCAGGGTGCTACTCGAGACAATCAACATGAAGGGTAGCGTTACGTGAAAGGCATTACGAAATGAAGGTGACGGGTGGAGGGGGGCAAGCAGGACAGGCTCCCTCGGCGAACGGGCGTATTGTTTTATTGCTTCAGCTTGTTTACTGGGTGGGCAGAGAAGAGCAGCCAGGATGTTGGCCACTCGTACGCAACAAGGCTGCTGCCGGGTGGAGGCGGGTGATCGGCGCAAGCAAGCGGAGCGCCGGCGTGGCTGTCGAGGCCGTAGGCTTGAAACAGGGTGCGCGCGCAAGGCACTGCGTGAGGTTGGCTGGCGCGGGCTGCTGGCCAGGGCGAGCGAGTCAAAACTCCAGCACTCGGCAGGCCCACTTGCTGTCCGACTTGCACTGAAAGCACGTCCCTTCGCAGTCGCCACCCGCGATGGCCCTGGTGCAGGCCGATTGGTACTGCACAGGCGGGGGGGGGAGGCAGCAAGCGGGACACGCCAGTCATATGTTGCTGCTGCATGCGCTGCGCGATGCCCTCAACCGCCTTACAGTGCTCCCTCCGCCCTGTATACTCCGCCCCACTGCGGCAGCCTCTCACCACAGCCGCCGCCGGGGGTGCGCTCGCACCGTTCCAACCGCCGGCTGTCTGACCAGTTGCCAGGGGCCCTCTCCCTTTCCCGCACCCTCCCTCTCCGCCATGACTGCAGCGGCTTCCCACGCATGCGTGCATGCGCGCAGGCTGCGGCCCAGGAACAGGTAGCGCGCGCGGCTGTGTGCACCAGAAGCACCCACACACGCACCGTGAACGTGAGGAGCGAGGAAGGGTCTATGTCGATGCAGTACCAATCGAGATCTTCTTCCATGCAGTCCTGCAGCGGCAGCGGGTACGGGCAAAGCGCAGAATGTCGTGGATCCTGGTGCGTGCAGCGCCAGGCGCCGACGGACTGCTCAGCTGTCGCCTGCTTGCAGCCCGCCGCCCCCCCCACCCCCCCACCCCCCCCCCCCCCCCCCCCCCCCCACCCCCCCCCCCCCCCACCCCACCCACCACACACACACACCACCACCAGCCCACCACCCCACCCCACCACCCAACCCAACCCAACCCACCCACCCACCCACCCACCCACCCACCACCACACCCACCCACCTGGCAGGCGTCGTCACACAGGCGCGGCACACATGCCGTTTCGTCCTCATTGGGCACCTGGCAAGATTGGGTGGGCGCAAAGGAGTGGGGCGAGGCAGAGGGTTGGTTCCTGGGAGGGGAGCGAGGAAGCGTCACGCAGCGCGGGACGGCCATGCGGCTGTGCACAGCGCCATGCCGCGCAGCGCTGCGCAGCAACCACCATCCCTGCAACCGCAGGCCCGGTGCCACACGCACAAAGCAGGGTGTGCCGCAGGTGATCTTTCGGGGTGGCGACGGCGGCGGGCGCGGGCGCGGCGGGCGCGGCGGTGGGCTTGGCGGCCGGGGCGATGGCCGCGGCGGCGGGTAAGCACACTTGCAGGGAGTGCAGACCGGGCAGACCGGGCAGACTGGGCACACTGCTGGCGGCGCAGGGGGCGGGCGAGGCCTAGGCGGCGCCGCAGGCGGTGGTTGGTGGGTGGGCGGCGGCGGCGGCGGCGGCGGCGGCGGCGGCGGCGAGAGGTCGGGCAGGATGGGCCTGAATTGCGTGTTGGGCGGCGGAGGTGACGAGCGCTTGGCGCGCGGCGGCGGCGGCGGCGACTTGGGGCACTGCACTCGGTGGGGTGGGGTGGACAGGCCAGGAGCTGGGTCACACGTTACTGTGCAGCGCTACAGCTTTGCACATGCTCCACCTGCGCAGGAGGCGGCAGGCACTTGGCAACCGCACCATTCGCCGCCCCTCCTCCTCTCCCAGCTTCTCAGGCTGCATCTTACCACCGCACCACACCGCACGGCTGCCTTCGGGGGGGGCACCCCCAAAAGTGATGGGTTGCACGTGGTGCTCCACCCACCCACCGACCCACCCAGCCATCAGCTTCCCCTGGCAGCCCCGGCACAGCAGGCGCAGGGGCGGCGGCTGCACCTCACCGACGGTGGGGGCGGGCACTTTGAGGGCGTCGGGTCGCTGCAGGGCGGCTGCGGCGGGATGGGCTTCAAGGGGCCCGGCTTGCTGCGCACAAACGCCACTGTGTTGCCAGGGCGCGCCAGTGCGGCCGACCGACGCTGCATGCCGCCGCGCAGGTAGTGGCCTATGTGCCCTTGCCCCACGTTGTTCGTGCCCACATTGTCGTCGCCGGTGTTGTCGAAACCTGGCGGTGGGGTGGGGGGTGGCGGTGGGGTGGGGTGGGAGGGGCCAGACGAGGGGGCTGGAGAGGGTTCGCAAGCAGGGTGTTGCCAGGGCAGTTGCGAGGTGGTAGCTGCCGACGCAACGTCAAAGCGTGTGGGTGAAGGACAAGTGGGGTGTGGCAGTTGGGACGGGGGAAAACGCGTGGCAGAGCAGCTTGGAGGCAGTGTTAATGAGCCAAGACCTGGCATGTGCTGCCGTGCAAGCGCCCAATTGCTCCATGCATGCTGCCGCCACGCGGCGACCCACCAATGTTGTGGTTGCCTCGGTTGCGTACCCCCCAATTGCTGCCTCCAATGTTTCCGACCTGCACGTCAGGGCGTCAGGCCGAGCAAGGCGCCAGGACCGGGGGCACTCCAGTCGGATCCGCAGGAGCGACGCTGCGGCGCAGGGGCCTCGCCACCCAGCGCTTTATTTACCCGCCCGCCCTCCTGCACGCCCGGGCGCCCCCCCCCCCCCCCCCCGCCTGCCGCACCCCAATGTTGCCCGATGCATCGGCGGGGCAGGGCTTGGCTCCCTTGGGCAGGCACTCTATTCCTATGTAGGCCTGCAGAAGGGGCAAGGAGTGATGGGTGGGGCCCAACGGCAGGCGGGGCGCAGCACATGCATGTAGCAGATCCAAAGCACAGGGCGCAGGCAGGAGCAGCGGTACGCAGCTGCAGGCGCCGCACACGTCGCCGCTTTCCCAAACACAGCGTGCTTACCACCTCCTCTAAGTCGCGAGACAGCCACGTCAGCTAGCCCACCTGGCACTGCAGCTGCGAGCACAGTTTTTCGGTGCCCAGGTGAAGCGCCGCCACACCACCCAGCGACTCGAGCGGCGCCGACTGCACGCTGCCCACGCCTCCAAGGTAGCCCTTTCGCACGCAATAACTGCGCGCGCTGGCACCTTTGGTGTCCCTGAAGACCCAGTAGCTGGTAGGCCCGGCTGGTATGTTCTCTCTGCAAGGTGGGGGTCGGAGGTTGGTAAGGCCGCAAGGCCCGGGACGGGCGGCGGGCGGCGGCGGCGGCGGCAGGCGGGGCTCCCAGCCCGGGCACGCTGCCTCGCGGCCATCGCCGATTCCGTCATCAGTGTGCCCTGCTCAGGAGTTCAAGCCGGCGCAACCCCCGCGCGCGCTGCCCTCTGCCAACGAGGCTGCCCCTGCCTCCGGACGGCGCTCACATTGCAGCTGGGAAGACGATAAACGCCGACTTGCATCCGCCGGTGAGCAGGGAGGCATGCGCTGCACGCAGCTGCAGCAAGACCAGGGCAAGCAGCGGCACGCAGGCGGCCAGGGGCCGCTGATGCGACCGCCGCGCTCTCATGCCGTCGTGCAAGCCTCTTGAAGTCAGGTCGACGGCTGCTGGGCTGCACAACGCTCCGGTCGTGGGGCTCCCACATTCCTCCCAGCTCAGCGGACGCGTCGTCGGTATCTCTCATTCCCTCTCCCGCCAGCTGGCTAAACAGTCTGCAAACTTATTCGGCTGTGCACATTACATGGCAGCATGGCTGGGCTTGGGGAAAAGGGTTTTGGCCGGGGGAGGGCTGCACCCTGCCGCCGCACACGAGGTAATCACCACGTGCCAGCCGTCGTGCCGTCCGAACAGGCATTCCAGGATGCACGGCACCGGCCTGAATTGCGTGACTTGCTGCCCCGAATCCTGCCCCGAATCCTGCCTCGAGCTCCATCCACAAGCCAGATTCCGCTGACGGCCGCTGGTGACACGTGCAACCGACAGTAGTGTGCCCAGCACCAACGCGTGCGCTGCTGCTCACCTGCCGCCAGGTGCCTTGGCTGCATGCTGCTGGGCGTGCCCAAGCCGCAGGCCCTGCACTGCCTCCAGCACCACAGCCAGCGTGCGCCGCTCCCCTTCGAGCTCGTCTGCCAGCAGCGCCGCTCGCGCTGTGCTGGGCTCGCCGCCGCCGCCGTCGCCGCGGTCGCCCCCTAGCTGCAGCTCCTGCCGGCATGCGTGATTGGATGAAGAGAGCAGCTTTCAGGAGGCGCGTGTGGTGCAGTGATGTGTTGGCTGGCTGGCATGCACAAGCACTGCTCGCCGCAAACTCTGCTCAGTCGCCCCATTCCCAACCTCGCTCCCACCCCGCCAAACACCCACCCACCTGCTCAGCCAAGATGCGCGCCGCGCGCTCCTCCACCAGGGCAGCAACCAGCGCCATCTTGCTGCGCTCCGCCGCCGCCGCAGCCCTCCCCATGGCCGCTCGCCCGGCGTCGGCGGCGCGCCATGTGCCGCGGAGCGAGCAGTTTGCGGCCTGCAGGGGTGGGTGGCAGGAGTGGGTAAGTGCTGGGTGAACGAAGCAGCATGTGTCGCAGGTGCAGCGGGCATGCGCCCAACAGCAGCTGCCCAATGCGTGAGCTTTATTACTGCCGAACAACGCCATGCCCTCAAAACTGCACGCTTCCAACACTTGCCCACCTGCAGCTCACGCAGCGCCTCTGCCTGCACCTGCGCCGCCTCCCGCCGCCGCTGCACCTCCCCGTCCATCCCCGCCGCCTGCCGCTCCGCCTCACGCAGCCTGCCACGCAGCGCCTGAACCTGCGCCTCGGCAGCCGCAGCGGCCTGCTCCGCCGCTAGCCTGCCCGGCGACGCGCCCGCCTCCAGCTTCTGCAGCAGCCGCGCGTTCTCGGCCTCTGCCGCTGCATGCCGCGCATCTGCCGCCGCCGTCCGCTCCCTCAGCAGCACGCAGTCCATCTCAAGCCGCCCCTCCCGCTGCGTGCACACCGCCAGCTCGCGCGCCGCCTCATGCATGCCTGCAGGGGTGGAGTGACGACCCAGGCGGAAAGCAGGTGGTGGTGGTTGGGCGCGCAGGAGCAGCCGAGTGGGGCCCAAAATCACTCTCCACTGGTGCTACTGATCCCCTCCACGCCCTGCCCAACAGCCCTAGCTCACCAATGTCGGCGCGCTGGCGCAGCCCCTCCTGCACCCGCAGCCGGCGGGCTGCTTCCCCGCGTTCCGCTGCCGCACTGGCGGCTAGCTGTGGACAGGCAGCAGGCACGTGTGTCAGTCAGCCAGTGTTGTGGGTACTCGCATGACCCCATGCGGCATGGTGCATGCACTGCCAGCTTCGCATGCATGCGGCGCCCCGCCCCACACCGTCCTTGCCTGCGCCTGCGCCTGCTCCAGCTCCCGGCAGCGCTGCGTCAGGTGCTGGCCTTCCTGCTGGCAGTGCTGCAGCGCTGCCTCGGTGGTGTGCAGCTGGCCGTGGAGGCCTGGAGGCAGCAGGGGTGGTAGCCGGGCAAGCACAAGCAGGCTCGAGCAAGCAAGGAGCAGCGAAGAAGTGCCGTGCCATGCAGCGCAGACCTGCGGGCGGGGTCCCCCCACGCACATGCCCGGTCGGACCCGGCCAAGCCTTCCCCCGCCACCCACCCTCGTTTGCGGCCTCCAGCTCTGCGCACGCTTCGCGCGCTGAGTTGATCGCCTCTCCAGTGTCGCGCAAGTCGTACTCCCCCGCCAGGCTTACTCCTCCGCCAGGCGCTGCCCAAGGTGCTCACCGCGCCCGCCCGCCCCGTCGCCGCCGCCGCCCCCCGCAGGCCCCTGCTACCAGCAGCCCGGCCTGACTGCAGAGGACATGGCAGAAGAGAGCGGCGGGCGCAAGTCGCGCGCGCTGCCGGCGCCTGCTGGTGAGCTCGCTCGCTTTGCTGAGCTGGAGTATGGAGAGCCTGCCGCCAAGCCTGCTGCCAAGCCCGCCAAGCCTGCCAAGAAGCCCGCCAAGAAGCCCGCCGCCAAGCCCGCCGCCGGCAAGCGCAAGCAGCCGGAGCAGCCCTCCGCCGCCGCCGCCGCCGCCGCCGCCAGCGACGACGAGGTTCCCGAGGCGGTCGGAGCAGCAGGCGACGCGGCAGCCGACGCGGCGCCCGGCAAGCGCCCCAAGCTCTCCACGGCAGTAAACCTGCTGGATGCGCGCACCGCCAAGACGGAGGGCCCCCGCCCGGCGCTGCCCTCCGAGGGCATCAGCCAAGAGCTGCGCGGGTTTCCCGAGGTGACGCAGCGCTTCATGGCGGGGCAGGGCTTCTCCGAGGCCATGCCCATCCAGAGCAGGTGGGCGGGCGAGGGTGTGATTGGTGGATGGATGTGCAGAGCCGCAAGGGTGCCGCTGGATCGAGGCGCTGCCCTTGTTGCCTGCGCGCCGCACGACGCCGTGCGCCCCGGACCCGCCCTCGCAGCAGCTTACGTGTGCGCCTCTCTGTTCCTCCCCCGCCCTCCCGCAGGTGCTGGCCGCTGCTGCTGGCGGGGCGGGACGTGGAAGCCCTGGCGGAGCCTGGCGCAGGCAAGACCCTGGCCTACCTGCTCCCCGCTGCCGAGGTGAGGCGTGGGCAGGTGGGCCGTGGATGGCACGAGTGCGGGGCAGCGTAGCGCGGTTCCTCACTTCGAAGGTCGCCGCCGCTGCCGCAGTGCCCTGCTGCTCACGCTGCCTCTTGCTGCATTTCCGGGGGGCGCCGGCATCGCCTTCCCCCTGCCAAGCTCACCCTCCCCCCTTCCCCCTGCCCCCTGGTACCCCCTCCCGCCCCGCCTGTGCAGCTGCTGGTCAGGGAGGGCCACGGCGCTGACACCCAGGCCCAGGGACCCCTGGCGCTGGTGCTGCTGCCCACGCGGGAGCTGGCGCAGCAGGTAGGCGTCGTGCTAATCCATAGCCCTCCCAGAACCTGCCTGTTGTGCCCCCATGCGTCCCTGCTTGGTGCTTGCGTGAGCTGCCGCTGGCGTGGGCGGCGCGGCGGGGCATGTGGTCAGGAAGCTGTGACTTGAGCCTCCTGGTCCCGACAGACAAACACTGGGTGGCTACGGCAACGACCGACATCCCAGGTCCCCCCGCCGCTGCTCCGCAGGTTGCCTCCTGCTGCCGCGACCTGCGCAAGCACAGCGGCCTGCGCACCGCCTGCATCACCGGCGGCGCCGACCGGCAGCAGCAAGTGGAGGCGCTGGGGAAGCAGGTCGGTGAAGAGGGGGGGGGGGGGGGGGGGGGGGGCGTTTGTTGAACAGCGTGTGAAGCCCGGGGTTGGGGGGGGTGGGGGTGGGGGTGGGCACCGCGTTCCTGCGGCGGTCTGGGTGCCCCCTGCCGCAGTCATGCCGGCGCGCCCTGCCGAACCCCAACCGCTGCGCCCTGTGCCCTCACCTGCAGCCCCATTTTCTGGTGGCCACACCTGGGCGGCTGCTCGACCTGGTGCGCGACGGGACGCTGCAGCTCAGTGAGTGCCCCTCCGCCCCTGCTTGCTGTCACTGCGCTTGCAGTTGCTGCCAACCCTGACCTCGTTTGGCCGCATCCTGCCGCCCAGCTGCCGTTCTGCACCCTGCCGCCTGCATACCTGCGTTCCAAGGACCTGTGACGACCCACATTCACTTTGCTTTCACAGTTTCTGAGCACCCCATGCTGAGTCTTAACTCTCTTTCTGAGGTCCCTTGCCGGCTGCCTGCATGCCTGCTGCCTATGCTGCCTGCCTGCCTGCGTATGCCTGCCTGCCGATGCATGGACGCCTGTCTGCACGTGCTATGGATCCACCCATGAGCTTGGCCGGTGACGACACAACCTTACGGTGTAGACTGAGCAACGTACCAGTGCCGCACGTCCTGTGCGGTTACTACCCGCAATGACTCCTTTTCCCGAAGCAGAGGCCACACACACACCGCGCTGCATGCACATGCGCACTCTGCACTTCCTGCACAGCGCCGCCTGCTTCCCTGCCACATGCCGCTGCCCAGGCAGATCCCCTCTCTGCGCCTCCCAACGCCATCCACCACAAAACTCACCACGCAGCTGCCCTCCCCCCCACCTGAACTGCAGGCCACGTGCGGTACGTTGTGCTGGACGAGGCAGACAAGATGCTGGGCCTAGGTTTTGCACCCCAGATAGACGCCCTCAAGGCGCTGCTGCTGCCGCCGGCAGGGGCCGGCGAGGGCAAGCAGACGGGCAAGAAGGCGCTGCCGCGCGTGCAGGTGCGGGGCGAGACGGCTGGTGAAGGGGCGGGAGGCTGCGCCGCAGCCGCAGCTTCAAAACTGGCCTCCATGCTCTCTCGGCACTCTCGGCACCCGAGGCGACGCACTGCTGGCGTGCCACTCACTGTAGCAGTCCCCTCCCCCTCCCCCTCCCCCTCTCCTGCCCGTCAGGTGGGCCTCTTCACTGCCACCATGCCCGACGCGCTGGCCGATGTGGCGGCGGGCTGGCTGCACAAGCCGGAGCGCGTGCGCGTGTCGCCCAGCGCCGCCAGCATCGCGGGCACCGTCACCCAAGTGGTGCAGGTCTGCGCGGAGCACAAGAAGCCCGCCAAGCTGGTGAGAGGGGCACAATGATAAATAATGGACCAGGGCCCCAGAGCCGCTTGATGCAGCAATGTAGTAGCAGAATGACCACATGTTGGGCACAGTACCGTCTTTCTACCCACATGCATCGCGTTACACCGCGTGTAGACAGGCTGCTAGCGCGCCTGGGGCAGCGTGTGTGGAGCAGGGACGGAGGGCCGGTGGCAGCGTGGCGCACTTGTGTCGTGGGCGGAGCGCGAGCGCTGTGCTGTGCTGTGGTCCTCCGCATGGCGCCATGAAAGTGACCGTCCGCACCTGCCCTCCTGCTGCGTGTTCCCCCTCTGCAGGCCAAGCACCTGGCCTCCATTCGCGATGGCTCCAAGGGTGTTCGCAACCCGCCGCGCGTCCTCATCTTTGCAAACAGGTGGGCGTGTGGAGTGTGGGGCGCCACGTGGCAGGAGGGCGAGTGGGCGGGCGGGCGGGCAAGTGTATGGGTGGATGGGGGTGCACACTATGGCAGCTCAACAGAGCGTTTGCCGTTCTAACCTGCCGTCGCATCACTGCCCGCCTCCCCTCTGCCCCCCGCCTCAGAATCAAGACGGTCCGCTTCATCCACGGGCAGGTGCAGGAGGCGGGCTACCGCGCGGCGCTGCTGCACGGCGAGCGCAGCCAGGAGGAGCGCGAGGCGGCGGTGGCTGACTTTAGGTCGGGCAAGGTGCAGGTGAGACAACGCGGCACGCACGGGAGCACCCCCATTGCACTGGGACATCTCCGGCAGCTAGCGCCGGGCAAGCGGCGCTGGTAACGACAGGTTTGTCGTCAGCAGAGCCGCAGCAATGATTGTCACCCTTCCACTCAGCAGCGCCCCCCTCTCCTTCCTGGCACACAGGTACTGGTGGCCACCGACGTGGCTGCCCGCGGCCTGCACATCCGCGGCCTGCCCTTTGTGGTGAACTACGACTTCCCACCCAACCTGGAGCAGTACATCCACAGGTGGGGTGGGTGGTGGGGTGGTGGGCGTGTGTGTGTGTGGGGGGGGGGGGGGGGGGGGGGCGCTCTTTGCGTGGGTGGGCTTCCGTGGAGACTTTTGTGGTGGCTGCCCACTCTGCAAGGTCGTTTGAGGGCTGTGCGGGGCGGGCTGTCCAGGTCGTGGGGTGGAGGGTTGCGGAGAAGCTGCCTCAGTGCATGCCTGCACTGCACCTGCCTACAATGCCTGCCCCGCAGCTGCATCCCAACCACCATGCCGCCCCCCTTGCCGTGGGCGGCGTGGCAAGGTGATGCACAGACAAGCGCGCCTTGCGCGCGCGCCGTAGCAGCCCCTCGCCGTGCCCGCCGCCGCCTTTCCAGCGGCGGCGGGCCGGGGCGCCCCTGGGTCCCAGGTGGGGCTCGGGGGGTCCGCCGCGCCGACATCCCTATGTAGTACCCTCCATTGTTCCCACTCTGCGTGCTGCCTCTGCTGTTGTTTTTTCCGTTGTAATGCACCCCGCCCCCTCTGTCTCCCCCCAACCTGCCCCGTCCCAGGGTGGGCCGCACCGGGCGGCTGGCCACCGACGGCCACGCCTTTAGCTTCTTCACCCGGGAAATGGCCCGCCTGGCGCCGCCGCTGGTCCTCCTTCTGCAGCAGCACGAGCAGGTGAGCGGCTGCATCGGAGCGAGCGCTGGTTCTGTCACAGTCGCCACCGTCGTGGGTTTGTGAAACATCCGCCCTCTGGCCTGCCGCTGCTGTCGGGTTGCTAGCCGGCTGGGCCTCAACCGGCGATGCGTCGAGCCTCCCAGCGCCTATCCCTCGCACCACGGCCCACCACCACACACTGGCACCTCCTTCCCGCCATGCAGGCCGTAGACCCCAACCTTGTGAAGTTGAAGGAGGCGTGGGAGATTGCTGCGGAGAAGCTGGGCATGCTGGCAGACGCGACAGGTGTGTGGCCCATGCTGGCGCCCCCATTAGGCACGGATGTCTGCCTGCTTGTGCCTGTGCTGCGCAGGCACCGCCCTGCCCTCAAGGTTGCGTCCGTGCCTGCCTGCCCACCTTGCCCACCCTGCCTGCGACACCTGTGCTGCTCCGTGCAGGCGAGGCGGCGGCGCAGCCGCAGAAGGAGGACGTGCTGCGCACGCTGGGCATGAAGACGCAGCAGCAGAAGAAGGATCGACAGGCGGCCAAGGTGGCGGCCAAGAGGGGCGCCGCAGCGGCTGCAGCGGAGGAGAGCGACAGCGAAGGAGACGGCAGCAGCGAGGAGGAGGAGGAGGAGGAGGAGGAGGAGGAGGAGGGCGCGGCCCGCGGCGGCGGCGGCGGCGTGCAACCCCCCTCCCGCTCGCAGCAGCAGCAGCGGCAGCCGGGCGGCGGCGACCTGCCCCCAGACGAGCGCGAGGCCCCTCCATTCTTTGTACCCAGCCGCACCTTCACCGGCGCCAGGCCCGGGTATGTCTTTAAAAAGGGCCCTCGGGGGCTTGGCTTCTACCAGGATGCCTGGGCTCAGCAGCGGTTGGCGGCGGCGGCGGCGCCCGGCAAGGGCAAGCGGCGGAAGCAGCCCGACGCGGCCAAGCAGGCGGCCAAAGCGGAGCTCCACGAGCTGCGGAGAAAGTACACGCATGCGCCAATCGGCGGGCGCGGCGGTGACGGCGACGCGCCCGCGGCCAGCGGCAAGGCGCGGCGGGCGGCGGCGGCGGCGGCCCCTGCAGCCCAGCCAGCCAAGCCTGCTGCGCCGCTGCTGCCGGGGCGGCTGAAGGAACTCAAGCGGCAGCGCGAGCTGGCGGCTGCGACCGGCCAGCTCGAGGGGTTCAGCAGCGGCGACGAAGAGGAGGCGCCGGCTGGTGCTGCTGCGGCCGGCAAGCGGGCGAAGCCAAAGGCGCTGCCAGGCAGGCTGCGCAAGAAGCTGGCTAAGGCGCGGGCTGATGCGCAGGCATAGGGGTGCTGGCCACGGCTGTTATCGTTTCAGCGTGACCATCAATGTAATGTGACGTTCAAGCGCCTAGCTTGTGACGCAAGCGACATACGGACGGTATGCGCAGAGGTGGGCGCCGCAGCAAAGCAAAGGCTCTCGACACTGCCGTCTCCCCCCCTCGTCCTGATATCCTCTGCATCGTTCCGCTCACTGTGTGTGAACTGTCTGCTGCGTTGCAAGCCATGTGGGCATGCGCGCCCACTGTGGCTGTGGCCGGGTAGCGACCAGGTTTTGGAAACAAGCTGATGAACGCGGAAACGGGAGAAGCAGAGAGGAGCGGGAGGGAGAGCCAGGAACATGGGAGAGCAGTCGGCAGCAGTGCTAGCTAGCGGTGGGGGAAGGGGGTGCAGCCGCACACCATGTGCAGCAAGCGCCGCATCCAATGGCCGTGCAGCAGCGCACGTGCGCGCGGCGCTCAGTTCGCCACCACCGCCGTACCGCTGCCTGCAGGCGCCGCTGGTTGCTGGGTGCGTGGCAGCGCGTCCAGCTCCCGCACAATCTCCTCAAACCGAGCAATGTGGCGCACCAGGAAGTCGCCTGTGTGTGTTTGGGGGGTGGGGTGGGGTGGGGTGGGGTGGGGTGGGGTGGGGTGGGGTGGGGTGGGTGGGTGGGTGGGTGGGTGGTGTGTGTGTGTGGGTGGGGTGGGGGGGGGTGGGGGGGGGGGGGGGCGCGTGCGCGTGCGCGTGCGCGTGCGCGTGCGCGTGCGCGTGCGCGTGCGCGTGTGCGTGTGTGTGTGTGTGTGTGTGTGTGTGTGTGTGTGTGTGTGGTGGTGGTGGTGTGTGTGTGTGTGTGTGGGGGGGGGGGGGGGGGGGGGGCACGCGAGGGCGACGGCGGCGTGAATCAGTGTTGAGGAAGGGGAGCAAGGGAGCATCTCCTCCCTCCGCACTCACCGTTGACGGGTCCTCCCCCACCCCCACCCCACGCTCACCCTTGACGATCTTTGCCTTGGGCTCTGCCACCACCACCATCTCCTCGCCATCCTGCTGCTCCACACTGAACTCAACGTCGCCAGCGGGCACGGGGGCGCCGGCCAGAGGGTCGCCGGTGGTCCAGGTGACGACCTGCAGGGGTGTGGCAAGGGGGGCGGCCATGGCGGCGCTTTGTGAGGGGGTGTGTGCAAGAAGAGAGCACGTGTGGACGGGTGCGCAGTGCCAGCCGCGCACACAATGGCAGCAAATGGGGCCGTGCAGTGGGCGGTGCAGGCAGGCGGGCGGGCGGCGGGTGCTGGTCGGCGGTGGAAGTTGTAATCAGGCCCTGGGACCAGCCAGGGCTCATGCGAAAGATGGTGATCTGTTTCCTTGGCTCGTCACCCCAGCAGGTGCAGGCGCAGGTGCAGGCGCAGGCAGGCGCAAGATGCAGGCGCACGCGCGGCGCAGGCAGGTGCAGGCCCAGAGAGCACGGGCGCGGGTGCGGCGCAGGCGCGGGCAGGCCCCGCCCACCTGCGTGCTCTGCCGCAGCAGGCCCAGCTGCTGCTTCAGAGTGTCCATGTCAATCTCCGCCAGGCTGGCCAGCTTGGACAGGGGGATGCTCTGCAGGCAGGGCAGGTGGGGGGGAGTGCAGCAGAGGAAGGGTGGGAGTGGCGCAGGGGCTGGAGGGACCCAAGGGAGGCAAGTGGCGGGGAACTGGGGCAGGCACGGGAGAGCGCGCGGCGCGCGCACGCCACCAACCGGTTGCCCCGCGTTCGCCACCATTGCCACCACCAGCCAACCCCGCCGCTCACGCTGTAGAGCTTGAGGAACTGCTTCAGCGAAGGCAGGTGCTTGCGCTCCTCCACCACGGCCATGAAAATCCTGCGGCAGCGCAACCGGTGGCGGCGGCGGTGCCGTGGCGGTGAGCAAAGCACGTGGGGGGCGCCGTAGGTTGGGACGGAGCCGGGCTGCGCGGTGCCTGCGCTGGCCTGCCGCCCTCTGCACCGCCGCGTGCGTCGCAGGCAACACAGGGCCCGCCCATGCACCCCCCGGCTGCCGCCACGTTTCCTCGGCACCACAACTACACCCGTGCATCCACAACGACACCCCTCCCAAGGCCTCAAGCCGCAATGGCGGGCAGGAGAGATCACACGCAACACAGGCTGCCGGGGCCGTCCAACCACCTGTGCTCTCTCTCCAACGCCCGCACTCGCTCTCTGCCCACATTTCGTCTTCACAAGCAGCCCACCTGAGCTGCGCGCGGAAGGCCTCCATGTTTGTGTTTGCGGCTGGGTTGGCAAAGTCGGGGCCGGCGGGGGACACAAACTTGGGGCAGGCGTAGGTGAAGAGCTCCTCGTACGTGTCGCTGCTGCCGTTGGTCATCGACCGCACCTTCTCACCGTACCTGGGGGGCAACGCGGGGAAGGGGGGGGGGGGGGGTACGGCTACGGCAGGAGGAACAGCAGCAGCGGCCGCAGCAGCGGCGCCGCGGGACGCCCCATCCCTCACGCTCCACCGAGCTCACTTCTCGCGCAGCATGTTTGAGACGGCCTCGTCCAGCAGGCGGTTGGCGGTGGGGCACAGCGCGGTGGCGCACGCCAGCAGCGCGTACATCTGCTCGTTCTTCTTCAGGATCTGCTCGTATGCGGCGCCGCGCGTCTGGTGCTTGGCCCTGCGGGAGGAGGCGAGGCGGGCAGTCGGGGCTGGAGGTAGAGAAGGGGGGGCGGAGGGGAGGCATGCCGCCAGCAATCCAGGTGCTCGCCCACGCTTGAACCCCCTCCCTCAAACGGTGTGCCACACAACACACGCGCACACACACGGCCATTCTTCTTTATTTTTTACTCACTTTGCGATGTAGCCCAGGATGAAGTTGAAACACTTGGCAGCATCCAGCCAGCGCTGCAGGCGGACAGAAGGAGCGCGAGCGAGATGAGGCGCTGGAGGGGATGCGGGTGGGAGCCAGCCGGCAGCGCCCTGGGACGCACGTCCGCCCTGCCGCGAGCACATTGATGCAACGCTATGCCGGCGGTTCCCCCTGCCGTTGCCGCCGCCCCGCCCACCCCAGCCCCCAGCCCCCGGCGCCCACCCACCTGCATCATGCAGTAGGCAAAGCCCACGTAGTAGAAGAAGGTGATGCAGGCCAGAGGGATCTTAGTCACAAACAGGGACTTGCGGAGGAAGGGGTGCAGCGGCGCCATGGACTGCACACAAGGGCAGCCAGGAGGCGGGCGGGGGGGTGGGAGGAGGCAGTGGTTGGCAGCCGCAAGGCGCGGCAGCAGCGGCATGTGCCACCGGGATGCGGAGCAGCTCGCCGGCGCGGCCAGGGGGCTCGCCCCGACAGGCCCGCCCGCCTGCCGTGCATGCTGCCGGTGCGCGGCACAAGCGCGCGCGCCGCCCCTACGCGGCAGCGCCGCCGCACCTTGAGCGCGGAGGTGTAGTCCCCCAGGATTGAGTAGACGCGCAGCAGGCCGACCAGGGAGAAGTAGCCAAGCATGCGGCGCACGTTGGACTGCAGCGGGTGCGGGCGGGGGGGGGGGGGGGGGCAGGGAGGGGCGCAGGGAGGGAGCTTGAGGCGGCAGCGGTGGGGCAGCTGGCAGCTGGGCCCTGCCCTGCCTGCTGGCCTCAAGCGGGCCCGCGGCTGTCCACCAGCCGGTCCCCCCCCCCCACCCACCCTCCCCCCCCCCCCCCACACACACCAGCGCGCCGTAGCCCTCGGTCTTGTACAGGTTGTCCACAGCGCCTGCAGGGGCAGGGGGACCAAGGGGGAGATGGCGGGGTTTGCAGGGTGTCGCTGGGGCACGCAGGCCTTGGGGATGACGACAGAGGGATGGGAAGAGGGGTGTGTGGGCAGGCAGGCAGGCGGGCGGGCGGCGGGTGCTGGTCGGCGGTGGAAGTTGTAATCAGGCCCTGGGACCAGCCAGGGCTCATGCGAAAGATGGTGATCTGTTTCCTTGGCTCGTCATCCCAGCAGGTGCAGGCGCAGGTGCAGGCGCAGGCAGGCGCACGGTTCTCCTCGTGAGTGCCGCCGCAGCGCGGCGCAGCGCGGGTGCTGCTCTGCTGCAGGCAGGCGGCGGTGCCGCACGCGGCCTGGGCGCGCCACCCGTGGGCCCACGCCAGCTCACCCGGCTGCGCCAGCTCACCCGGCTGCGCCAGCTCACCCGGCTGCGCCAGCTCCTCCCGGATCCCCGACCGAGTGACCAGTTCGTTGAGGAAGGCCACCACCGCCTGGGGCTCCCACATCCCCTCTGCCGTCTTCAGCAGGTCGAGGTCCTCGGGGGACTTGCCCGCCAGCTTGCCGCTGCACAGCGGGCGCGGCAAGCGGGGAGGGGCGTCAGAGCAGGCGGGCGCGTGGCAGAGAGGAGTCGGCAGCTGGCTTGCCCGCCGGCTTGCCGCCGCTGCGCAGGGAGCGGCAGGTCGGGTGGGCACACGGCGTTGGCAGGCAGGCAAGAGGCGGCGGTGCGCAAGAGGAGGGGTACCGATGGGGGAGGACAGGTGGGCTTGTGGTGACAGCAGGAGGGGATGTGCACAGCGTGCAAAGGGCTGCAGTTCATGGCCCCCTCGGGCGTGCTGCGGCCCGCTCATTGCCGGGCAGGTTCGTTGTGGCGCTAAGAGAGGGGGCGGGGCAGCAGGGCACCGGCGCCGCGGGCAGGGGCGCGTGCACGCGGCACACACCGGCGGGTCGACCCTTGTGCAGGGGACGCGCCGGCGCTGCGCACGCACGCGTCGACCTGCCCACGGGCTGCGCGCTGCACCGCAGGCTCACACGCTTGGTGGGATGGCACATGGCGGCGGCATGCAGGGGCAAGAGGCAGGCCACACATGCAGGCCACATGCAGGCACGAATGAATGATGCAACCATCTCTTCTGACGAGCGCAGGGCAGCCGAGGGAAAGCACAGAAGAGGACCTCCCGGCCATAGGGGTACCACACGTGCTGATACTGTAGGTACTGTCACATCGTACCGGTACTGGCAGAAGCTCTGGAACTGGTAGACAAACTCGTCCACCATGTCCCACAGCCAGATGTTGGGCAGCAGCATGTTCAGGTTGCTACCCAGGATCACTGCGGCGGCGGCGCAGGCACACGAGGGGGAGGCAGCGTGAGATGAGGCAGGCGGGCGGAGGCCGGTGACGGGCCAGCCCATGCCGCGGGGGGCGTGCAGGCAGCAAGGGGGCGCCGGGCAGGTGGCCAACGCCGCGCCAAGCGTCAGCCGCTGCTAAACACGCCGCCGGTGCTTTGGCCTACCGGGCGCCAGCGCATGGTGTCGTGGCCGCCAGCCCACACCCACCAGAGAAGAGCTCGCGGTAGTTTGCCCACGAGTCGATGCGCTGCTCCAGGGTGGGCTTGGTGCTGGCGTACAGGTGGCTGCAAGCAGTGGGGGCGGGGCGGGGCGGGGCGACGTGTGGGCACGCGTGGCAGGCGACAGCAGGGCCTGGGTGGTACAGCGGCTCGGCGCTCCTCAACGGCTTGTCCGGCCGCATGTACCGCCCACGCTGCACTGCCCGCCACGTGTCCAGTCCCCACCCAAGTCCCCCACTCGCCGGTAGTACATCTCCTTGTACAGCAGGCCAAACACGTGGTCCCCGTCCACCAGGTGCAGCACCGCCTCAACGGGGGGCCAGGTGACCCCCTTGAAGAAGCGCTCGCTGAGGTGCGGGAAGGTGGCGCTGTACATGACGTACACCTCGTTGATGTTGCGCTCGCTGCAGGGGTGGTGGGGATGGAGAGGGCGGAGCTGGTGAGATGGGACGCTCGCAGGCAAGCCGTCGCTAACAGGCAGCGGCGGGCAAGCGCGAGGGTTGCACAGCTCAACGGCTGTGCTGTTTTTTCCTCCCCTGCTGCACGCCGCCTGCGATCCGCGATGCGCTCCCAGGCCAGCGGCACCAGCACTAGCAGAGTCGAAAGCGGCAGCGATGTGGCAGCGGCAGCGGCAGCGGCGCACCGGATGTGGCGGTAGAGGAACTGCACAAAGTCTGCCACCATCTTGGGCACAGGCGCGGGCCGGGCAAAGCCGCCCTGCACGTGGCAGCATCAATACAGCGAATGGTTCCAAGAGGCAAGCGGGCGGCAGCCTTGGCTGGCGGCGGCAGCGGGTGGAGGCAAGCTGCGGCTTCAGCAGCCTGGCGCGGCCCGTCTGTGGGCTGCAATGCTGCCTGTGCATTGCCCTCCGCTCCGAGAGCTCTCTGCTGGACGCACAAGCAGCTGCAGGCGCCAGCATGCGAGCGCCGCCCCATCAGCTGGGCGCCTCACCTCGAAGCCTCCGCCGTCCATGGCTGCTGCTGCCTCTGTAATCTGCTGCTGCAAGCTCCGCGTTGAAGGCTGTGAGCTGCGGGTGATGGACTGCTCCTGGGTGAGCGAGGCGCCGGCTTTGGGCACTGCAGGCGTGCAGTCAACGGTGGATCGCAGGATGCCCCACCTTGCTGCATTCAACGGGGCCCAGCTCACTGTGGGAGTGCGCAGCACAGCATGTGTTGGCTGCCTGGCCACGAGAGTGCTCTGGCAGCCTGCACGCATTCTTAGCGTGCCTTGACATCTGCGCTCATCAGAATTGCTTCGACAGCCTCCGGGGGCGCTGCATGCGCCTGGAGCCTCACGCAGTGCCGTCTCAGCGTGTTCTGCACGCCTAGCGACGTTCCCATTCGCATCTGAGTGTCTCAGTGACAGATTGGAAGAGCACTGGCATATAACAGCGAGCGGCGACCGGCCGTGAGCGGCGGCGCTCTCGCAGGCGCGCCCAGAGCCCTCTTGCCTGCCCAACACCGGCGGCACCATGGGCGGCGAGGGCAAGGGCCACCGCAAGAAGAAGAGCGGGCGCAAGGCGGAGAAGCGCAAGGCGGCGGAGGGCAAGAAGAAGACGGCGGCGGCGGGCGGTGGGGATGGAGACGCCGGCGCTGCAGCCCCCCGCAAGGTCATCAGCGATGAGCAGGCCAGTGGTGGGGGAGGGCTTGGATGGCAGCAAGGCATGCGGCGAGAGGCGGGCAGGGACAGCAGACCATGCGGCCTCGATTGCACACCCAAGCGGCAGTGCCGTCGTTGCTGCCCCCTCGCTGCAGCAGGCCTCCTCGAAGCATATCAACGCAGCATGCTTTTAGCTTCTAAAGCAACTCGCAGGATCAGCAGCTGGCTTCCCCTGTGCGCCGCACCCACTGCTGGCAGCCCTCAACTCAACGCCGTGTCACCCCCACACCATTGCCGCTGCAGGCCCGCAAGCAGAACCCCAAGGCCTTTGTGTTTTCCTCCCGGGGCAAGGCCAAGCTGCAGCAGGCACGCACCGCGGAGAAGGAGCAGCGGCGCATGCACGGTGCGACAGGAGGGGGGGGGGCAGGGCAGCTGCGGGCGAGCAGGTGGAGCAGGTGTGAGGAGGGGCCATGCCCCTGCCGCAGGCTGAGCACCAAACAAAGCGGGGCACTGTAGTTCCTCCTTCACCTCTGCCTCCATTCTTCTCACCCACCCACCCACCTGTCCACCTGTCTGCAGTGCCGATGATGGAGAAGGGCGGCGAGGAACCGCCTCCCTTCACCATCCTGGTGCACGGACCCCCAGGGGTGGGCAAGACCACACTGATCAAGGGCCTCATCAAGCACTACACCCGCCAGGTGGGCGCATGCCGCCGCTGCCGCCGCCGCTGCCGCCGACGCCGCCGCCGCCGCTGCGGCACCTCGCGATGCAGCGATCATTGCAGCGGCGAGTGCCGCGTGACACAGCAGGAGCTGCAGGCAGCGCAGCACGGGTCCGGCCGGCTGCACGCAAGGCAGCGCGTCGCGTTGGGGGTATGTTGGCAGCAGCGGCGCCGTCACCTGGGTTGTGCCTGCCTTCCCCCTGCTGCAGGATGTGCGTGAGGTCAAGGGGCCCATCACCCTGATTGCCGGCAAGCAGCGTCGCCTCACCTTCATTGAGTGCCCCCAGGACCTGAGCGCCATGATTGACGCTGGTGGGTGGGCGCGGTGGGGCGGGTGGCTTGGCTGCACGGGGCAGGGGCAGGGGGCAGGGGCAGGGGCGAGCAAGCAGGCGGGAGGGAGGCCTGCTAGGTGCCGCGCTGTGCAGGCCCTTCAGCCTCTTGCTCCGCTCCACCTTCCCTCCGCCCCGCAGCCAAGTATGCCGACCTGGTGCTGCTGCTGATCGACGGCGGGTTTGGGTTCGAGATGGAGACCTTTGAGTTCCTCAACCTGCTGCAGGCAAGGGGCAAGCGCTTGTCGTGACGCAGCGGGCGCTGCAGCCGCCGCCAGTGCCGCCGCCGTTGTCGGCGCTGTGTCATGCGGGCGGTGACGAAGCGACGGCGGTGCGCAGCCATGCGCAGCCTTGGACCCTACCTTCTGCTCACCCTCCCGCCCTCCCCGCCCGCCCGCCCGCCCGCCCGCCCGCCTGCCCGCCCGCAGGTGCACGGCTTCCCCAAGGTGATGGGGGTGCTGACCCACCTGGACGGCTTCAAGGACACAAAGGCCCTGAAGAAGACGAAGAAGGGGCTCAAGCACCGCTTCTGGACGGAGATCTACCAGGGTGAGGGGCGGGCGCAGGGGCACAGCAGAGGCGCAGCGGGCCCGGCAGGCGGCACAGGGGAGGCATTGTTGATTGATCGGTGATGGGTGGGGTGGGGGCCCCTCCACGGCGTGGCCCTGCCGCCCAGCGGTCGACTCGTGTCGCGGTCCCCCCCCACCCCCCACCCCCACTCCCACCCCCCAACTGCCGCAGGCGCCAAGCTGTTTTACCTGTCTGGCATGAAGAATGGGAAGTACATGAAGCGGGAGGTGCACAACCTGGGTGAGAGCCAGGAGCAAAGGGCTGGGCTAGGGGGGGGGGGGGGGGGGGGCAGCACGAGCGGTGGTTGGTGGTGGTCGAGTGGGGCTGGCGGCGGCGGCGGCGCAGCGGCGGCGCCAGCTGGCCGCGCCATGAGCGGGCAGGTGCGACGCGGCGCAGCGCGGTACGGCGTGCCGGCTGCTTGCAGCGGTCCACGGCAGGCAGGCGTACGGCACTGGGAAATGGCTGCTGCGTGCGTTCCACACGATGACGTCCCCCCCCATGTTTTGTTCTGGAACCTGCTGCAGCTCGTTTCATCAGCGTGATGAAGTTCCGGCCGCTGAGCTGGCGCCAGTGTCACCCCTACCTGGTGGCTGACCGGTGCGTTGGGTGTGCAGTGTGTGTGGTGCGGTGGCAGGCATGGCGGTGCGGTGGCAGGTGAGGTGGCAGGCGTGGCGGGCGACAGGCACGCGCCGCAGCCGCAGCACCACCCGGCCCTGCTCATGCCGTACCTCTCGCGTCGGCCGCACCCCTCTTGCCACTGCTCCCGCAACGTGTTGTGCTGCCTGCAGGTTTGAGGACATCACCCCGGTGGAGGCGGTGCGCGCCAACCCGCGCTGCGACCGCGACGTGTCCCTGTACGGCTACGTGCGGGGGTGCAACTGGAAGGAGGGGGCGCGTGTGCACATCGCCGGCGTTGGCGACTACTCTGTGAGTGCTGAGTGTGGGGCAAACGGGCGGCAGGGCAGCAGGCCTCCCACTAGGGACGGCAGGGGTGCACGCAGAGCGTCGTCCAGCGTGAGGCGCGCTGCGGCGGCACAGCACGGCATCCTTCGGCGCACCCTCTGCCTGCCTCCTGACTTCACCCCCATGCACTTGCATGTCCTCCAATGCTCCGCTCCCATGCCCCAAACACCCCCGTCGCTGTCTCCCCTCACTCTGCTGCTCCCCTCCTGCCCCCCCCCCTTCCCCTGCCAACGCAGGCGCGCGAGGTGGCCGCCCTGCACGACCCCTGCCCCCTGCCCGACAAACAAAAGAAGCGCAGCCTCAACGAGCGGGAGCGCCTGGTGTATGCGCCCATGAGCGGTGCGCGGGCCTGGGGTGTGGTGGTGGGGGGATGAGGCGAGAGAGGCGCAGTGCCAGCAACAACACTGTTTGCATCTCTGTCTGCCCCCCACCTGCTTTTCTGTCATAACATCCCTCGTGTGCCCCCCCCCCCCCCCCCCTGCAGACGTGGGTGGCCTGCTGTTTGACAAGGACGCCGTGTACATCGACATACCCGACTGGAAGGTGGGTGGAAGCTGCTGCTTCCGAGGGCGCATGCCCCGCACGTTTGTTGCTGTCGCTGCTGGGCGGCCAGGGCAGCGCTGGATGGCGGTGTGATGGCGCCATTGGTTCTTACAGCGCAGTTGCTGCTATTGTCGCGGCAGAAGCAGGGAAGCCTGATGCGTGCCCTCCCCCCCCCCCACCCCCCCACACACTGCCTCAGGTCCAGTTCACTTCTGCGGGCGTGGGCGGCGCGGAGGCGGGCGGCGAAGGCGAGGCGATGGTGCGGGGCCTGCAGGCCACGAGGCTGGCGGTGGATGAGAAGCTGGAGAAGAGCAAGATCCAGGTGGGTGGGTGGGTGGGTGGGTGGCTCCTCATTTGGAGGCTCCTCATTTGGAGGCTCCTCATTTGGAGGCTCCTCATTTGGAGGCTCCTCGATCCACTGGAAGAGGGGTGGGAGGGAGGGGGGAGCATTGGGTGGGGGTTTGAATTGGCAGCGGCAGGGGCTGGGCAACACGGCCACGCGCTGGCCACGCGCCGCATGTGCGTTCCTGCCTGCCGAACACACCCTGCCTGCCCGCCCCCGCTGCCGTCCCCCTGCGCAGCTGTTTGCCGGCGGGCGCGCGCTCAAGGGTGACGAGGTGGAATCCGACGAGGGAGAGGAGGAGGAGGAGGAGAGCGATGCAGAGGACGATGGGGAGGGCAGCAGCGGCTCGGAGCTGGGCTCGGATGAGGAGGAGGGCGACGAGCTGTCGGACGACGACGAGGAGGTGAGCGGCGGCAGAGGAGTGGAGTGATGCAGCAGGAGGGGGTGGTGCCAGCAGGCGCAGGCGCGGATGCGGGGCAGGCAGGTGGACTTTGCGGGCGCGGCGTTGCAACGCACGGTGGCGGGGCACCGCGGTGCATGCGCATGCGCCCCTGCTCACAATGTGGGAGCCCACGTTGCCCTGCCCCACCCTGCCCCCCCTTTGACAGATCGAGCCAGCTGGGCGCACTGGTCGCGGCACGCCGCAGCAGCAGGTGGTGCGAGCAGCCGACGGGCGCGTGCGGCGGCGCGCAATCTTCGGATCAGAAGCGCTGCCCGCCGACGGCGGCGACAGCAGCAGCGGCGAGGAGAGCGAGGATGAAGAGGAGGAGGGCGGCAGCAGCGATGAGGAGGCAGAGCAGGAGTGGGCCGCTCGGCAGCAGCGCGGTGCAGCCGCGGGCGGCCCAGCGTCAGACGGAGAAGAAGAGGAGTCTGAGGGGGAGTCTGATGAGGACGACGAAGAGGGCATCGGTGCGGCGGCAAAGTGGAAGGCCAACATGCTGCAGCGCGCGGCGGCGCTCTTCAGGTGGGCTTGTGTGAGCAGGGGGGGGACCGGGACTCGCAGTGAGTCTGACCATGCACGCCGAGAGAGCGCTGCCCTCTTGCGGCGTGGGTGCGTGCAGGACGCGTGGCGCAGCCAGCCGCAGGATGCGCGCCGCCCTCGACTGCATGCCTCCCTCGTGTCTGCCCCCCCTCGCACTCTGCAGCACCCGCGGCGCCGACCTGCACGGCTACATTTATGGCACGCGGGCGACGGCAGACGTGAGGGGAGGGGACGGGACGAGGGATGCGGTCGGGGAGACAACCATGAGTGCAGCCGACAGCCAGCATGATCCTGCAGTCCTGCAGTCCACTGGGAGAGGCAGCTGACCACCCCACCGGCGTCCTGCCTGCTCTAAGCCTCGTCCCACCCCACCACCATGCAGGCGTCGTGGCAAATGCAGGGGCTGTCGTTGGGAGGCGGCGGCGACGACGACGACGACGAGGAGCTGTTCCGGCCCAAGCGCCAGCAGGCGGCAGGTGGGCGCCTGCGCCCTCTGCTGCCCTCTGCTGCCCTCCGCTGCTGTCTGCCCTCTACATGCCACTGCAGTTGCTGCGGTTGGCCTCCGCTGCTCACCTCCCTGCCCCTGCTCCCTGCCTCTTGGTCCCGTCCCGCAGACCAGCAGGCAGGCAGCGGCGCAGCAGGCGGGGGCGACCCGCTGGATGCGCCCGACAGCAGCCGTGCGGCGGTACCGCCGGAGATTCTGGCGGCCTGGGGGGACGAGGGCGCCGTCGAGCGCCTGCGCAACCGCTTTGTCACGGGTGGGTGGGTGGGTGGGGGGGGGGGGGGGGGGGGGGGGGGGGGGGGGAGGGGGGGAGGGGGGAACGCAGGCTGCATCGAAAGTCCTGGAAGTGAGTGCGGTGCACTTGCATTTGGCAGCAGCAGGCGTCGCAGCACTGGACTGCGGCGTCGCGTGTTGCAGCGCAGCAGGCTGACCCACCTTCTCCGCACTCCCCCCGCCCACCCCCGCCCCCGCCCCCGCAGGCGACTGGGGCGAGGGCGAGGCGCGCGCGGCAGCACGGCCGGAGGAGGGCGAGGGCGAGGGCGAAGATGCAGAGGAGGTGTTTGGAGATTTCGAGGACGTAGAGACAGGTTGGTGGCAGCAGGACGAGTCGCTGTGCTCTGCAAGGCAGACCCAACAGCAGTGACGGCACGGCTGCCTGCCGGTACTGCGGCCACAGCTCTTCAACCACAGCTGTATGCCAGCGCGCATGCACCTTGACTTCAGGCTGCCCTGCCGACCATGACCCCCCCCCCCCCCTCCCTCCCCCTCGTCGTGTGCACGCTGCAGGCGAGCGGTTTGCCGGCAGCGAAGACCCGGCGACGCGCGCGGCGGCAGCCGCCATCAAGGCAGCGACAGAGGAGGAGCTGGCGGAGAAGCGGCGGGCCAAGAAGGCGGCGTTTGACAGCGAGTACGACGAAGGTGGGTGGCGTCACGCGGGCTGGCGGGCTGCTGCTTGCGCACCGGCTGCGCAGTGACTGCGTGTGTGTGTGAGGTTTTCGAGTCTACTGCATGGTGCTGCCCGTGCCTTGCACCCATGCTGCGCGCTCCTGCACCTGCTCTAGCTGCCAGCACGCAGCGCCGGCAGCTCCCCACGCTTCCAGGGTTTTTTCCCGCTCACTCACGCGCACAGGCGGCGGCGCCAAGGCGGTGCAAGATGCGCAGGCCAAGGGCAAGGGCAAGGGCAAGAAGAAGGAGGAGGAGGACGAGCCGGAGACGTATTACGACGCCATGAAGCGGGAGCTGGTGGAGCGTGCCGCCAAGACGCGCACGGCGCTGGACGCCTTCGACCCCGCCACGCGCGTCGCCATGGAGGTGGGTGTACAGGGCTGGGGGGGAGACGGGATGCACAGTTGCAGCAGCGGCGGCGCCGGCGGCGGCACAGCAGCAGAGCAGGTGGCGGCGTCCCGCCTGCTGTCCTGCACTTCATCCACCAGCCCGCACCCCTCCCCCCCCTCCCTGCCTTTTCTCCCCAGGGCCACCGCCCCGGCGCGTACGTGCGGCTGCGCTTCAGCGGCGTGCCCTGCGAGCTGGTCACCAACTTTGACCCGCGCTTCCCCATACTGGTGAGGCGCCAAGGAGAGGCCTGCTGCTGCTGCTGCTGCCGCCGCCGCCACGGCTCTCGCAACTGCGCGCCCCGCCAGACGCTTGCGCAGGGCACCAGCTCCCCTCCCTCACACCCCTGCACCCTCGTGCTTTCCTCCCGACAGGTTGGCGGGCTGCAGCAGGGCGAGGAGGCCCTGGGCACGATGCAGATGCGGCTCAAGCGCCACCGCTGGTTCCCAAAGACCCTCAAAAACAGGGACCCGCTCATCTTCTCTGGTGGGTGGGGGCGGGCGGGCGGGGGGCCGGGCGGGCGGGCGGGGGGACGGGGGGGCGCTGGTTCGAAGGTCGACAGCAAGGCGGTGGGGTGCTGGCGCCTGCCTGGCATGCTCGCTGTGGCAGCATTCTCCTGTCGTCAGCCCGTTTCACGGCACACCCCTGGGAACGCGTGCCTGCAGTACCTTTGCAGTACCAAACGTGCCCCCCCCCCCCCCCCCGTGATGCCTTCCTCCTCCCCCCCTGCAGTCGGCTGGCGCCGCTTCCAAAGCCTGCCTGTGTTTGCCACCGAGGACAACAACGGGCGCTACCGGTGCGGGAGGAACCGCGGTTGCGTCAGCAGGGCGTGCAGGGCTCGCGTGTCGCGTCGCCCGCCAACCCGAAAGCCTGCTCTTGCAAAGGCGCCTGCCTGCTCACATACCTTGCCCCCCCCCCCCCCCCCCCCCCCCCCCCCCTGCCTCCCCCGCCTTCCGCCCCCCGCAGCATGCTCAAGTATTCTCCCGAGCACATGCACTGCCTGGCCACAGTGTGGGGCCCGCTGGCGCCGCCCTCCACCGGCGTGCTGGCGGTGCAGAAGCTGGACGGCGGGCAGGCAAGCAGAGGGGGGAGGGAGGGGAGAGGCATGGGGGCATGGAGCGAGGACAGGCGCCGTCACTGCAGCAGCAGCGCCGCCGTGCTGGTGCATGCGCTGGTTGCTGTTGTGTCCTCGCCCATGTGCGGCGCCACCCACCAACCTTCCCCTCTGCTCGTGTTCTTCGCTCGCGTGCAGGCCAACTGGCGCATTGCAGCCACCGGCGTGATTTTGCAGCTGGACGCGGCTGTGCGCATTGTGAAGAAGCTGAAGCTGGTGGGCACGCCCTTCAAGGTGCGGGGCAGCTGCACCACTTCGGTGCCCGGGGGGCAGGAGTCGCTGCTGCGCGCAAGTTGCTGTGCGTGCGCAGTGCTGCTGTCCTGCGCGCTGCCCGCTGCCGCTGTCCCGCCCCCCTGCCCCAGCTGCCCCTCCACCCACCCACTCATACACCCACCCATCCCCCCGCACCCACCCACCCACCCCTGCCCGCAGATCCACCGCCACACCGCCTTCATCAACGGCATGTTCAACAGCCTGCTGGAGGCCAGCAAGTTCGAGGGGGCGTCCGTGCGCACCGTGTCGGGCATCCGGGGCACCATCAAGAAGGCGGTCAAGGCGGGGCGAGAGGTGGGCGCCTGGCGGGGGGGGGGGCCTGTGGGAGGAGCGCTTGCTGGGGCTGCGCAACGCGGTGTGCCACCTGCGCGGTGTGCTACTTGCGCTCGGTCAGCACGTGTTGTGTGTGGTGTGGTCAACGTGGCAACCCCTGGACCACCGCGCAGCCTTCCCTCTTGGTGCACTCTCTCTCTCTCCCCCACTCTCCAGCTTCCTCTACATACCTTACCATTACCCCACCACCACCACCACCGCAGGGCGCACGCGACGGCGCCTACCGCGCCTCCTTTGAGGACAAGCCGCTCATGAGCGACATCATCTTCCTGAGGTGGGTGGGCGGGTGTGGGTGTGGAGGAGGTGCTGGGGTCTGCGTGCTGCTGCATGCTGCGCGGCCATGCTGCATCCCACCCCCTCCTTTCCCCTGCCCTGCCTCGTCTCCCGCCCGCTCACCTGCTCACCCCCCACGCACGGTGTTTCCCCCTGGCAGGGCGTGGGTGGCCGTCGACCTCCCCAAGCTGTACAACCCAGTCACAAACCTGCTGGCGCCGCACGCGCCGGCCAAGCTGCGCCAGCCAAAGCACCGCCGCAAGCAGAAGCGCCTCACTGGAGGCGAGGAGGAAGGGGTGGACGGCGAAGATGCTGGCGGCGCCGGCGACGACGTCGCGGGGTTGGGACCGGGCAGCGCGATTGACGCGGCGGCGGCGGCGGCGGCGGCGGCGGCTGGCACCTTTGTGCCGGCCAGCAAGTGGGGCGGCCGGCGACCCGGGTTTGCCTTCAAGCTGGGCCCTCTGGGCTTGGGATACTACCCGGATCATGGTCTCAGTGGCACCAAGGCAGCAGGCGCCACGGCAGCGGCCGCGGCGGCGGCAGCAGGCGCCGCGGCGGCGGCGGCGGCAGGCGGCGGCGGCGGCGGCGACGCCAACGGCAGCGCTGCGGCAGCTGGCGGCGCCGGCTGGGTGCCCATGAAGACGGTTGCAGATCTGCGGCGGGCGCTAGGTGTGGGTGCTCCTCGCGACTCAGGTGTGGTGGCTTGGAAGGAATGAGGCGGGAGTGCCACAGCTCGCAGGGGAAGGCTGGGAGGGTGATGATGCACCGTAACGCAGCGCGTCGGCCAGCAGGAGGGCTGTCTGGTCCAGAGCAGGCAGCGCCGGCTGGAGAGGGTTTGCATGGTGCATATGGCGTACATATGCATGCATACATTTCGTGTTGGTGCATTGCATTGCACACTCATGGCACGCGCTTTCCAGCGGGCGCCCCATTGACAAAGGTTGTGGCCCCCGGTCGCGCTGCGTGCCACACCAACCCCTGCCAGCTTCAATCGTTGGCCGTGCCCTCCCTCCGTGGCAACCCCCCAACACACTGGCTGTGCAACATTTCGTGCAACAGGCTGCATGCGCAGCATGCGCAGCATGCTTCCCACGCTCCCATGCTGCATCTGTTTGTGGTTCGTGCGTGTGCCTGCTGCTCCTGCCCCACCTCCGCCTTGCCTGCACCCCCTGCCCTGCCCCTCACCAGATTCGCTGTACCGCAAGATTGAGCGCAGACCCAAGAAGTTCAACCCGCTGCGTGTGCCCAAGTCGCTACAGGTGCGCATGGGGTGGCGGGCAGGCCTGCGAGTGAACGGAGCACTGTCCGCTCAAGGTAGTCGCCTGCCGGGCACTTACCGGTTGCATGATGTCGTGCGCCTCCTCTGATCTGTGTCCCCGCCCATACCCCCCCTGGTTCCCCACAGGCCGCGCTGCCCTTCAAGACCAAGCCCAAGCTGGAGCAGGCGCGCAAGCACAAGTCGCTGGAGCAGAAGCGAGCGGTGGTGCTGGAGCCGGGGGAGCGCCGCACCGCCAGCCTGGTGTCGCAGCTCAACGCCATTCGCAACCAAAAGGTGCGTGGGCGGTGGAACACTGCTTCCTGCTGCGGCAGAGCAGAGGTGTGCGTCCGCAAGGACAGTGGGGTGCAAACAGCATGGCAGCGGAGCAGCTCTGGAAGAGGCAGGGCCCGCGGGAGCCCTCACTCCAGCGCCCCTGGCCACCTGCTGTTCGTCCCTGCTGCAGGCGGTGGCGCGGCGCGAGCAGCGCGCGCGGCAGAAGGAGACGCACGCCAAGAAGCAGGCGGCAGAGGAGGCGTGGCGCGAGCAGTACAACAAGTGAGGGTCGGGCTGGGGTGGTTGCTTTGCTGTGGTGCGCCAACCACAGCAGAATTCAACTGCTTTGCGCCCTCGCAGCGAGGGCGCAACACGCGATGTGCTGCGCGGGCGTGCGTGCAAACCCTGCTCATGCTGGCTGCTACATATCCTCACGTATCTGTTGCTACCCACTTGTTTCTTCTGCTCGCAGGGAGGAGCGCAAGAAGCGTTGTGTGGAGAAGGGCAAGGCGGACCAGCGCGCGGCAAAGAAGCAGCGGCGCGGCGAGTGAGGCGGCGGCAGCGCAGCGCAACTAGCACTGCAGTTGCTTGCAGTTTGCCCCCCGCTGGTATTTGCCTTTCTGTGCGGCAAGCGAGGGTAACATTAAATCACGCGAAGCACGACTGTTCCAGAGTAGCTAGCGCAGGGTGTGGCACGAAGGCGGTGTGGATGCCAGCGAGGCTGTGCTGTCATGCTGCGCTTTGTCACGCTTTGGTACGGAATTTGTGAAAAATACTTGGATCAAAGAGGGTGGAGGGGGGCTCATGGATCATGAAACGTGGTGTGGTGGGTGGGGCCTAGGCCGTCATGCAGGCCGTACAGGTGTGGGGGGCACCACAGTCATTGTGGTGGTGCGGCGGCTGTTTCTGAGCAGCATGTTGTGAAACTTTCAGCTGGCAGCTGCCGGGTCCACTTTGAATGAGCCGCTGCTGCATGCACCCCTGACTCCAGCGCAGGCCCAAACTTGTCTGCAGTAACAACGGGCAGGCCAGGTTGAGTTGGCAGGTGGGCACAGAAGGTGTGCAGGCAACGTGGCGGCTGTACTGCGGTTGCAGCAGCGCCCCCGACAGCCATGGGAGCGGTCAGCTCGTGCGGCACAACAAGGCCGACCTCCTCCCTGGTGCCAGCAGCAGCAGCAGCAGCAGCAGCAGCAGCAGCAGGAGCAGCAGCGACAGCAGCAGCAGCAGCAGCAGCAGCAGCAGCAGCAGCAGCAGCAGCAGCAGCAGCAGCAGCAGCAGCAGCAGCAGCAGCAGCAGGCTCGCCTTCGAAAGCCTCGATGACAGCCTGTGCCACCGCGGCGCCCAGCTTGGCGCCCTCGGTGACGGCGTGGCGGAAGTGCACACCGCCGTAGACGCGAGACCAGTTGACCTCGTCTACGGCCTGGGGGAGTGGGAGTGGGTGGGGTGGGGTGGGGTGGGGTGGGGTGGGGTGGGGTGGGGTGGGGGGCGTGATTGGCATGGGCGGCGGAGCAATGCTTATCAAGCCTGCGAGTGCATGTTCCCACGACGACGGACTGCTGCGCTTCATGTGCACGCGTCACTGCTGTCAGCCGCTCCCAACGCCAACCGTCTCCCCGACCACATCCGCACCTCCTGGGTCACTCTGGTAGGTGCGGGGGTCCAGCCCGGGGTATTCGGTGCGAATGGTGAAAGCCTCCTCCTCTCCCAGCAGAGCCTCGAGCACGGTAGCGGCGGCGGTGGCGGTGGCGGAGTGGCCGCTGGGGTGCTCTGGGTGGGAGGGTGTGTTGAGCAGGGGGGACCACTCGGGGTCGACGTATGCTGCTGTAGCGTCGCTGCCGTCTCCCTGCCTGCAGCGCAGGGGAGGGCGGGGGCAGTCCGCAGGTGGAGGGTTGGGCGCATGTGATTGCGTCTCTTTGGTGGGGGGTGCATGCTTGCCCATGCAGTGCCCTCGCTGTGGCGGCCCCCACCAAGAACCCACCTGATGGCAGTGATGGGGCGCCACGAGGGCTGGGCGTATTTTTCTGTGTAGGCCGCGATTGAGGCATCCCAGGTTGCGGCGTTCAGCAGCGCAAACAGCTGCGCCGCCTCGCGCACCGTCAGGTTGCGGTCCGCAATCAGCACCTGACACGCGGGTGTGGGAAAGCAAGAGATGAATGAACATCGTATCAATGCATGCAGGTCACGCGTGGGATGCGCCGGTCGCATCAGGCAGCGGCTTTCTGCCGGCCTGCGTGGGCCCTGCCACTGGCAGGTCTGCAACAAGCTGGTTGGAGCAGGCACAAGATGAGCGCCACTGTGTGCCGACAACGTAGCACACCGCGTGACCCGGACTGGCACATTCACTGGCGTGCGCTGTACGGACCTGTGCAATCTGGTTGAAGTGGCCGGCCACGGAAGAGGTCGTGTTGCCGTCGGCTCAGAACCACGCCTGCGGGAAGGGGTGCGTGGGTGGGCAGCGGAGCGGGTGCCAGCGAAGTTTGACTGACACTGTGGTAGCTGGTGCAGGTGCTGCATTAGTACTCAGCAGGCGTGGGCAGGCAGCCACCGCACACCCCAAGCGGCAAGCACTGGTGACCGGTCACAACCCACCGTGTCGGTCTGCTCTCGAGTGCGGCTGGCAGAGCCCTTGCGCCCCAGCTCGTACACCTCCTGCAGCTGTGCCACATACTCATCCGAGCCCAGCCGCAGCGGCGGGGCGGGCTTGAACTGCACACGCAGGGCGGGGCAGGGGCAGGGGCAGGGTCGTTCGGCACACAAGACCACAGCATGCAGGGCATGCGGCGGTTGCCACGCCGCTGGCATCTTGCAGCCTGTCTGCGCTGCTGAGGGCTCCGGCTGCGCACTGGCAGGACCAGCATACCGCCACCGCTAGCAGGAGCAGTCCACACAAGCCTGCCCCCTCCTCCAACTCCTCACCTCTTCAACGCTGTCCAGCACCAGTGGACTGCTGGTTGCAATCTGAGGGTATACTACGTACGTCTGCAACATGGGGTGGGGTGGGTGGGCGGGCGGCCGAGTGTCTGTGTGCGGTACAGCGAGGAGCCTTGCATTGACGTGAGAAGGACTAGGTGAGGCATGCATGGGAAGAAGCAGCTGATGTGTGCAGACCAAGCGGCATCGCACCTCAGCTTCACCCCCGCGTGTTTTGAAACCCACCTGGTTTGGTGCAAACTGGTACTCGTCGGGGTCGGCACCTTCCTCAGCTGGGGCAAAGGGCTCATACGCGGCAAAACCGTCGTCCAGGCTGCAGCGGGCAGGCACTAAAAGGGCGTAGCGCAGCGCGGATCAAGGGCGGCAGCAGGCAGCGCTGCCCGGGGTGGGCAGCAGCACGAGCTTGCAAGTGGTGCATGCCTGCCGGGCAGCAGCCTTGCTGTGCTCTGCCCTGAGCTGGCTGTGGCCTACCCTGCCCACCCACCCACCCACCCAACCCACCCACTACTGGGCACCCACCTGGCCTTGACCACCTCCACCGCCGCCTCACGCCCCACTTCCTTTGCCTCTGCCTTCTGCGCTTGGCAGTGGGGAGCTTGAGGTGCCCGGAGGAGCAAGCACGGTCAGAGGCAAGCGTGGCGAACTTTGCCAGCCCCTGCCAGGCCTTAAGAGGCGCACTCAGCCGGCCATGCAGGGTGGGAGGTGGTCGACCCTGCAGATTGGAGCTGCATAGGCCATAGACACCTGTCACAGGCCGTTGCACACACGCGCACCTGTGCCGCGTCCAGGTCGGCGACGAGGGGCTTGATGGCTTTGTCGAGTTTGGAGAAGCGCCAGGGAAAGAGGGCGCTCAGCACGGTGTGTCCGGCAAATGCTGCAAGCGCATGGGCGGGCAGGGCAGAGCGCAGGGGGGAAAGGGGTGGGCAGAAAGGGGCGTCGAGCGGGGGGGCCGTGGCGCACGCCTGCAGTCGCAGGTGAGCTACCACCTCTTTCGGCGGTGGCACACCGTGCTGCCAAACGTTGGCCGCCATGCCGCAACTTCCAGTAGCAGGAGTGTGTGCACAAACGCGCCCATCAAGCAGAGCAGCGCAGGCTCGCAGCAGCAAGCCGAGCAGGTAAGCAGACTGGTGGTGCACTGCCACGTTGCGCCGTCTGCCAGTACAGGCACCTGCCTTGCGGCCCCCCCCCCCCCGCCCACTGACCTGCCGCCGCCTCCTGCAGAGCTTCGTCGGCGTCGACCGGCAACCCCTGAAGCGCCTTGTACTGTGCTAGGCACGAGAGAGTAGAGCTGCAGGGCGGGGCCAGGGAGCGGGGCATGGGGGTGTGAGGAATTGGCCAGCACGCGCGTCTGAACCACAAGCGTCAACACCGGCGCCCCGGCCGCCCTGTCCACAAAGTGCGCCCTCGCTCTCAGGCGCCTTCCCATCCTGCTGGCAATCTGCGATTGGATGCCGTATTCGCGAACAGCTTGCTGGGCCTCGTTGTTGAAGGCCACGACAGCAGCGGGGCTGGCCAGGGCGACGGCGGCGCAGGCTGCTGCGACAGCCAGGGCCAGGAGGGTGGCGCGCGGCATGTTGTGCAGTTTCCAGGCGTTTGTTGAGTGTGTACTGAAACTGGGAACTAGCACGGAGACAGTAGGAAGGGGGCTAAGTATGCTGGACGAGGTTGCCAGCGATCGGGTTCCGCCCAATTGTAGCAGCGAATGGAGCGTGTGGCGGGGAGTGCAGCAGTGGTCGTGCTCCAGGAGAGCCAACAAGGCAGCCTCTCAGGCACTGCGCGACGGCAGGCCACAGGCAGGAATGACACCTCGGTGGCAGCAGGAGCCCTGCACTGGCGCGCCGTGCCGGGGCGAGCTGCGGCGAGCGGCCAGGCGGCCTGGGCAAGCGGCGGAGAAAAAGATGCAGCTGCCGCTTGCCGCTACTTCTTTGCGAAGGTGCATCCTTGCGCGATCAACAGCATTCGCGCTTGCCTGGCTGCAGCGCAGGGAGAGTTCCGAGCACCTGCGTTGCCGAGAGGCCGTTGCAGTCGCCGCGGTATCCGAAATGACGTCGCACTTGCGCAGCTACATCGAGAGTGAGTTGCGGGCGCTACCGCGAGTGCTACCGGGCTATTGTTACCCATCGCCGCGCCTATCAACGCCTGCCACCCGGGGGCGGCATGTCAACGGTGTGAGCTCTGAAAGGAGTGTACCGAGCGAGCCGCGCCGTTTGCCGCGCACCCACCGCCGCCGCCCACCGCCGCCGCCCACCGCCGCCGCCTACCGCCGCTGGTCCGCCCTCCTGCAGGCGTGGCGGATGTGCCAGCAGAGCTGAAGCGGCAGTTTGTACTAATGCGCGACCTGGATGAGCGATCGCATCGGCTGCAGCAGCAGGTGGACTCGGACGTGGTGCAGCAGCTCAAGGCGGCGGCAGAGCGGCAGCAAGGTGGGTGCTGGAAGGGGGCACGAGGAGCGTTGCAGGCGTGTCCCTGCAAAGGCACCGTGCAGGCTGCGCCAAGGATGATTCATGCCACCCTGGGGATGATGTTGTAAGGTGCGCGGTTCAAACAGCCCTGCTGGCCCCTCCCTCTCTTTGCGTAGAGCCAGTGGCCTCGCCGACCAAGCGGCAAAAGACGGCGGCGGCAACCGCGGCGGCGGCAGAGCGGGAGCTCAGCGAACGCATTGAATCCAACATGAACGAGCTGGTGAAGCTGAGCGATGAGAAACTCAACATCGCGACGCAGGTGCGGGCCAAGCAGGGGGTGGGCGTGGGCGCGGCCGCCGGGGCGACGCCCTCGCTGGAACCGGGCTGGACTGGGGTGGGCTGGACTCGCTGCAGAGCAGCGTGGCAGCAGCAATCAGTGTCGCACGTGCCCGTCTGTGTGCAGCACTGCGCTCTTCCGCGCTGTGCAATCTGCATCACTCAGTCGGCGCCTGTATACAGTACTGCGTTAAGTTCTGGCTGTTCCAACCATCTACCCTTGCTGGCTTGCCGCCTGCGCCAGGTGTACGACTACATTGACCGCCACATCACGAAGCTAGACAAGGATTGCAAGGCGTTTGACGCAGGCGCGTGGGGCAGCAGTAGCGGCCTTGCTGCCTGGCACATGACGGCGGCAGCGGCAGCAGGACTGGAAGCCGCGGAGGTGGTGGTGCCTCATGCGACAAGCAACACCCCCTGCTCGGCCCCGCGCTCACCGTTCCCTTCCCTCCCTCCTCACCACATTACAGAGATAGGCAAGGAGCGGCAGCGGCTAGGCATGCCCCCCGCAGAGCCAACCATCGGCGGCGGCAGCATGGACACAAGCGGCGGCGGCAAGCGCAAACGCAAGGTGGGTGAATCTGCTGCCGCTGTTGCGCACAGGTGTTGCTGCAAGGTTTGTACGGGCCGCGCGGGGCCCACCAAGGGCCGGCTTGCACGCTGCGTGATCAGCGCGACGATGCGACTGCAGCACGGCTTGCCCTCTGTGTGCCCCACCCACGCCATCCTTTGCTTGCTGCAGGAGGGCGAGGCGCGTAAGCTGACGATAGAGGAGCAATACCAGGTGGGTGGGTGGGTGGGTGGGCAGGGTGGGGCCCTAGGCCACACCTCGCGGCGACCCCCCCAGCTCACCTTTCCTGCGCGTACCGCCCCACGTCGGCCGCGCCGGTGTTTGCCACCGCGTCTCCTCATATTCTGTGTTCCATCACGCGCCCCTCGTGTCTCACAGGCAGCGGTGGCGCTGGCAGACCCCAGCGAGCCCAAGTACTGCCACTGCCAGCGCATCTCTTTCGGGGAAATGATTGCATGCGAGAACCCAGGTGTGGGTGGGGTGGGTGGATGCGCAGGGCTGCTGGGGTTTAGCAGGACGCTGCTGCGCAGCTTCGGGCTGCCAACGCAATGCCTCCCTCCCTCACCCAGCTCAGCCCACCCGACCCTGCGTTGCTGTGCCTCCTGCCTCTCCTGCATCGCGCCGTTCAAGTAGTCCGTCAACAGCCCAGCCCCATGTCTCTTGGTCCACCCTCCCTCCCGACGGGTGATGATTCGCAGCACGACCCACCCTGTTGTGCCCCAACTACCTCCCCCGCCTGCAGACTGCCCTTACGAGTGGTTTCACTTTGGCTGCGTGGGACTCACAGAGAACCGGCCCAAGGGTGGGTGGCCAGGAGGATGGCGCAGCCTCGGCTGTGCGGGAGCATCTGCTCTGGGCAGCATCGCGAGGAGCCGCCAGCGCACCGCACAGCTGCCTGCACACCCCTGCCTGCTTCCTTGCGGCCTGATGCTTCCTGCCCCGCTGCTCCTCACTGCATGCTGTGCGCTTCCGCTGCTATGTGCGTCCTGCTGCTCACCACCTGCTGCTGTGCTGCCCTTCCTCTGCTCGTGCAGGCAAATGGTACTGCCACGACTGCCGGAAGGGTCTGGGCAAGAAGTGAGGGCAGCGACTGGGTGCGCTCTCGGCACTGCCGTTCGGGCGGCGCAGACTCTGGCGCTGACCCCTCAACACTCTCCGGCCTGAGTACCCATGCCCACAACCTGCATTTGACACAACACATGACCGACTCTCGACTGACTGCCCGACTGACCGACGCGAGAGTGCATGTACCGTTGACTCTTGACCCTGGAATCGCATCAAACCATGTCATTGGTGACACACTGACCCTCATCATGTGGACAACACATCTGTGACCACCGTCTGCCTGCTGTCAGGCTCGACGCAGTATCAACAAACCACAGGATGCGCTCACGCGGCCACGGGGTTGAAGCAGGTCCACGTGGGCGCCTCCACCCACTCGCTTGAGCGGTTGTCGCATCTGATGCCATTACAGGGAGGCGTGATGTCACGGTATACTGCGTGTGTGGAGTGCAATCATACTCTTTGCGCGCTGCCGAGCCCGCGCACCTGCCGCGCGCGCCACCACTCTGCCGAGGTGCCATGCACGCTAAATTCCCCCGCTTGCGCCGCTTCTCCCCACATCTTCACCTCCGTCTCAATCCATTTGCGCTGCCCCCGCCGCTCAGCGCCTCGGGTTGGGTGAGAGCCCGCCCCTCCTGCCGGTCCCTGGTTCTTCGACTCTTCTTGCAGCACTGTGGCACGATGGGAGGGCTGCCGGTCCCAAAGGTGGGGCGCGAGCGAGCTTGGGCCGCCTCTTGGCAGCGGCCTAGACTGCGCGTTCTGCGGGTCGCGGAATGCCCGCGTGCGATGTGCACGATCATGTGATGCGCTCAGTTGCCGGCGGCTGCAGAAGCAGCACTGGCAGCGCCGCCACCGCCGCCTGCCGCGGCTCGCCGCTTGCCGCCGGTCGCTCCTCACTTGCCCTTCCCCGTGCCCTGCCTGCCTTGCAGCCCTACCATCTCAAGATGTTCTTCTCGAACAAGTATGTCTATGCGCAGGTGGTGCGCATGGCAGATGGCCACATTGTTGCAGCGGCCAGGTGCGTCCGAGGGCTGTCGGGTGGCCTCACGTCGCGTCTTGCTGCTGCCGCCGGTGCCTGCGTTGCTGGCCCGACGCATCCCCATGTGCTGCATTGGCCCACTCCTCCTGCGACCTCCTTCTCGCCATGCCACCCTGCAGCACACTAGAGCCAGCAGCAAAAGAGGCGCTGCAGGCAACTGGGACCACCCTGGCCTGCCAGGGCGCAGCCACCCAAATCGGGCAGACGCTGGCGCAGCGCGCGGCGGCTGCGGGCCTGCCGAGCGTGCACTGGCGGCGGCTGCACGGCGAGCGGTACCACGGCAAGCGGAAAGCGCTCATTGAGGCCATGCAGGCAGCAGGCCTGCCGCTGGTGTGAGCGGCTGCAACTGCGCCTTGGCGCTGCTGCGTGCGCAGTCCTGCGGTAAAGCGCTGCACCACGCAGCATGCGGCAGCGCTGCCCCGGCTGCTGCGCCCCTGGGAGAGCCTGGGAGACTCTGAGGCACAGCACGCCGGGCGTCCAGCCTGCCCCCTCATGCGCCTGCGCCCCCAATCCTTGCCTCCCTGCTTTGGTTGTGCTTCCCTCTGCTGCTCCATTCTCTGCTGCCCCTCTTGCTGCTCCCTATACCTCTGCTCCGTCAAACATGTGAGCAATGCAGCCTGCAACCGAGCTGTGCCAGCAAAGGAAGCCACGTGCGGCGTGGTCAGGATGCAGCGTCAGGCAAGGTACACGCACTGGTCGCGGCTTCAGGAGGGAAGCAGTGTGGGCAGTGCTATGCATGCTCCCACATGCACGTCCCTGAAGCTTACGCTGCCAGGCAGATTTTAGTAGCACCCACAACAACATACAGCACATTAGCATCGATTTGACCCCTCCGGCCTGATACATGCCTGATTTGCATTACCACACACATCAAAGCATGGCACACATCAGGAGACCCACAGAGTGGCCCTATAGACATCTTGCCAGGGCTTTGAACGTGAATTTCAGAGCACCTTGTACAAGACGCCGGCCGGGCTGCTCAAGCTTGTGGGATGCACCACAAGCCGCAGCTCCTTGTGCCTGCTGCCGCCAGTGCTGGGCCGCCGCCACCGGATGTATTGAAGGCGCCTCCAACATCTTTTGCCATTGTACTACCGCTCTCCTAGCGTCCCTCCCACCAGCTCAGCGCTGCAGGATCTGCAGCAGGGTGAGCGCTGCTTGTGACTGAGTGGGGCGTTCGCATTGGCCGCCATCAGCCCCGCGGCGTGTTCAGGGACCGAAGAAGTTGATCTCTTGCATTGATGACACGGTATAGGCGCCCAGCCAGCCCCCGCCGCCAAGCAAGCGAAGGGACCAGCCTGTTTGCCCTGAGTTGTCCCTCTCGGCCGCGCCTGCGTGCAGGCAACACTTCAAGCCGCCGCTACACCCGCGCATGCCGCCAGCAGATGCCGCGGCCGCCGCTGCCGGCGGGCCGGCAGGCGGCCAGCCGCCGCAGCAGCAGCGTGGTGGCTTCCTGCAGGGCCTGATCCGCATGGTCATGATGTGGTGGGTGGTCGGCTAAGGGAGGACAGCACCTGCTCTGAGAAGAGCGCTGTGCCAACAGCAGGCAGCCGCGTGGACATCGCCGCCGCTGCCGCAGCCGCCTGCCTGCCCAACCGCCTGCCAGCGCGACGTGCCTGCTTGTGCCCATGCCCAGCCCTCCCTCGCTCTGGCACCCCACTGCCACAGGTACATGATGAAGATGTTCACGGGCGGCGGCAACAAGGCCGCCGCGCCCGGCAGCGGCCAGGAGGCGCAGGTGGGCGGGGCGCGTCGTGGGTGGGGGGGACCGCAGCCCACGCTAGCACCACACCTCCTCTCCCCTCTGCTAACCCCGCCTTCCCGCCGCCCTCCCCCTGCAGATGCTGCTGCCGCGCCTGCCACGCGGCCATCCCCTGGACTGCCACGTCTTCCTGTCGGAGAGCCCCGACTGGGCGGCCGGTGCCACCGGCGGCACGCCCCTCTGGGTGGCGTCTGACGTGGCGCTGGCAGAGGCAGGGGTGAAGCGGGAGTTTGACTACGTGTACCACCCCTCGCCGGCGGTGCAGAACAACGGCAGCGTGTGGGTGCACGCCGTGTTCACGCCGCTCGGCGCGTCGCCAGACCCAAAGGGTGGGTGCGAGGGGGTGTAGGGAGGTGGTGGGAGCGAGGACGGGGGGAGGGCTGAGGGAGGGCTGGGAGGGGCAGGCGAGGAGGCGAGGAGGCGAGCGACGGCTTGGGCTGGGAGGCGCAGCGCTGCCCGCTGATTGTGCGCCTCACCCCTCCCCCTCCCCCTCCCCCTCCCCCTCCTTTCGCCCTCCACCGTACCACCGCAGACGAGAACCACGACCGCAGCGGCAGCTTCGCGCGCACCCACCAGCTCAACGTGTACCGCCGCAAGCGCGCCGCCAAGGAGGGGGTCAACCTGCTGTCTGGCAAAAACACGACGGGTGCGTGGGTGGAGGCATTCGTGCCACGACGTGTGGTGGCGGTGGGGGCAGGCCGGGGTGGTGGGACGTCGCAGGGAGGCGCGGAGAGGGGGTGGGCCAACAACAGAAACACACACCTACCATCAACATGCCGTGAAGCATGTACGTAGCCTGTCCCCCACCCGCCTGCGCTTGCAGACGACGCCCCCATGCCCGACGACATGGCGCACGGCAACGAAACCGTGATTGTGTCCTACCTGCGCCCCAACGTCACCATCACCATGGTGGACGACTTCAAGTGAGTGTTGTGTGCGTGTGTGCAGCGCCCACACCCTTCCCCCACCCTAGTTGACAACCTTCTTGCGCCCAGGAGGGTCCCCTCGTGGCTTGCGCTTCCTGGGTTTCCCGCCAGTGAAATGCGCGGCCATACAGCGCAGCACAGCGCAGCGCAGTTCCCACGGTCAGCCCGACGCATCCCTCCCTCGCCCACCCGCCCTCCCCGCTCCCCCTTCCCCCCCGCGCTCTTGCTGCGCAGCCGCTACAACGGGCGTGCTGTTCCGCCTCAGTACAAGGACTTGCTGGTGGCCGACGGCGGCTCGCTCACGTACCAGCCCCTCATCTGGTGGAACGACTTTTGGGTGCTTAAGGACTACACGGTGAGAAGGGGCAGTGCTTGACGCAGGTGCACACGTCTGCGCTGCGTTACAGGCACCACTGCACTGCTTTACACCGTCCCTGCATAGCCTGACACGGCGAGGTAAAAGATGCGTGATTGCGTTGTTTGCACAGCTTCGCATGAATGTATGTGTTGCACTGCGTTGCACAGCCTGACGCCGTCGGCGCCGCTGCTTCTGCTGCAGTAACAACAACAACAACAACAACAATGAGCCGCTCCCTCCCTGTCCCCGCCAGGTCCCTTTGAATGAGACCGTGTCGGAGGTGAAGCTTCACTTTGAGCTCAGCACCATCCAGGCGTGGAAGCAGATGCTGATGTCACAGGTCGGTGCAGGGTCGCAGGGAGGACCGCCGCTGCGTGCTGCCGCCGCTGCCGCCGCTGCTGCTGCTGCTGCTGCTGCTGGCACCTGGTGCAGCCCGGCACTTGGATCTGCTCACACCGGTGCCCTGATGCCTTTTCGATGTCAGATGGAGTCTTCGTTCAGCATGCAGCGCGACTGGGGCGCCATGTCCGACGGCGAGAGCGATGAGGTGCGGGGACATGAGCAGCGGTAGAGGCGTGGCAGCAGGGGGCGGGGCGTGTTGGAACGTGCGGGCAGCGGGGGCAGCTGCCAGCTGCAGGGCGCGCATGCCTGTGGGTTCTGCGACTCACAGTCGCGGCACGCTGGCCTGGCGTGGCTGCACGCTGCACCCGCGCTGCCTGCACTCACACCCACATGCTCGTCTTCCTCTGCCCTGCCCCCCCCCCCCCCCCCCCCCGCGCCCCGCCCCTGCCTGCAGGTGAAGCGCATCTTCCTGGAGGGCAACCCCTTCTTCCTGGCGCTCACCATGGCGGTGTCCCTGCTGCACTCGGGTGGGTGGGGTGGGGTGGGGTGGGTGGGCGGGTGGGGTGGGTGGGTGGGTGGGTGGGTGGGCAATTTGGCAGGCAGGCGGGTACATATGCAGAGCCAGGAGAGTCGCCGGTCATGTGCATGCGAGGCTGCCCCTGGGCACCAGCGCTGACAGGAAACACACACTCGTCCCACCCACTCTTCTCCCCGACAGTGTTCGACATGCTTGCCTTCAAGAACGACATTGGCTTCTGGAAGAACAACAAGTCGATGAAGGGGCTGTCGGGTGAGGAGCGTGGGAAGGGCGGAGGAAGGGTGGCGTCGGTGGAGGGCGGGTGTGTTGAGGGCGCCTGCCGGCTTCAGATCGGCTGCTTTGTGCCGCGCCCGGTGGCGCGCGTGCCCTGCGCCTCATCATCCCACCGTCTCCGGTCGCTGCCCTCCCCCTGCCTTCGTGCCGCGCAGCCCGCTCCATTATGATCAACGCCGGCTGCCAGCTGGTTATCTTCCTCTACCTGCTCGACAACGACACCTCAATGGTGGTGCTCTTCAGCTCGGGTGTGGGGGCGGCCATAGAGTTCTGGAAGGTGGGTGGGTTCGTGGGTGTGCGTATGGATTTGAGTATGTGTTTGCGTGGAAGCGGGCGAGTGCATGCATGCACGCGCACGTGTGCGTTTGTGGGATTGAAGGCGATGCCGAGCACGCTGTTGCAGACGCTGGTGAGACCCTGCAGCGCCTGTCGCGCTTGGCTAGAGCTCACGCTACCTCACAAGCTGGCGCTCGGCCCCCCCGCCGCCGCCGCCGCCGCCGCCCCCCCCCCCCCCCCCCCCCCCCCCCCCCCCCCACCCCACCCACCCACCCACCCCCCCCCACCCCCACACACACACACGCACACGCACACGCACACGCACACGCACACGCACGCACGCACGCACGCACGCACGCACGCACGCACGCACGCACGCACGCACGCACGCACGCACGCACGCACGCACGCGCGCGCGCGCGCGCGCCCGCCCGCCCGCCCCGCCCGCCCGCCCGCCCCGCCCGCCCGCCCCAACCCCCCCCCCCCCACCCCACCCCCCACCCCACCCCCCACCCCCCACCCCCACCACCCCCCACCCACCCCCACCCCCCCACCCAACCCACCCAACCCAACCCCAACCTCCACCCACCCATCCACACCACCACCCACACACCCCACACACACACCGCCCCACCCGCCCCCCGCTGCCTCGTGCGCCAGGTCACCAAGGCGATGGACGTCAGCGTGGTGCGCACCCGGTCTGGCCTGCCCTGGCTGTCCTTCAAGGACCGCGCCTCCTACACCTCCACCAAGACAGACCAGTACGACGCTGGTGCGTAGGGATGGAGAGGGGAGCAGGCACACCGGCTGTGTGTGGACAGCGGCTGGGGCCAGGGAGGTGCGCGGGGGCAGAGCCTGGGAGCGCTGCTGGTGTTGCAGCTTGCAGAGCCGGTGCGCGACTCCTGCTCCCGCTGCCTGGCCTCGTCTTCTGCCGGTCTTTGGTTGCGCCTGTTGATGACATCAACCCTTCTGGCACAGCAATGCCTCCCATGCAGCCCTCCCCGCCGTGCCTGCTACCCCCTCTGGTCGCCTGGCACTCGTGCCGTGCTCTCACACCCACTCGCATCATCTCAACACCTCCCTCCCTGCAGAGGCCATGCGCTACCTGTCGTACGCGGTGTACCCCCTCATTGGCGGCTATGCAATCTATGCCCTCATGTACCAGACGCACAAGTCCTGGTGGGTTGGTGGGCAGGGGTGGCGACGCACCGCTGCGCCAGCGCCGTGCTTGCAGCGCGTGTGCGTGCGCGCCCTCTCTTTGTCACCCAGCCTTTTCCAGCGAGAAGGGTGCGTTGGTGTAGTGTGCAATGCGAGAGTGGACGCTGCCGCGCAGCACAAACATTTCCAGTGCTCCCTCCCCTCGCTTGTCCCTCCCCCAAGGTACTCTTGGGTCCTCAACTCGCTGGTGGGCGCTGTCTACGCCTTCGGCTTCATCCTCATGTAAGGGCTGCGAGGATGGGACGGCGGCGGCGTGCGCTGAGGCAGACGAGAGCAGCGCAAAGCCAACCTGCATCTGCGCTGCCACATCGCCCTGCAGGTGCGCTTCATCCCCCCTGCAGGTGCCTCCTCCCCCAGCCAACCCACCCATTCCCTGCACCCACCCCACCCTGCAGGTGCCCCCAGCTCTACCTCAACTACAAGCTGAAAAGCGTGGCACACCTGCCTTGGTGAGGGGACAGTGGCGTGGAGCAGCAGCAGTGGCGGCGGCAGCGGGTTGCCAGGCGCCTGCTTTGCGGTCTGCTGCCCTCTTCACCAAATCCCTCGTCTCACGCGTGTCTGCAGGCGCCAGATGAGCTACAAGTTCCTTAACACAGTGAGCAGGAGGGCCAGGGGCGTGGGGAATGAGTGCGCCTGCCTGCGCGTACCGCCCGGCGGCCGACGACGCCTTCACCTACGCCTGCTCCGTTAGGGCATTGTGCATCGCCGGTGTCTCACTCTCCTGCACCTGCCTACCCCCCCCCACCCCACCCCACCCCCCACCCCCCCGCCCCCCCTTCCTTTGTTCAGATTTTGGACGATCTGTTCGCCTTCGTGATCAAGATGCCTCTCCTGCATCGCCTGTCAGGTGCGCTGACATGGGCCGCGGTCAGACTGCGTTCCGAGGCGGCCGCTGCTCGACATGTCCCTGCCTCCTTTGACATACCCCTGCAGTCTTCCGTGATGACGTGGTTCTCCTTATTTTCATCTTTGGCATACCCCTGCAGTCTTCCGCGATGACGTGGTTTTCCTTATCTTCATCTACCAGCGCTGGATCTACCGGGTGGACAAGACGCGCGTCAACGAGTTCGGGTGGGTTGGCCGCTGGTTGTGCAGTGCGCGCATGCGGTGGGAGCCCGCGCGAAGGGTGGCTGGGGGGGGGGGGGGGGGGGGAGAGGGGGCTTTGTGTGCTGCTGAGTACACTGTGTGGCCTCATCTGACCGCCGGCATGCTGCTCTCTCACCCCTATACCTGTGCAGATACGCTGGGGAGAATCCCGAAGGCGAGGAGGAGAAGGAGGGCGAGTCAAAAGAGGAGAAGAGCGACGGCAAGAAGGGGGAGGGCAGCAAGGCGACCCGCAAGGCGGCTGGCGCGGCGGGCATCTCACGCGGCACAGAAATAAAGGAGGAAGAGACAGAGGAGGAGACGGAGGAGGAGGAGGAGGAGGAGGCGACAGAGGGGAAGAAGGACAAGTGAGCACAGGCGCGCGCCGACGGCTTGGGCCACGGCGCCAGCCTTGCGGCGTCGCACTGCACCTGGTCTGGCGCACCCCTCTCCTCCACCTGCTGTTGCCCTCTCAACGCATGCTGCGGCCATCTCTCTTGCTTTCTGCTATCCTCCTTCTTCTGCTCTTTCAAGACGGTCCTCTGCTTTTGCGCTGTGCTGCGTCTCTGCTTTTGGCACCGTGTGCTCGCAAAACCACCACGCCGAGTACCCGCAGTACAACTTTGTAAGGCACTTGAGCAGTGCTGGCAAGAGGGCGGTGCGCAACTGGCCACTTCCAGGCGAATGTGACGAGCAGGCCAATCTGAAAGGACGCATCGGGAGGGCAGCCCTTTGCTTCTGCAGCGCCTGCAGAGCAGCAATCCAGCCGTGCTGAAGGCGGTTGCAGCCGGTGTGACGAATGTGGCAAGCACCGATGCTGGCGCTGCAGCGCTGGTCGGTAAGGGCGCCGTTGCTGCCCTGGTCCGCTCGTTGCTCTGGCCCACTTGCAGCAGTGGCCCTGTGTTGCGCATGGTTGCAATGATGTGCATGCTCTGGAATGGAAAGCGGCCAGGCTGCAGGACGCTCCACAAAGGCCAGGAGCCACGCCTTGCATCACACGACGCTGTCGGGCGTCTGCTCTGCGTGCTGAGCCCGGCTGGCAGCCCTGCCGTCCAGCCGTGCCCGTCCATGCGAGCCGGCGCGCTTTTGTCGTCCCGTGTGTTCGCGTGCACTGCCGGGCGATTTGCGAGCAGCGCAGCGAGCCACCCCACTGGTCGTTGCATCCCGGTTGCGCCATGTCCACACCCACAAGAAGAGGGCAGCAGCCCCCTCACGCTTGGGTAGCGGTGCAGCAGCCGTCGCGCTTCAGCAAGGACGTCGAAGCGCCGTCGCGCCCAGTCTCGCGCACAACCTCCCGCGTCGACCCGCCGCCGCCGCCGCTCTCCCCACGCACCAAGCGGTGGCTGATTGTGGCCAGCGTTGTGCTCGTGGCATGCGTAGCGACGGGCGTGGCGGTGGGGGTAGTAGGTGGCCTCAAGGCTTCCAAGGATGGCAGCAGCAGCGGTGACGGCGCCATCGCGAGCGGCAATGCCGCGCCCAGCCCTTCTCTCAGCCCCAAGCCCAGCCCCGCTGCCGCCACGCCTGCCGCAAAGCCCACGCCTGCCGCAAACGCAGCAGACGCGGGTGCGCAGCCTGCAGTGCTCCCACCGCTAAACGCTGCCACCCCTGCGCCGGCGCCTGCAGCAGCGGCAGGAGCAGCAGCAGCAGCAGGCGGCCCCGTCAACTTCACCACCGCCACCCCTCCCTTCCTTGTGCCTGGCGGCTACAAGGCGGTGTGGTGGGACGAGTTCGACTCTGCAGGTAGAGGGGATGGTAGAGGGTTGGGTTTGCGCGCAGTGCAGTATGTGTACTTTGCAGGATGTGTGCAGTCTGAGATGGAGTGCTGAGTTTGATCGCAACACCCTCCTCCCCTTGCTCTTCCGCGATTGTTGATGCCCGCAGCCACGACAAAGACGCTGTGGGCGGCAGAGGCGGGCAAGCCACCCGTGGCGGCAGAGGGACTCCAAGTGAGGGGCAACGTGGTCTGGGAGGCAGCAGCAGAGGATGCACAAGGTGCGCAGCAATGAGTAGTTCTCTCGCTGCCCCCCTTCCCCCTCTCCCAACCCTGCCTGCAGATCTACACCGCCACACCTGCCAACCTTGCCGTTGCCGGCGGCAACGCCACCCTCACGGCCGTCAAGGCAAGCCAGGCGGCAGGGGCATGCTGCTTGCAGTTGGTGGGAGGCCATCCGGGGGCAGCAGAACGCAGTGCAGGTCTGCAACGCAGGTGTGTGCACCTGCTTCTGCTGCTATTGCACACGCCCAGCAAACACGCCTGCCATGCCACCTGCCTCTGCGCAGGACCCCAGCAGTGCCTGGACCTCTGCCCGCCTGAACTCCAAGATCAGCGGCGCGTGGTGCCCAGCCATGAAGGTGGGTGGGGGTGCAGGAGGGGGGGCAGCTGCGGGTAGGGACTGGGGAGATGCAGAGGTGGAGCAACAGAAGCGCTGCTGCGCTGGCTTGCCGGCGGGCTGCCCCTGCGTTGCCCCTCACCAGCACATCCCCTCTGCCTACCCCCCACGCTGGCCAGCTCCCCGATGGCAGCAAAGTGAAGAGCGTGCACATCGCGGCGCGCATCAAGGCGCCACCGTCCGGCACCGGCCTGGCCGCCTCGCTCACCATGCGCCCGGTGTAACAAAAGTACGGGCCCTGGCCCGCCTCTGGCGAGATTGACATCTTCGGGGCGGCGAACAACATGTCGACGGTGGTGCAGGCGCTGCACTACGGCGGCGCCTGTGAGCTGGGAGGGGGAGGGGGGCTGTGAGGGGGAGACTGGCAACGCTGGCGGGTGGGTGAATGGAAGGTGCACGGCTTGGGAAGGACATCTGCTGCATTGCCCCTCTAGCGCCAGCCTCTCTTCCTGGCACTCTCCCAACCCTCCGCCGCCCGCCCACCCACCCGCCCACCGGCCCTGGCAGGGCCCGCCAACGAGAAGACCGAGGGCAAGGCGCAGCTGCCGGGCGGTGCACCCTTCTCCGCCGACTTCCACCTGTTCCAGCTGGACTGGACACGGGACCGGCTGACACGTGCGTGGCTGCAGCCCAACTGACACTGGTCCGGCCAGCATGAGTGTTGCTGGTCTGGACATGGCTGCAGTACGGGATTGGGCAGCAGGTGCTGTGCTTCTGCAGGCCTGCCTGCCTGCCAACCGACAACGCAATGCCTTGATCCCCCCTGTGCGTACCTCGTCCCTTACTTCTGCCAGTCAAGCTGGACGGTGCAGAGAAGCTCAAGTTTGAGTCATGGTGGACCTCAGCTCCCGGCGCCCAGCACCCTGCGCCCTTCGACCAGCCCTTCTCCCTCATACTGTGAGCGGGCTTGGCGGTGGGGTGGGGAAGGGGGGAGGGGATGAGGGGGGAGCGGAACTGGGTTGGTGGTGCGGCGGCTGAGAGGGATTGCTTGACTCGTTGAGTGGTGACTGAGGCGTGCGCCTGCATGTCCATCAACCTCCCAGCTGCTGGCTCCTGCAGCTACCTCGCCCACACCCGGGTCTGCCCCCACGCCTCCGCCTCCTTCCCACCCCTCCCCTTGCAGGAGCCAGGCCGTCGGCGGCGACTGGCCTGGGCCGCCCACCGCCGCCACCCCTCCGAGCGCCAGCATGCTCGTGAACTACGTGAGGGTGATGGTCAAGCTGGGGGAGCCGGGCCAGGACGACGACAGCTGAGAGCAGACCTTGCACCAAACAGCATTGCACTTCTCCCCTTAAAATTGTACTTATTCTTGCTTGCTTCCCTGCTTCCTGAGCCTGCCCCGGGACCGCTCCCTGTCTGACCATCATCTTGCCTTACCTGCCTGCAACCTAGTCACATACCACCCGACTGAGTCAAATAGACACCTTTCCTTGCCGTCCTCACTCCCCCGTTCTGTACCTACCTCCTCCACTCCTTGACTACCGGCTTGCCATGCACCTGCTCCCTGCTGAGCCGCCTCCAGTCCTTGACCACTAGCACTTGCGCCAGCGCCTGCTCCCTGCTGAGCCGCTGTAACAACCTGAGCCCTGCTGCGGAGCTGGCTATGTACGCCAATGCTGTGCTGCCAGTGCTGGAAGGGGCCCTGCCGTGGTAGGGCATGCTCCGCTAGTACATGCTGTGCCTGGCTGTCCCTACAAGCAGAATCTCTCAGTATCCCCCATATATTTACAGCGTACAATTTACAGTGTGCTTTTAACTGTGAAAGAATGCAGTGTCAATGCAGATTGCGGAAGAAAGGGGATCAGACGATGCGCAGGCTAGGCAGCATGCCTCGGCAGCGGACAACGCGACGCGCGGACATGGGAAGCGAGGGCAGGTCTGCGGGCTGTGCACTGGATGTGTCATTGTGCATTGAAACGGGCACCAGTGAAGTGAGTGGGATTGTTCGGAATGATTGCGATCGCAAGCCACCCGCGGCGTGATACGGGGGTGGGCACTTAGGTGGCCACTCAATGGCCGCGGTGCAAGCGTGTGAGGCCTGATCGAGACGGAATGCCGGCAGCCGCGCCAGCAGTCGCCGACGGCGCTGGAGCGTGTTATGCAGCGCACCCAGTGTGGCTGGTCAACACGGTAACGCACAAAACAAACGCCTTTTTCAGCTTCAGCTATCTTCAAAGCTCGGCAGCTGATGCCGCTGTCGCCGCCCGCTGGCACGCTGGGCATGCTGTGCACGACCCCGCCAACACATACCCGACTAACACGGCCAACACTGTCGGCGGGATGAGGCGCAGATCTGAGGCGCCAGGCTGCTGCGAAGCCCTGTTCGTGAGCCTGGGTGCGCACAAGCAGGCGAGCCAGGGTTGGGACGTTCAGGTGCACTCTGATGACCAGCAGCAGGCCTTGCACGGCTGCTGCCGCTGGCCACTCGTCCCCATCAATTTACCACCCTCTCCTCCCCTCCCAACAGCGCAAGAACTCTCCTGCAATGTTCATGACGCTGCTACTGAGAGTCGATGCCGACCTCGCAGCGGCCACCCGCGCCCTGCCCACCGGCGCCGGCGCCGGCGGCGCCGGCAGCGCCGCCCGCTGGAGCCTAAACGGCGGCTTCGACGTGATAATCGTGCGCAGACCAAACGAGCTTGACGGGGCACTGAAGGAGCTGCGCACGGCTGCAGTGCATGCTGGTCACACTATGGGCATCGACCTGGAGTGGCGGCCGGACTTCCAGGTGTGAGTCAGTCCCAGGGTGCATGAGCGTTGTGCGCCCAGTTGCAACCAGTGGTAGGCGTACAGTTGCTGCAACCGTTCGTGTCCACCGGTTCAGCCTCCCCGCCAGCAGGCTGAGCAGTCGCAGAGGGCCTGTAAACAACCGCAGCCTCACCACCCTGGCCTCCCCCTGCCTTCCACCGACGTCTACAGCCCGGCAGCAACAACCCGGCGGCCCTGATCCAACTGGCGGCCGGTAAGGTGTGCCTGCTGCTGCAGACCACATTCCTGGGCTTCCCCGACGTGCTGCGCCGCTTCCTCAGGCGAGTGGGAGGGTGTGCTGCATTCGGGTGCATGGTCAGGATAGGCAGGGTAGGTGGTGACAGCGAAACGACCGCATGTCTAGCGCAGGCCACCCACCCACCCACCCACCCACCCACTCACCCACCCACCCACTTCCCACCTCCCACACGCTGCAGGGACCCCAACTACACGTTTGTGGGCTGCAACTGGCTCAGCGCCGACGAGGCCAAGTTCCAGCGCTCCTTCGGCTTTGGGCGCTACGACTTCGGGCACTTTGACGATCTCAAGGACCTGGTGGCGCGCTCGCGCTTCAGCGTGCCCTCGACTGGTGGGTGGACGGGAAGATGCGTGAGCAGACGGGGTGATGCCAGCAGGAGGTGGCAGATCAGGACAATGCGGCCTATCCGTTGATCATGCTGAGGCACCTGGCAGTGCCCTCGATTGCAGGTGTGGGCGCGCTGGCGCAAAGCTTGCTGGGCGTCATGCTGCCCAAGGACAAGCAGGTGAGGCTGGTGCTGTGGGTGGTGTGGTGCAGGGGCTAAAGAAAGCAAGCCCACCACCTCTCATCGCATTCCTGGCATGCAGCTGCTCCTCAGCCCTCCTCTCCCTGCAAAAACCCGGCGCCGCGTGTGTCGCCCTCCCCGCTCCCCCCCTGCCCCCCGCACACGCAGGTCACCCTCTCCGACTGGTCGGCCCCCGACCTCACCCCCACCCAGATCCAGTACGCTGCGCTGGATGCGCTGGCGGTGCACCGCATCCACCGCGCCCTTGCCAACGCGGGGCTCGTTTGAGAGGTCCATGTAGATGAGCGGGACGCAAGCGCCTGCAGGGCCGAGTGTGCGCTACTGCCCTGCCTGCTCTGCCAGCCCTCTGCCCTCTGCTGCACACCTCGTCCCGCGCGCCGCGCTCGACTAGCAATCCTGAATCCCCTTTCCTCCTCCACCGCACTCCCTAACTGTTGCTGTTGAAGAGATATGTTGCAAGCCGAAGCGGAACGCAACGCAAAGGGTAACCAACAGATGGCAGCAAATAGATGAGCGGGAGAAGCGGGAGAACGCAGGAGCAGAGGCACGCAACAAGGGAACGGTTGCAGCACCAGTACGGAAGTCGGAGCAGAGAAGATGGAGGGTGGGAAGGAGTGGGGAGAGCAGCAGCGGGCGTGCGGCGTGGCGACAACGGCGACCCACCTGCCAGCCAGGTGCCCGCACTAGTCGGCGCAGCGCACGCTGCCGGCCCCTCACGCCACCCGCTGGATGTCTGCCCCGGGGTTCTTGGTCAGGTATGCCTCCTCCATCTCAACCAGCTGGTGCGCAGGGGGAGGGAGCGCAGGCGGGTCGGCAGGGCCAGCAGCGCACGGCTGGGCACCAGCGACGGGGCAGCAGGCCCGCCCCAGCTTCGCCTACCACCACACCCCCCTCCCACGGCCCAACAGCGGTTGCGTCGCACCTGCTGCTTCACCGTTGCCAGCACGTCGGGCTCCATGCGGTCGTGGAACAGCGTGCCGTCCAGGTGGTCGTACTCGTGCTGGAAGATGCGCGCGGGGAAGCCGCTGCACAGCAGGGCGAGCGGGCGGGCGGGCGGGCGGGCGGGCGGTCTGGAGTGCGGCGCAGGTACGGGGCGCCAGGCAGCCGGCAGGGCGGCGATACCGGCTGCGCCTCTGCAGCTGGCAGCCTGGCGCCGCAACTCGACAGCCACCGCGGCATGCAGCCAGCCTGGGCAGCAGCCAGTGTCCGGGGTCTCGACAGCCACCGCGGCAAGCAGCAGCAGCAGCAGCAGCAGCGGCCCAGGCAGCAGCCCTCTCACGTCAGCGACAGCGTGAACTTGCGGCCCTGCAGGTCCTGCGCCTTGATCCTGACCTTGGAGGGGCGCTGCGGCGGCAGGGGCAGCAGGGGGTGTGAGCAGGGGGGGGGGGGAGGGCAGACCAGCATTTGAAATGCCATGGTAGGTGGGAGGGCCTCTCGGGGAATGGCTGCGTGGTGCACGCACAACTGCCCTCCACTCAAAGCTGACCATCACCCTGTGTTTCCGGTTCAAAGGTCCCCGACCGGCACCCACCCACCCACCCACCTCTACGTCGGCGTAGATGGTGGGGAAGGAGAGGCACCCCTCCTCAAAAAGGTTGCGGGACTTCCCCGTGTTGACAATTTGGGGGTTGACCAGCACGATCTGAGGAGTGCAGGGGCGCCAGGGAGGCAGGACGGGTGAGCGGCAGCAGGCAGGCGGCGGGCACCCGCGCCAGGCATGCGAGCAGCTGCCGAATGGCTGCGTTCCCATCACCAAACTCACGTCCCCGTCACCCCTCTCACCTCCTCTCCCTTGTCCTTCTCCCCCGTTTCGTTGAACACCATGAGCCGCACGTTCACGCCAACCTGCGGCGCCGCCAGACCCACGCCGTCGTCCCTGCGGCGGCGGCAGGGCCCACAGGGGGTTGTGAGATGCGCGCTGGCCATACACGCGCTGGATTGGGGCAGCTCAAACAACCTTGCCACTCCCTCGCGCCCTGCTTCCTCAGGCTCTATCAGTAGGAACACACCGCCCACTGACTGGTACATGACCTCGAACATCTCCTCTGCCAGGCGGCGCAGCGAGTCGTCAAACACGCCTATGCGCACGTTCACCGCACGCAGCCGCGGGTCGGGATACGGCAGCACCGCTAGCGGCGACTGCCACTCCAGCTTCGTGACTGCAGGGAACGGGAGGCGCGGCGAGAGGGGAGGGCGTGGGGATATGCACGCGCAGGCGGCGCCGCCTGCTCGCCGCCACCGCCGCCCGTCCAGCAGCCCCCGCATTTGCGCTCACCTAGCGGCGCACTGATGTCCTCCTCGACGTCCTCCGCACGCATGTCTGCCAGCAGGTCCTGCAGCCGGTTGCGAGCCCGCGCTGCTTGGGCCGCCCCTCGCTCCGCCGACTGCTGCCGCTGCGCCGTGGGCCAGGGCGCCCAAGAGCCTGCCAATGTGCTACTGCACCGTGCTAGCGCTGGCCGCGCCACGGCACGGAGACAAGGTGCAGACACCGCTGCCGCCGACATGTTGCAGCGGCTGAGGGTGCAGAGCATGAAGCAATTGGCGGGCCGTGGACTGAAATGCTGGTGCCAGCACCAGCGGCGGCGCGCTGCCGCCAGCCGCTGAGTGTGGCGGCGGCACTCCCTACATGATGCCTCCGTCTTGCAAGGATCCACATGCAGTTGAAACTGAAGTTTGCAGCAGGGCAGTTACAGGGGTGTTTGGATAGCTGCATTTAGCAGACTAACGAGGGGACACGCACAGTGGCGTCACTGGTGTCCGCCGCAAGGACGACACACCTATAGACGCTGTGGACAACTATTATAGTGCCGCGTTGTGATGCAGCGCGACAGTGCTGGAGAACGTTCCTTAGCCGTACAAACATCAACACGAGCAGGCCCTCCGCAGCTGTGCTAACCTAACCATCTGCCGGCGATTGTCGGGCTCACGCCTTGCTCACGTTTCAGACTGCCTCATAGTGTTGCCAGCAGCATTCAACGCTGCGAGTCGCAGAACAGGGGTGGAGGCAGAAAAACAAAAGGAGTGACGTCATGCACGTCGCGCAGCTGCTCACTGCAGGCCATTGCCCTGCGCCGCTGTGCCCCCCCACTACACTGCGGGCCGCTTGCGCTGGCTGCGCACAGCGCCGCCGGCCCAGCTCGCTACACCTCTGCGCCCGCCGCCGCCGGCCCGTAGATGGCCAGGAAGGTGCGGCCGTAGCGGCGGTCGCGCAGCTTGTGCAGCGGGCCCAGCGTGGGGCGCACCAGCGCCGCCAGCTTCTTGGGGTACTCCACAATGACGATCGACTCCTGCGAGGTGAGCCGGTGGGTGGGTGGGTGAACAGGGTGAACAGGGTGAACAGGGTGAACAGGGTGGGGAGTTGGTGTGTGCGCAAGATAGACCGGGGCAAGGGGCTGCGAACATGCATCCTGGCGACAAAGGCACCCCTTCCTCCGCCATCAACACGCAGCGCGCACCTCGTGCAGCAGCGGCGACACCTCCACCAGGTCGTACAGCTCGTTGTAATCGACCAGCTCATAGGGGGGGCACACTGCAGGGGGCAGAGAGGGAGGCCACGAGCGATTGATGTCACTCTGAAGAGGGTTGGCGCAGGCGGTACTGGGCAGGGAGGCTACCGCACAGGTGGTGCAGGCCTGCGGTTCCAGGCCCAAGCGCAGCAGCCCCTCCCCGGTGCTGCAGTACCTGACATGAAGTCAAAGGCGCCGCCAGCAAAGCGGTTGAGGGATGCCGCGCGGCGGAGGAAGTCCTCGGCTTTCTGAAAGGGGTTGCAGAGGGATGGGAGGGGACCATTGGGGAGGGCTGAGCACAAGGGCACAGAATCCAGTGGCGGCATTCCATGCTGGGTCCAACCCCAAGCGCCTCCCAACCCTCCCCCCCCCCCCCTTACACAGCACCCTCCCACGCACCCCCGTGTGTACCACCGCTGCGCTCTCCACCTCGCACGTCTCCAGGTTGTGGTTCAGGCAGTTGCTGACCACCCAGGGGCTGCGAGCAGGAGCGGGGAGCAGTGGTTTGAAGGTTGCACGCATGTGGCAGGCGGTGTGCCCGGTGGCAACGGAGGGCAGCAGGGCACAGCTGCCCTGCCGAGTGCGCATGCCCACTGCTGGCCCCTACTACCGCTGCCCTTCACCAGCCTGATCAGCCTGGCCGTGCCGCTTGCTGCCCCTCTCCCCCTCACCTCATCTCCACAAAGTGGCACTCCCCCACGCCGCGTGACAGCGCCTCAATGCCCACTGCTCCCGTCCCCGCAAACAGGTCCAGCCACCTGTGGGTCGAAAGGAGGCAGGGTTGTGCGCAGGAGTGAGCACACTTAGCGTTTGGCGGTGACGGTGACGGTGGCAGCGGCAGCGGCAGCAGCAGGCCAGCAGGCTGCGGCGGCGCCAGCGGCACAAGTGGCAAGCAGGCGACGGCGGCAGCAGCTGCGGCTGCGGCGGCGCACCGCGTCTCCGCTGGCAGCCCGCTTGCGCAGCCGTAGAGGGACATGACCATGTTAAACACAGCGTTGCGCACCATCTCCATCATGGGGCGGGTCTGTGCAGCAAGAATGAGTAAGAGGCAGAGCACGCGATTCATGCAAGGTGTCCTACAGAGCCAGCGGGAAGTGTTGCGGCGTCTTCACCAAAAAGAAAACAGTCAGCTAAGGTGGTAGTCAGCACGTACCAACAGGCCCGGTGCAGGCACGCCGCAGCCGCTGCAGCTTTGACAACGCCACAGCACCCAGGGCGAAGGTGGCGCACCTGGTCACCCTGCGGCGAGCGCAGCCGCCGCCCCGCTGCTGTGCCCGAAATGATGCGCAGCTGCTCATGGGTCTTGAGCCGCGCCGCCGCCTTCTTCATTGCTGCAGGCTTCAGCTTTGCTTTTTCTGCAGGACGTGGTTGAGGGGGAGGGAAGGATGGTCGTGCGTGCATTTGCGCAGGACACAGAGCTTTGACCTTGGCAGGCTGCATAGAGAGGGGGAGAGGGTGGCTCGGCAGCCATGGCAGCAGCATGGCAGGTGCTCGGTCCAGATGCTCTGCTGCACGCCCGCCCGCTTCACAGCAACACACCTTTGTCTGCCTCGCGCTGCTCTTCCTCCAGGCGGCGCAGCATGTGGCGCGGCAGGCTGGCAATCAGCTGCTGCTCTGCGGTGCGCAGCACCCGGCTGTTGAACGTCGGTGGGGTGGCGACGGCACCTTTCCCGCCGCTGCCGCTGCCGCCGCCGCTGCTGCTGCTGCTGGGTGCCGCTGCGTCCCACTCCTCGTCCAGCCAGGCATCGTCGTACTCCCCCTCTGAAAACTGCTGCACCTCGCTGCGCCCGCCTGCCACCACCTCCACGCTCCACCCGCCGCTGCTGTCTTCGTCGCTGGTGGCACCGTCGTCCTCCGCCGCATCCACCGACCACCCGCGACCGTCAGCACCCAGCAGGTCGCCCATCTCCTCTAGCGCCTCCACGTTCCAGCCCGACTCGATGTTGAAGATCTCCACGTCCTCTGCCTGCCTGTTGCCGCCGCCGCGTTGCCGCCGGCCGCCGCCGCCGCCACCGCCACCGCGAGCTGTGGGGAGGGGGGAGCGGAAATGCGCGCCGCACGTTCATAATGCTGGTGATCTGCTTCAGGCAACTGCTCGGCGCAAGGGCAGGGCAAATGCGCGGCATGAGCGCGCGGCGACTAGCGCGCATCCCGCACCTTGGCAGCGGGTTGCATGGCGAGCGCTGGTCACTTGAGGCCGGCAGCGCCCGGCGACTGCGGCTTGCGCCGCGCAGGCCCCGGACATGGGAAGAGACGCCTGGAGGAGAGGGGTAACGCTTTGGCTGAGCTTCGAGTATAATTGTGTGAGGCTAAGTAACGTCGCCAGACAACCAGCAGGCCGCATGCATGGTGCTACCATGAGCGACGGAGCGGCGCCGACGGCCAGCGTGCACGCCCGGCCCAGGGCCTGCGCAAGGCATTCCCACTGCTGATGACCTTGCCCTTTTCCCCTGCCATTGCTATGCAAACTGTTGTTACAGAGGAGAAAAATAGGGGGAGCACCGGCGCAGGGGATACAAAAGGCGCGTTGGGCGGAGGAGCAGGGCGCAGCGAGTGAGCATAGGGGCACGGCCGCGGTTTGGCAACCCTCACGATGCACGAGGGGCAAGTTCGAGAGATCGGAGACGAAGCGAGGGGGAGTGTCCTCTTATAACAAGCAGCAGTGAGTAAACCATGGCGACCTGCGGGGTGTTGGGTGCTGTGTCTGTCATCATGAGGTGGGCGCACGCCTAGAGGGGGCGGCGCTGCGACGCAGGGGGCCTTGAGAAGAGGCTGCTAGTCTAGGCTTAGTCGCTGTTGGCTGCCAGCAAGCGGGCATGAAATGGGGTGCAAGAGGGAGCACAGAGGTTGGAGAAACACAGAGACAAGGGCAAACGCGAAGAGGGACACACAAAGGGGTGACAACACAACGGGGGGGGGGGACCGCGCCAACGTGCATCTTATCTTCATCACGAGGCGCGGGGCTGCGCGCACGCACGTCGACGGAACCATCCCACGTTGTCTACTCCTCTGCTTGCGCGCCGCCTGTGGGCGCGTCGGCAGGCTCGGCGCCGGCGCCGGCGCCGCCCTCTGCCCGCTCCAAGAAGCGGTGGATGGGCAGGGGGTCGGCGACGGCGCCGCTCTCCGCCAGCGTGTACACCAGGGGCATCAGCTCTGGGTCCTCTGCAGGGAGTGGAGGGGGGCCGCCAGGGGGTCTCTGTGTGAAAACACGCAGCGAGGATTGTGGACATACATTAGGCGTAACTTAAATACAACATTACTCCATTACAACATACTAGCCGCCGCGCCCGCCCCTCCCGCGCAAGGCACTGCCACAGCCCAGCCCCAGGTCTGCGGCGGTCCCGCGCAGCAGGGGCCGCCAGCTGGTACGGGGCGCTTGCCTGAAGGGAACTTGGAGGCCTTGAAGTGCTCCACCAGCAGGTCCCGCCCCTGCACGCGCCCGTACGTCACCTCGCACACCTGCGGGGAGAGGGGGAGAAGGGGGCCCGCAGGGGGAGGGCGGTGGGTGCCAGGCTGGAGTGTGGGCGGGAGCCAGTTGCAGCTGTTAGGTTCCTCCTACATGTGCTTTTGTGCACAGAGGCTGCATTCCTGGCAGCACTTGGAATGGCACTGGCGCCCTCCCTCCGCCGCTCGACAACACTAACAACCAAGACAGCCGCAGTGGCACAGCCGCGTGTGCAGCGGCCCAGGCGCACGCACCTTGCGGCTGTTGTACTCCTCCCAGCGCTTGGCGTGGTACTGCCGGTACAGACGAGCGGCCGCGGCAGACGTGGTGAAGTTGACGAAGCAGTACCCTGGGGTGGGGTGGGGTGGGTGGGGTGGGTGGGGTGGTGGGGTTGGTGGGTGGTGGTGGGCACAAGGCTGGCGACGGGTTCATCAAGACCAAGTTGGTGACGTGGCTGAGCAGCGGTCGGAAGCGCATGCACGAGCCCTGCCACGAAGGCTGCAAGGCGCGCACTGACGCCATTGGAATGGCGTGTCACTGGTGGAAGCTGCGGCAGACGCAGCGCTTGCATACAGCTGCGCCCTGCTCGCCCAGGCTGCGGAAGTCGACAGGCAGCTCTGCAGCGCCCTCTGCCACAGCAGCACTGTGGTACACAAGGACGAGCAAACCCCTCACCCAGGTTGCACTTGTTGCGGAAGTCGATGGGGAGGTAGAAGAAGTCGAAGGTGCCGCTGAAGCCGCTCTTCTGCAGCACAGACAGCATCATGGCCTGGCCAGGGGCGGGGGAGGGCGGGGAATGAGGCTTCGGGATGAGGGCGCCACATGCCGACGGACCGTCCGTGGCATGCAGGGCATGGCATGCAGGGCCACCCAAGGCTCAAGCAATCAGCCACCGCCCCACTGCTCCTCCACATTCTGCTGCAGATGCTCAATCGTAGGCACGCTCGCTCTCCCGCTCCTCCCACCCCTCTTTCCTCTCCCTCCACCCCTTGTACCGCTCCCCCCACCCGTCTCCCCCCACCCGTGCCTCGCCACCCACCGGCACCCACCTGCGTGTACCTGGCCGGAGGGGAGGGAGGCAGGAAGGGAAGGAGTCATGCGGCAGACAGGCTGGGCTGGGGTGGCGGCGGCCACCGGCAGGCAGCAGCTTCGCCAAAGAAATACGCGCACCGCATCCGACAAGCAACCATTGCTGGACTGCAACGCACTTGTTGGGAATGTTGCGGATCATGAGGGTGCAGCGCGCGTCGGGGCCGCCAGCCTCGGCCTCTTCAAGGCTGAACTGGAACTGCAGGGGGCGGGGGGCCGCGATGGGGGGGGGGACTGAGGGATGGCCTAGAGGCCAGTGCCGCAGCGGTGTGGTGGGAGCCTGCATGTTGCAGCGGTGCTGCGCAAGCACAGTAGCAGCTGCGTCGCAAGGCTTGCACAAAAGCATCCAGGCTTACGTCGGATGGGTCGTAGGCGCCGCCCGCGCGGTGCGAGCGCGCGATGCGCGCCGACGCCCGCCCCTCTGCCCGCCCGACGTTGCGCTCGCTGCCGCTGTCGGACCGCGGCGCCGGCGGCGGCGCCACTTGCTGCTGCGCCTGCTGCGGGTGCTGCTGCGCCTGCTGCTGCGCCAGCGACATGCCTGCCATGCGGTGCACGTAGTCCTGCTGGTGGGCCGGCGGCGGCATGCTGAAGCCTCCGCCGTGTTGCATGTACTCGCCGCTGTGCGCGTGGTGCAGCATGGGCGGCGGCGCTAGGTAGACCATCCCTGGGGGAGGGCTGCCGGGCATGCCTGCAGTGGGAGGAGGGCGGGGGATGGGAGGGCAGCAGTTCAGGGGTAGGCTGGCGTGGCAAGCTGGTGCAGCAAGGCAGCAGGGGTGAGCGGTGCTGCGCGCGAAGGAGGGGGCGTGCGGCCGTGCCACGGGGCAAGGGGCTGCACAGGCAGTTGGGCTTCACGGCACACCACGACCGCCACGGTGCGCTCAGCACCCACCTGGCGGGCTGCAGCCGTAGGGCGGCGAGGCGCCGTAGAGCGGGGGGGATGCGCCGTAGGGGGGAGGGCTGCCGCCATACATGTGACGGCTGGTGGGGCTGCCAGGGTCGCCCAGGGCGTGCTGCAGCGGCACACTGATGAAGCCGGTGGGCAGCGGCGGGGAGCCTCCGTTGGGGAAGACTGCACCGGGGTGGTGGGGAGGGGAGGGTAGAGGGGGGCAAGGGGCACCCTGGGGTGAGCAGGGGCTGAGGCAACACCCGCGAGATGCAAGCGGTAACGCATGTATCCAAAGGTGGGGGTGTGGGGGTCCCAACGCTCAGCCTGCAGCCCAGCAGAGCCTCGCACACGCGGCCGGGACTTCCGCTGCCCGGCGCCCGGCGCCCTTCACCTGCAGGCGGCGACGCAGAACGCTCCATCGCGCCGTCGTGGTGAGGCACGGGGTGGTGGTGGTGGGGGTGATAGGAGTGTGTGGGGTGGCGGTGGTATACCGGGTAGGCACCTGGTGGCACGCCCCAGCCGTAAGCAGGCATCATGCCTGCAGGGGAGGCAGAGGAGGACGTGAGGGAGCTGGGCACGGGGATGAAGGGCAAGGAGGGAGGCGAGAGGCGGGACGCGCGCCTGCATCATGCATGGCCTGCCTAGCGCGCCAGCTATGCATGCATGTGCACCTGGATGCGCAAGCACGGGGTGCGGAGGCGAGGCAGCGCGCGAGCCGTGCAGGCTGCCACTGCTGCCGTTGCGCTGGCGAGTACTGATGCGGGGCACGGGCGAGGGGGCGGGGATGACGTCTGGCGCCTCGCCGCCGCCGCCGCCACCCAGCTGCACGCTGGCAGCTACAACCTCATCGCCGCGCTCTGCGTGTTCGGCTTGGAGCATGGCTGTCGGCGAGGCGCCCTGCAGGTCGTGGGGAGCCCGAACCGCTCCGCCTTTTTCCAAGGTGCTCGGCGGGTGCCAATATTCGCTGTGGGCTCCGGCGCCTGGCGCTTGCAGCGCTGGAATCAGGCTGGAAGGATGTACTTGCACTGTGGATAGGCGGCAAGAGTTCAGCTGCGAAGCAGGGCAAGACAGCAGCTCACCTCGAGCGCGGCGCCGCTCTCGGGGCTGCTGCAGCGCAGCGGGCTGTCTCCGCTCTCGCTCTCTGATCGACTGGAGACGAACGACGTCGCGCCGGGGTTCAGCCGCGTGAGGCGCTGCTCCAAGTCCGCGCGCGCTGCGACGGCCGCCATAACTCGGCAGGCTGTGCAGTGCCGAAGCGTGCAGCGCGGATGAATGCGATGTTGCAAGCGGAAGTGAGCGCTGCAACATGGAGCCTGCAGCAAAGGGCATCACAGGCAGACATTCCCGCGTCGGCGTGCATAGCGCGCAGGTGGGCGCCGGCGCTGGCCCAGCTCTTGCCTACTGCCCCAGCTGGCATGGCATTTGAGAAGTGCGTAATCATAGATGAGTTTCAAACGTGCGAATGCGTGCGTTGCTACCAGGTGCCCATGTGGCTGCCTGCGCCAGCGTGTGTGGCCGACGGCGCCACGACGCATCGAGAGGGGGCCCAGCACTCCTTGGGAGCTGCCACGTCTTCACAGGCCAACATTTTTGGTGCAGCAGAAGGACTCGTCAGACAGCGGGTGGTTGAGAACCAACACGGGGGTAAGGGCAGCATGGAAGAGCAGCAGGAGGAGGCCGGCAGACGAGGCCTCGCTCCTGCAGGCGCGCCGCGCCTGGGAAGCCGTCCTCAGAGCTGCTGCAGCGCCGCTACAATGCGGTCCGGCAGGTGGTCCCGCAGCATGTCTGGCATCAACAACAGCCGCTCAAACGACCTCCTGTCGGCGTCCACCGCCACCGGCTGCCGCCGCCGCCCGCTCGCTCTGCCGTTTGCGCCGCCAGCGCCGGTCGAATGGGCGGCGCCGCTCCTCACCACCTCCTCTGCCTCGTCCATGTTCACCTCACCGCCGCCGTGCACCGCCGCATCAGCGTTGGTCAGCTCGTGCTGACCCCTGCTGCTGCCTGCAGGCGCTTCCTGCTGCTGCCGACCGCCGGCCGGCTGCCTCTGCTGCTGCTGCTGCGCTTGCTGCGAAGGCTGCTGTGGCTCGCCTGCAGCGCCGGCACCGCCCGCCTCCGGGACCACACCCTCCCAGGCAACCTCCATGAGCTCGAGGGCCGCCTCCGCCTCTGTCTCGCCAATCGCTGCATCGTCCTCGTCAGCAGGGAAGATCCAGATGATGCGGCCTGGCGGGGGTGGGGGGGCAGGGGGGGGGCAGGTGGGAGGTCTGCAGCAGGTAGATGGGAAAGGCTGAGACGGTGCGGCGGTGGCCGGCGGCACGTCGCGTGCAGGTTGGGGAAGGCCAGGGGGGCTGGGCAGGTACGCAAGCGCCCCAGCGGGGCTGCATGCAAATATTTGACACAGCAGCACACAGAGCACGCGTAGCAGGCAGGGGGGCTCACCGGGTGGGTACAGGTGCTCGGGGTCACCCAGGCTAGAGGTACCACCCTCGGCTTCGATGCTGCCTGCCGGGCGGTCTGCGGCCGCCTCCTGCGCCATTGCTGTCTCTGCCAAGGTGCCATCGAATTCGCCCAGAGGCACCACCACATCTGTGTGCTGCTGCGCTTGAAGCTGGCGCTGGTGCGCCGCCAGCTCCTGCGCTGCCTGCTGCTCCGCCCGCTGCTGCTGCTGCTGCTCCGCCTGCTGCTGCTGCGTCGCCGCCGCCTGCTCGTCGGCGGCTCGCTGCGCTTGCGCCGCCGCAACAGCTGCCTGCTCCGTCGCACGGCTTGCCAGCTCGTCTGCTGCCGCCTGCTGCTGGCTCAGATCAATGACAGGGATTGGGCGGGGGCTCTGCTGCTGCTGCTGCTGGAGGGGAGGCGCTGCCTCCTCTGCAGCGGGCTCCTGCTGCTGCAGCATGGGTATCTGCCGCGCTGCCTGCTGCGCCGCCTGCGCCGCGACGGCGGCGCTGCCCCTGGCCCCCACTTCTGCCACCAGTGAGGCGATGCGGCTCAGCCCTCTGCTGGAGGAAGCGCTGTGGCGCAGATTCTGCGACGCCTGCTTGACCGCTGTCCAGCTGCCGGCGATTTTGGCGGGCGAGGCGGCGATGGCCGCGGCTGCAGCATCGGAGAGCTCCCCTTGCTTTGCGACGCCCTTGTTCTGCAAGGAAGGGAAGGCCGGGGAGGTGAGCAACGGTCAGGTGCATGGCCGGAGCCACTCTCCAGCTTGGCTTGCACGGCAAACCCCTGCACGCCATGGTGGCGAGGCAGGTGAGCAAGGCAACAGTGCATGGACGGTGCAGATCCTGGCCCCAACCCCGGTACAGCAAACCCCAGTCCTTGCTGCGTTCCCCCAGCGACACCGCCCGCCCGCCGCCAGCTCACCAGCGCGCCCGCCAGCTTGCTGCCCCACTCCTCCATGGTGCGCCGCACGGGGCTGGCCTGCGAGGCCTCCAGCAGCACCGCCTCCACGCTGGCGTACGACAGGTGGGGCACCTGCGGAGGGGGAGAAGCAGGCAGGGAGAGGGGGAGAGGAGGGGAAGTAGTAGACACAGGATGAGGAAGAGAGAAGCAGGCAGGGGAGAAGGCGAGGCCAAAAGAACAGGTGGGAGGCTTTTCGTGGGGCTCGCCTGTCCTGTCCTGTGCTGCTCCTCCCCCACGGGTCCCCTCTCCTGCCAGCATGCCAACTGCTGCCGGCTGCCCCACCGTCCAGCACTCACCACATCGCTGCCCAGGACGACCGAGGTCACCAGCTCGTTGCAGGCCTCTGCAAGTGGAGCGCTCATCACCGCAGCTGCGACGAGATGGGGGCAGGGCAAGGGCGCGGAGGGGGGGGGGGGCAGTGTGGGAGGCGGCAGCGGAGGCGGGAGGGCGGCGGGAGGGCGGGCGGGCGGGCAGGCAGGGGCAGAGCGGCGCAGGCTGACAGAGGATGACAAGACAGAAGAGGTAACAAAGCATCCCATGACACCCCTGTTGCTGTCATCTCACCAGTGCCGAGGGTGATGCAGCGCAGCGGGCCCAGCCCCTGGGGCAGCCCCGCCTCTTGCAGCAGCAGGGTGAGCAGCGCCGCGACGCCGCCTGCAGCAGCGAGCCACAGGCGGAGCGTGGGTCGGCGCACGAGAACCGACAGCAGCACCCTACGCTCCTGCACCATGAGTACGCAGCGCCTCACTGCCAGCCATTCGAACTGCCAGCCATTCGAAATCCCCCCCCCCCCCTTTGCGGCCCTCTTCCGCACCTCCCAGGCTGTGCCCAGTCAGCAGCACTGGCCACCCCGGGCACCGGCGTGCCGCCTCTTCTAACGCCTCTGCTGTGTTGCAGTGAATGAACGTGGCAGCAGAAAAAATGCCCTGCGAGGCGCGGGGGCAGAGAAGGAAGGCAGCGGGAGGCAGGGTGGGCACGGACTTCGGCTGGGGGCGGCGGAGCAGCACGACAGCGGTGCGGCGCAAGGCAGGGAGTTGCAATTGTGCGACGCCGTTGCAATTGTGCGACGCCCCTGCTCCACCCCAAAGCCTGCCCCGCCTGACCTGATGGACCCAGCCCTCGCTGCCGCCGATTGAAACCTCCATGGGAGCGGCAGCCAGGTCACTCAGCAGGTCCCCCACTTGCAGGGATCCCCTGCATCGGGGTGGGTGGAGGGAGGGGAAGGCAGAAGTGGGCGGCACTGGGTCGGCGGGTGGCACTGGGTCGGCGGGGCGGGCGTGAAACAGCTGGGCAAGCATGTGCCGCCCTTGCCTGCTGCTGCCGCTCCCCCCAGCCTGCCGCCGCTGCTGCTCACCGAACGCTGATGACGATGCACTGGTTGGCTCGATCCAGGGCCACGTAGTGGCAGGGCCTGCAGAGACGGTGCGGGGGGGGGGGGGGGGGGGGGGGGGGGGGGGCATCAGGCGCGGTGCCACGCGGCTGCTCCAGAGAGGCAGGCAGGCAGCAGGCCGTCGCTTGGCAGCCCCGCTGCCCCTGCACCCCCGGGCAAACAGCAACATGCATTTGGGAACCCAGTCAGGTGGCATGGTCAGTGCCGTGTAGCCGCGCCGACCTGTAAGGGCTGTTGCGCCACTCTGCCATCAGAATGTCCTCAGGCGGTATGCCCGCCAGCGCCGCCACAGACTCGTTGTTGGCCTCAACAGACACCCCGCCGACGGCATCAAAGCTGCCATCAGAGGGGAGGGGAGGGTTGCATGGCTGGCTGGAAGGAGGGCACTGCAGGCGCAACAGGCGCAGGGCCGCGACGGGTTGGCCGGCCCGGGAGGCGTGGCAGCAGCGCGGTAAGGAGAAGCTGCAAGGTGCATGGCGGCCAGGCCACTTGCTCCAGCGAGCGCCACTCGCGGCGCAACGCCTCCCTCGCTGCACACCGGAGCCACCCTGCGCAGCTCACGTGAGAGGCTGGATGGTCTGCAGGCGGATGTAGTCTCCGACTGAGCCCATCATGCCGGCAGCAGCAGGGAACCCGTATGCGGCGCGCGCGTGCATGGCGGCGCAAATCAGGTCCTGGCATCGCGACAGGGGTGGGGGAGCGGGAGAGGAAGGTCAGATGGCGTCCTCGGCAGACATCCTCGCACCTCCTACCGACAGTACCGCCAGTCTCCCATCCCCCAGCCAGTCCGTGCTTCCCCCAGCGCCGAAGCCAGCCCACCTGCAGCAGCGTGCGGCCCTCGCGCAGCTGCGAGGGCGGAGCCTGCTGGTCGGCGGTGAACAGCTTGCGTTCAAACGCCTGGGCCTGCGGGCAAGGGATACATGTAGGAAGTGATACGCGTTTGAGCGCTGCTGGCAGCTGCGCGTCATTCTGGCCCCACGACCAGGCTGCAGGTCTCATGCAGTCACCCTGCCCGCGCCTCGCTGTGCATCACTGTTCCATACAAGCTCTGCAGCGATCCCCCTGGGTTCCCCCCCCCCCCCCCCCCCCCGCCCCGCCTGCCTTGCCTGAAGCTCCTGATACACCTTCTGATGTTTCTGCCACAGGAAGTAGAGGGCTGCGGGGTCCCAAGGGACCAGCGTGAACAGCGAGCGGCGGCTGCATGCAGGGCAGGCAGGGAGGTGGGGGTGCGGCGTCAGGCCGCCCTCTCCTCAGATCAGCGTGGACACCGCTGCCCTGCAACCCACCCCTCACCTCAGCAGGTCCAGCACCATTGAGATGAAAGCCTTTACCGCCTGCCGCTTGGCCTCCTCCTCCCGCGCCTGACGGCTTGCTTCAGCGGCCGCCATCGCCACGCCCGCAGCCGCCGCGACGTCCCCCACGGCCGCGCCCTCCTGCGCCGCCGTCGAAGCCGCCGCCGCGCCTGCAGCGGCTGCTGCGGCGCTGCCTCCAGCGGTGGCCTCCCGCGGCAGAGCCACAGCGGGCGCAGCGGCGCCGGCGGGCGAGGCGCAGCGGCGCCACAGGCGGCGGCGCACCGTGTCGCCGAAGCGGGCGCTTGAGCGGCCGCCGGCACGCTTGTACTCTAGATGCTTGAACACTGCAGGGTGGGCGAAGCATGGTGGATGCATTGGAACCTTTAGGATGATGCAGCGAGACGGTTGAGGGGCAGAACCGTGCGGCAGGGTGCAGGGAGGTGGAGGGACACCGCCGAAAAGGCAGCGTTCCCCGCGCATCGGCGCCTCACCGGTGGCATACTGGAAGCCCTCCTTGTCGGTGGCTGGGGTGATCACTGGCTCCCAGGCCGCCGATTCTGCGCTGGGCGGCTCCGCCAGCGCCACCGCGGCGCCGCTGCCGCTCGCGTGGGTCCACGCGGGGCAGTCGAGCACCGACAGCGGGGCCTTCCACCCCAGCACTCCAAACAGCCGCTGGTTTTCGAAAACCTCCTGCACCTGCTGCGGGAGCTGCTGCTGCTGCGCTGCCGTCATGCCTGCTGTGCCTGGAGGGCGCGGTATTGGCTCCTCTGGCTTCTGTGTAGACGGGGGACGGGGCGGACCGACGGCGAGTGCTTGGCAGTGTTGTCCTGGACGACGACGCACAACAACACAGCGGCTCGCCAGAAACTGCAAACCCGCCCCCACAGATCACCCCACCTCTGGTGCCTCCAGCAATCTGGCCAGCAGTTGCGTGGGGCGTGCGAGGGGCAGTAAGCGCGACCAAGCAGAGCGGTCGCCGTCCCCGCTGCCACCGCCGCCGGCAGCTTCACCAAGCACCCGGCGCCTCCTGAGTGGGGCAGTCCGCCTCAGGCTGTTCGGAGCGCGCTGCTCGGGCGTACTGGACAGCCTGGGAAGGAGGGTGAGCGGACAGCGCGGAGTTGCGCCCCGAGCAGAGCTCATATGGACATGGGCGCGGCGTCAAGGGGCGCTTTCGGGCTGTCGTGCTCGCTGAGGACAAGACGGGGAGCAGTGGGCGCGGGCAGATGATGCGAGAGGGCCGGGAGGCATGGCCGCCCGAGATGCACTATACGCCTGCAGCCTGCGAACTTCCCTTGTAGCTCTGTATCTTCTTCTGTGCTCCGGGAGGCGATCCTAACCTTCGTGGCCCCGCCTCAGGCTGGTCTGCTGCAGGCTGTTTTATGTTGGCGCCCGCTCGCCCCTGCACGCGGGCGCCCGCCCCGCTAGCCCCCAAGCAGCTCCATGCTCGCGGGCGGCTTATAGTCGCAGCAGCAGTGTCGCGGGGGCCCTGCAGCCCCGACGGCGGCGGCGGTTCTCACGGCGCAGGCGCAGGCGCCGAGCAGCAGGGCGCTGACTCGGCAGCCGCGCTCTGGCACGTCCAACACCTGCGTGCAGCGGCGGGAGAGCGTCTAGAGCACTTCGTGATGCAAGAAGACTTCCAGGCTGCTGCTTCCGCCCGCGACGAGCTGGTAAAAACGAAAATAACGCGTGCAGGGGGAAGATAATAATCCTGTAAGCAACACAATGCCGCATCGCCACCCCGGCCTGGCCACCTTTTGACTCGCCTTGTCAATGCTTCAATGCTTAACCAACACCTGCTTGCAGGCGGCGCTCGACCTGCGAGCGCGGCAGCTGGAGCTGGGGGCGGCGCGAGCAGCGGCGGCCTCTGCGGGTGTGCTGTTTAGGGTGGGCGCCATTGTTAGGTGAGCAACGAACCACGATTGTTAGGTGAGCAACCGTGGCAGGGTGTTGGCGAGGTGGGGAATAGAGGCAAGCCTGAAGCAACAGGTTTGCGCTACTACGACGATGTGTGAAACAACATCCGAATACCTCTCTCTCTCTGCTCCCTACCCATCTCAGGCACCGCCGATACGACTACAGTGGGGTGATCGTGGGATACGACCCTGTGTGGTGAGCAGTAAGGGGTCATAATTGGTATATCATGTTTTTGCTTAGTGAGCATCTCACATGGAAGGCCCTGTCTTGTGGCCTTTTGTGCAGTTCCCGCAGCCGTTCGCGCGGCTCCCGCACCCTGCAGCCCCCCCTGTCCTGTGCACTCCACACCCCATTTTCCGCACACCACCCTGCCCACCCACCCTGCAGCCTGGCCCCAGACTCGTGGTGCGAGCTGATGCGCGTCGACCTGCTGCCCAACGGCCGCAACCAGCCCTTCTTCCACGTGTTGGTGGACGAGCGCTGCCGCCCTGGGGGGCAAACGACTTACGTGGCACAGGTGGGGGTGGGTGCAGCAGCGGCGGCGCCGGCATGCGACGTCAGCAGCAGGAGCTGCAGCAGCGCATTTGTTTGCTGTAAGCAGGTGTAAATGCTCAGCACACAGCAGCAGCCTATTGCAGCGCTGCATCGCCCCAGCCATGCCTCACCTCGTGCGCCCCCCCCCCCCACCCCACACACACGCACACCCCCACACACCCCCCCACACACACACCACACACACACACACCACCACCACCACAGGAGAACATTGCGGTTGAGCGCGCGCCCCGCGAGGTGCGGCACCCGCTCATCTCCCGCTACTTTTCCGCGTTTGCGCCAGAGGAGGGCGGCTACCAGCCCGGTCCGCTGCTGCGCCAGGCGTACCCCCACGACTTTTAGTTGATGTCAGCAGGCAACGACTCCTTGAAGCAACGTCGCCTCGTCCGAGCCACTTGTACCTTGCCTGTGGAACATTCAAGCCCTTTTTTGCATGCATGCAGCCTGTGCATTTTTCGTCAGATAGGAGGCCGCGTGCCAGGCACGCTGCCATCGCAACTCGACCGACCCTGACCCCGACGTCCCTTCCTGTTTTGAACACCCAGCCAGCAGTTCCCCTAGCTGTGCCATACTCAGCAAGCCCCAGTTCTGTACCTGCAGGCCTGTTCGCCTCCACCCAACGCAAGCGGCATCTGTACACGCAGGATGTTGCTGCTAGAATCGTGAAAGTTCTTCTGTTCGTTGCCCCTCTGCCCTCAGTCTGCCTACCACTGCTGCCAACGCGCCCTCGTTGATCCGCCAGCGAGTACATGTGTTGCACTAATACGAGTGTTCATTAAACGACACACACGCAAGGAACTGTGGTGGTTGGGCGGCCCCAAATTCACACTCAGCCGTTGGCGGGGGCACTAGCTGTTGCCCAGCGCTGACAGGCTTGCCTGCAGAGCGGTGCTTGCGCGCAGCCACACCGCGTCTGGTGCCGGCCCACTGCCCCGCAGCTCCGCAAGCCGCTCCTGCAGCGCCGCAGCTGCCGCCACAGCCTCTTGCAGCGCCCCCTCCCCCAGGTGCTCCTCCTGCTCGCGCTCGCCGCCGCCCGCCACCCGGCTCTGCAGCAGCTCTGCATCCGACACCGCCTGCCAAAGGTCCACGCAGCGCTGCAGAGGGCCCCCGTGGAGCATGCGGGGATGGCAGCGGGTGAGTATGCATGGCAATCGTCCAGCAGCCAGGGCCAGCAGCACGCCTGCCAATCCGTCGGAAGCAGTGACCTTCCCCGTGTCTAGCTGTTGCTCACCCGCAGTGCTGCGCCTGCCTCCTGCACCTCCTGGAAAGGCAGCGACTCTCCACCCAGCTCCTCCAGCAGCGCAGCCAGCTCGCCCGCCTGCAGCAAACAAGTTCGGCAGCAGGCGGCAAGACTCAACAGTCGGAGAGGCATTTGACCGTGTAGAGGCAGAGAACTGGGCCTGAATCACCCGCCAACCAGCCAGCTCTTCGTTAAGTGCAAGCCCTGCCGTCACATGCTGGCACGTCAGTGTCAGCAGCCCGCCCTGCACCAACCTGCGCCTCCAGCTGCGCAGTGCGTGCTCCAGCCAGCTCCAGGTCTGCCAGCACCTCGTCCAGGGGGGCGCCGGGATCCACGTACTGCCCCACCTGGGGCAGGGAAGCGGGGCGGATGGAGGACATGCGGGGCAATGTTTTTACTGGAAGAGGGGGCTTGTGCCTGCATGGCTTGTGGAGCGGTCTCAGACCTACGGTAGGAGCACGCAAGCACTGGTGGCGCTCGTTGTGCCGCATGGCGCAAGCAGCTACCTGAGCCTCAGGCCTCCCCCAATCCCAACCCTGGGCCCACCCGCCCACCTGAAGCTCCGCCTCCAGCATCACCGCCTCCTCCACCAGCGTCCCCGCCTGGTCCGCCACCGCGCCCGCATGCTCCCCCCGCTGCGCCAACTCCCAGGCCGCCGCCTCCTCCAGCTCCCCTGGCAGGGCCGCCGCCGCCTCGCGCAGGTCGTCTCGCTTCACGGCGACAGCCGTGGGCAGCCGCCCAGCAAAGCACAGCACCACCTCCAGGGCTGCATCCACCTCAGCAGCAGCTGCCAGCCGGCTGCCCAGCTCCTCCTGCAGCGCCTCCAGCTGGGCGCGCCAGGGGAGAAAGCCGTCCAGCTCAGGAGGCCGCCCCGCCGCAACCTCCCGCCAGAAAGACAGCTCCTGCAGCACGGCGCGGCACCGCTCGCCCGCCAGCGACAGCAGCAGCGCGGCGATGCGCTCCCGCGCGTTGGCCACCACCGGGGCCAGGCTGTCGTGCAGCCCAGACGCGTCCAAGCGCAGCAGCCCGGCAGAGGAGGCCAGTGGCATGCTCTCCAGCTGCTGCTGCCAGCTGCGCAGGCGGTGCAGCGTGGCCTCCGCCTCGGCCAAGTCCAGCTCCGTGCTGCATCGAGGCAATGGGAGGGGGCAAGGCCAGGGCAAATGTTGGAAGATGCTGCATCAGACGATGCTGCAGTGCATTCGAAACAAGCATGCAGGCACGCAGCCAGCGCGCTCCTGAACAGCCTGCCAGAAGGCTGCGTTCCCCAGCCTCGCCCTACCCACCGCTGCCGCTCGGCCCAGGCCTCAAAATCGAAGTCTGCTTCAAAGCGCTGGATGTCGGCATACTCTGCATCACATAAGCGAGATAACCAGGGGCTCCCTTGTGTGTACCTACACGGGCAGGCTTGCATGGGCAGGCTGCGGGAGGCAGTAGTCTTCCAGCAGCTTCTTCAAGGCAGCACAACCTCGAGGTAACCAGCAGCGCCCGCCTACCTGCATAGCGCACCGCCTGCTGGCGCGCAGCAGCAAAGCTGCCCGCCACCAGCGCGCGCAGCTCGCCGGCGGCAGCCGTGAACACGCTGTCCTGCTGCGCCAGCTCAGCCGCTGTGGGCACCGCCTCGCCGGTCAGCCCCGCCGCAGCTGCATACCCCTCGAAGGCTGGCAGAGAGAGGAGCGGCACCATGCTGCCAGCCAGGTGCAGGCTGCTGGCCACCACTTCTGCCTCCATCGCCGCCGTCCACTCCTCCTCGCTTGGGCTGAAGGCAACGCTGCCGTCAGGGGCAAACACCACGCTGCACATTAAGATGCCACCGGTGCCGGGGGCGGTGCCGCCGCCGGTAGCGCTGCGCCCGCTGGGCGGTCCCTCCTCGTCCTCAGCAGCGACGGCGTCGCAGCTGCCGCCGGCGAGCAGCGAGGGCGGCGCCGCAGCGTGCAGCGCCGCTGTGGCGTCGGCCACGCTGGCTGCCACCATATGTGCCAGCGCGGCACGCAGCTGCACGTCGAGCAGGCGCAGGAACCGCGGCAGCTGGGTGCGCTCCGCCAAAGCCTTGTGGTAGGAGGCCGCGCGCGCCAGCTTGTCCGCCTTGATCTGCTGCATGGAGCGCGCGCGTGCCTTGGACGTGGCGGCATACAGGTCCACCTGGCAGGGTGATGAGGTTGGCGGCACGGGGTTTGCTCCGCGTGTGAGGCGTCAGTTGAAAGGGAGCATTGCCAGACGCAACTGCGGCCAGGCTGAGCAAGGCAGACCAACTTGCTGTGTTGCCTGCCTGGCTCCACCCAACCGCCGCGCCCCGGCCCTGGCCACCCACCCCAATGCGGTCGGTCAGCTCCGCTGGCAGCACCGTGCGCTCAAACTCTGACGCACTGGCCTCCACGCGCTGCACCGCGGCCTCAGCGGTGCGTGCAAGCGCCGCTGCGGCGACCTCCAGATCAGGTTGAGCACGGCGCTGGCGCCACGCCGCCTGCTGCTCCGCCCACTCTGCCGCGGTGTAGCGTCGTCCAGGCTGCACAGCGGCGCCGCGGATGGCGCGCACCTGCCCCTCCAGCGTTGCCTGCGCCGCCAGCAACGCCTGGCCAAAGGCGTCGCAGGCGGGCATCAGCACACCGCCCAGCTGCGTCATGCGGCGGCGCAGCACGTGACCGCGCACGTTGGCGCGCCACGTCGCCCAGCACTTGGCGAGGGAGAAGCACTGGAAGAAGGTGAGGTTGCGCAGCGACAGGTAGGCGTGCTTGTGGGCCAGCCACTGCGCCAGCGGCAGCGCCTCTGTGAAATTCGTCTCGCCGGCGCCGCTGCGCTGGACTCGTACGATCTGCGAGAGAGGCACTTGCCAGCGTTCCTCAGCAAGCAAACAGGGCCGCAAGCAGGAGGGGTGAAGGAAAATACACTTTCCTTGTCCAAAATGCACTTGCCTGTCGCGAGCTGACAATGAAGTGCAGCGGCGCGTGCGTAATGGCCTCTGGCGGCACCACCCGCAGAAAGAACTCTGCTGCTGCTGCGTGCTCGCGCGCGTCTGCGGTCTGGTCCGCCGGCGGCGCCGTGGGCAGGCAGAAGAAAAAACGCGAGTCCACCTCGAGTGCAGCTGCAGCGCCGTGCCCCTCAAAGTAGTCGACTATGTCCTCATCCGTCTTCACCCAGCTGGCATCCTCGCCGGTGTCGCTGTCGGCTGGTGGCGGCGCCGCCTTTGCCGTGCTCTTTGGCGTCGGCAGGCGGGCGGCGCCGGCGTTCCTGGCTGCTGTGAGGCGCTCCTCGGGCGCCAGCGGCGAGTAGCCGGGCAGCGTCGACAGCGTGAAAAGGGCGCGAGGCGAGGCTGCCATGGCGTCCGAGGTGTTTGTTCGGTGGGAGGGCGGCGGTCAGCGGGGCTTCATTTCGGCGCAGGACGCTTCCAAGGTGTCGAAGCGAGCATACTACGCGTGTGAATAAGCGGGAAGTCACACCTCGGCCGGCATTGGCGGCAGAGGCGCGGCTACGCTGTGCGCGACGACCGGCGGCGGCGGCAGTGGGCTTCCCTCTTGAACACTCGCTGCCTGCCCTCGCCATCCCCTGGCACTCTTGCGCCTGGTCAGGCATCTCCTCAGACAGATTGCACCCGCGCAGCTGCGTGCAGCTCAAACTCGCGAGCGTTCAGCTCAAACTCGCGAGCGCCATGGCGTCGTCGGCGCAGGCGGTGCGCAGGGCGCTGCGCGGGCTAGATGACGGGCTGGCGGTGTTCACGACGCAGCTGGCGACAGAGGCGGCGGAGCTGAGGCGCAACGTCGAGCAGCGGCCCTGCACCGGCGCCACCTTTTACCGCAACTGCCTGCACGACCTGGCGGAACGGCTGGAAGCGGTGGGAGAGGAGCTGACAGCACTGGAGGCGGTATCTACGGAGGCGGTGTCGCTCGAGGTGCGTCGGGTGCCGGGTGTCGCACCCGCTTGCCTGTCGCCGGCTGTCGCCGCCTGCTGGCGCACCCAGCCTCTTCTCGGCAGCCCCTCGCTGCCCTCTACGCTTCACTCTCCCTGAACCACATGACTGCCTCGCGCCTCCGCAGGAGCTGGTGGGGCACAGCGTGGCGCTGTACTGCCAGAACCATGTGCAGATCCAGGAGCTTGAGATGCAGCTGGCGCAGTTTGGGTACCGCGACCTGTACGCCCCGCTGCCCCCGGAAAACCCGCTCGACATGCTGGAACTGAGCAGCGGCAGCGGCAGCGGCCGGGGGCGCGCCACGGCAGGTGGGTGAGGCTTCGCAGACAGGGCGCGGCAAAGAGGGTTGCAGCGCGCGGCACGCAGGGGTCCCACTGTTGCTTCCCATCTTCTCTAATAAACTCGCTGCCCTGGACCCATGTTCCATCCTTGCTTGCGTGCAGCTCTTTTGGCAGAAGAAGAGGACGCTGAGGAGGAGGGCCGCTATGCCGCCTATGCTGATGATGCAGCAGAGGGCTCTGATGCCGGCAGCCCCGCGGCTGCCGCCGACGGCGAGGCGCTGGGCGAGGTGACCAACCGCCTGGCGGCAGCGCAGCTGGGTGAGCGAGCGGGCGACTGCGAGGCCTCGCCGCAGGCCGGCGCGCCCCAGCAGCAGCGGTGGGTGGGCGGCAGCACCGCGCCGCGCACCACCCTCAAGGCGATGGCCCCCATGACCGCCGCCAAGGCGCTGATGCGCGCCGACACCCCCTCCAGCCTGGCCTCGCCCGAGGCGATGAGCCCCTCCATGAGGTGCTTGGCGGGAGGGTGGTGCAGCAGGGTGCATTGTTTGGTGACGACAGACCTCCCAGGGACGCTATGAAACGGCATGTGCCCTGCTGCCAATGACTGCCAGCTGGTATGCCCGACAAGTCGTCGTGTCACTCCCTAACTGCTGCTGCCGCCCCTCTGCCCAACAGGGAGCTTCTCGGCAAGTACGCTGCTTCCTCCGCCGGCGGCGGCACGCAGCCCCGCTCCTCCTCTGCGGACCTGCCCACTGCGAGCACCCCCGGCGCCAGCGGCGGCGCGCCGCCGCCCTCGCCGGTGCCCTCCTACCTGTCGCCTGCCTTCCAGCTGGCGGCGATGGAGCAGGAGGTGCACATGGCGCATGCAGCAGCTGCCGCTGGCGCCGCCGGCTCGCCCCGCAGCGGCGCCTGGGAGGCTGACGATGCAAGTGAGCGACGGTTGGAGGGTGCATGGGAGGCGTTTGAAAGGAGGGGCCTGCTTGCTGCGTTGTCAGCCGCCTGGGTGGCTGGCCACATGGCTTGCCCCCCCTGCATGCCTCCGAGCGCGCAGGCTCGCTTCGCCCCACACAGCTGCACCACACTTCCCCTCCCCCCCTCGTTTAGTGTACTCTGCGCTGCAGAACACCGCGCGCAAGCTGGCCGGCAAGCCCTCCTTTATGGAGGCGTACCGCCAAAAGTTCCCAGCCATTGTGGCCTCCACCGAGCGCCTGCTGCAGACAGTGGAGAAGCAGCGCCGCCCCGCCGCCACCGCTGCGGTGGCAGCGGAGGAGGCGGCTGCAGGCCCCGTGGCAGCGCTCGCGCTGGCGGTGCAGGCTGCAGCAGGCGGCGGCTACGGCGGTTCCGTGGCCGGTGCGCAGCAACACCAGCGGCAGCACCAGCAGCAGGGCAGCATGGATGAGGACAGCACCATGGACCTCATGAGCCAGGTGCTTGGCAGGCGAGGCGCAGACGGTGCTGCAGACGAGCCCACTGAGGACATCAGCGGTGCGGCGGCGGCTCTGGGCAGCACACGGTTTGCTGTGGTGGCAGCGTCGCCGCCGCCGCCAGCACGCCTCGCGCAGCCGCCCAGCACCGCCGCGCTGCTGAGCCGTGCGCTGGGCGGCAACGGAACTGCGGCTGCGGCGGCCGGCGGCGACCACCCCATCAACAGCCGCAGGGCGGAGCCGCAGCAGCCTGCACCAGCGGCGCCGCCCTCTGCAGCTCTGGCAACAGTGCAGCAGTCGGCGCAGCGCAGCAAACCGCAGCTGGAGGAGGCCATCGCCGCTGCCCTGGGGCGCAGCACCGCCCCCGTCGCTCCCAGCGGCGCGGGGCCGCCTGCCCCCACGCCTGCTGCGGCACCCGCGCTGGCGGTGCAGCCAACACGCAGCGTGCCTCCTGCAGCCCCCCCTGCTGCACCGGCCGCCAAGCCGGCTGCGCCGCTGCCCACGCCGCTGGCACCCGCGGTGCCGCCCTCTGTGCTTCGTGCCTGCCCGCCGCCGCCGCCTGCGCCTGCAGCAGCCAACGCTGCCACGCCAGCGGCGCCTGTGGCGGTGCCTGCACTGAGGCCTGTGGAGGAGGGGGAGTACACTGCGCTGCCAACATTCATTCGCAGCCAGCTGTCCCTGGAGGCTCTCAACGCCACGCTGGCGGCGGTGCACAGCGTGGCAGCAGCACGCAGCAGCGGTGCGCTGGCTGGGCGGGGACGGAACGGGTCCTGGCGCTGTGCGACGGTCAGCGTTCCGAGTTGCCGGACTCATAGGCACCTATGGGAGCCTGGTTGTGGTTTGTCACCCCTCCGACTGGGGCTCTGAACCACCGCCAAATTGGGCTCTCGCCACGGTCCTTCAACACCTGCCACACGCTTCTCTCGCCCCCTCCTGCAGGGTTTGCGATGGAGGATATGGAGGCAGCGGCCGGGCTGGGCGCAAAGTGCAAGGTAGGCCTTGCCTCCAGGGCTGTGGGAGAGGCGTCCCATCGCCATCTCGCCCCCTCTCGGCCCGTGCTGTCACCTCACCATGCCCGTCCTGCTGAAATGTGTGTGCGTCGCCTGTCTTCAACGCTCCCTTCACGCAGGTGGTTGTCAACTCCCTGGTCAAGCTTGGGCGGGTGCAGCTGCAGGTGGCGCGCGGCGGCAGCGCCACAACCTACCTCCTGCTTTAGAGCCGCTCAGCGCCCCGGCTGGTCGCCGTGCACCAACGGGCTGTGCACTGCATGCCTGCTGCGCCCTGCTTCAAGCTCCCTTTGGAAGCCGCCGCACTTGGGTGTGTGCAACTACACTGTACGAGTACGCTTCAAACACGTAGTCAAACAGCACGGTCAGCAGGACAAGCAATGAAAGGGTCAGTAGGCAACAACATGCGGCACGCAGGAGAGCACAACAGGGGAGGGCAACAGCACGAGTGGCGACGGCAGGCAAGAGATGTGTCAAATGAGCACGGTGGCGTTGCGTGTGGCGCGGCGTCGCTTGATCGCCTTGGACAGCGTTGCCAGATGCTGCATGGTGGTGCACTTTGCCGTGCTCCAAAAGCGCTCCGCCTGCATGGATGGGCGTGCACCCGGCGTCCAGGTCAGCTGGCCCCTGCCAGCGTTGCCCGCCTGCAGCACGGCTCCGCAGCAGCAGCAGCAGGAACAAGGGAGCACCTCCAGGCAAGCAGCACGCAGCGCAGCCTCGTCCCTCATGGTTCCAGGGAGGCCACAAGAACAAGAAAGAGCCTCCCAGCAAGCAGCCCCCGGCCTCCCCATGGGACGACTTGCCTCGTAGCACACATCTCGCATGTCCAGCCAGCGCAGCCGCATGAGGCCCAGCAGCGGCGTGAGCGGCGAGGGGGCAGACAGGTAGCTGTTGCCCCCCAGGTTGAGCACCTCCAGCCGCGTCAGCTTGAACACAAACGGGGGCACCTGCAGCCAATTGGGTCGCACCGTTGGGCAGGCGGTCAAGGTTGGAGATGGGTTGGGCTTGGAGGCTGCATGATGGACACAGTTTGCACGTTTGCATGCCAGCGTGAGCAGCCCGCCCCTTCCGCCCTCCTCCCGCCCCCTCTGACCCCTGTCAAGAAATTTTCCGCCAGGTTGAGCGCCTCTAAGTTGGTGAGGCCCGCCAGGCAGGGCAGGGGCTTGGTGCGCAGCGGCGGCATGCCCGGCAGCGCCTCGGCGGCCAGCTGCGCCGGCAGGGGGCCGTGCACCAGCGTCATGCCCTGCGGCGTGATGGGTACAGAGAAGCGGCGGCGGTTGGCCAGGTGTTAGGTGGGCAGGCACGGGTGATCACAGCCAGGCTGGTCAGCACACAACGCACGCAATAGCGGGATCCTGCAGCCGCTGCCCGACCCAAAATGCCTGCCAACACACACAAACCACCCAGCGCCCCCTCAGGGGAGCCTCACATGCAGCGCCAGCGTGCGCAGCTGTGTGAGGGCGGTGAGCGGGGCAAGGTCGAGGCGCAGGCAGCCCGACACGTCTAGAAGCTCCAAGCCTGGCAGCGCAGCGGGCAGCCAGTCCGGCAGCTCCTGCAGAAGCACGTTGTGGCGCAACTCCAGGCGGCGCAGCGACGCCTGAAGGGGGAGAGGGGGTGAGCGGAGAAGGCAAAAGGAAAAGGAAAGCGTGCAGCAGCAAGTAGGCGCCAGTGGCTCTCAGGCAGCGCCGTGCTGGCGCTGGCTCCCCCACAGCGCACCAGCTTCTGCCAGCTGCCGGGTATGCTATCCAGGCCGCTGTCGTAAAGCCCATCGTGCTCCGAAACGCACACGCCCAGCTCCGTCAGCTGCAGCGCGCGACAGCGTGGGGCGCGGGCAGGGTGGGCAAGACAGGGCGCGTGGAGGCGAAGCGGCTGCGGATCCGCCATCACGCGGATGCATGCATTGCATGCGAATCGGCGCACCAGCACGCCCGCCAGCCTACAACCTGCATCTGTGCTGCCCGCCTGCACGGCACCCTGGTGAAGCCACGGGCCCCCGCTACTCTTGCCCTACGTCCACCTGCTGCTACTCTTGCCCTACGTCCCACCTGCGTTAGCCTCCCCAGCTCTGCCAGCGGCTCTTTGTAGAGGTGGCAGTGCAGGTCCTCCACAACCAGCGAGCGCAGGCCGCTGCAGGGGCACGCCAGGCGGGTGGGCAGCCAGCGGGCTGGGGCGCAACCCTTGAACCAGCAGGCGTGGCCGCAGCAGCAGGCCAACCCGACCCGATGTGGGGACCACCTTCCAACCCCGGCCATGCTCCCCCCCTCCCCTGCAAGCGTACGTGAGCATGGCGACGGTGCTGAGCGGCGATCCTGCAGCCAACAGGTCGTTGCAGTGCTTCATGTAGAGGCCTGCGGGGAGGCGAGGTGGCGGTGACGTGGACGTTTGGTGCTGGACGACACGCGGCAGGGTCGATGGGCGGGCGCGCCGGGAGCAGGCCAGGCCTGCAGCGCTCGCTCCGTTCCTTCCACCCGGGGGATGCCGGCATGGCGCTCCACTGCCGGCATGGCGCTCCACTGCCGGCACGCCCCTCAGATCAGCGGGCGTGCCTGCAGCATCAACCTGCCCGGGGGCCCTTCCGTCAGGCGCTCCCACCCACCCACCCACCCGTCAGCGAGTCCTGCAGCATGCCCAGCAGCAGCCCAAAAGCGCTCTGGCTGAAGTTGTGTTTGCCCGCCAGCGGCAGCGGGTGGCCTTCCTCTGCACAGGGCGGGCGGGTGGGGCGAGCGCCGAGGCGGTGCGCTGGTGGGCACGAGGAGGAGTGGTGTTGGGGTGCACCTGTGCACCGCGCCTGCCCGCCCAAACCACACACCCTCGCACCCCACTCCCCTAATATCCTGACTCTAATTATCTAATCCCTCACCCTAACTCTTGACTCGAATTCTCCCTCCCAGGGCCGCCCGTTGTAGACGGTTACAATCCACCCTGGGCAGCGGCTGACAGTGACCTGCACACCGCCACCCACCATCCACAAGCCTCACCGTCCCAGTAGCCCTCGCTGTTGACCAAGGCCAGGCGGCGCACCGCCGCGCGGCGCTGCCGCACAAACGCCACCAGGCGGTGGGCGCGCAGCCGCGTGCTGACCAGCGCCGCCGCAAACTCTTCGTCCGTGGGGCGCACGTCCGACCAAGCAATGGGGACGTGCACGGCTGCAGAGGGAAGGAGGAGGCACAAGGGTGGGTGGGACGCGCAGCTGGACTTTGCGCACCTCCAGCACGACTCCACATCACAGCGCCAGCCTGAAGTGCCCCAGGCTTTGCACCATTGGTTGATCAGTGAAATCCTGCCGGTCGCGGGCAGCGCAACGACGACCCTTGCAGTGGGGAGGGGTGGGTCCCTTGCACAAGCTCTGCCAGCTCCTACCTGTGATAAGTTCGTGCCCGAAGTCAACCGTCAGCTGCTCCCACAGCGCCTGCAGCGCCGCCGGGCTGTCCAGCACGCTGCGCCAGTGGCGGCACACCTTGACCAGGGGCGGGAGCGGGGGGGGAGGCGGGGTGAAGGGAGCAGCTTGTGAGGGGTGAGGGCACGAGGCGCGTGCCTGCACCGCCAAGCCAGCCCCCTTGCTTATGCTGCCTGCAACGGTTCCCTGCAGCATGCGCCTGCGCCGGTGGGCGTGCCTCCCCACTTCCCTCCTCCACATTTCGTGGCCTCACCTGCGCCAGGAAAGGGTACGCCCGCAGCCCTGGGTGGCGCTCGCCAGGGAACTCCCGGCACCAGAAGGGCAGGCGCCGGCGGTAGACCGCCTCATCCTCCTCGCTCAGCACCGGCGGCAGGTGCGCGAGCTGGCGGAACACCTGCACGGCGACGGCAGGATGGCACAGCTGAGGGCAGGTGCGCGTGCCAGCGACTCGTCCAGTAGCATGTAGGCGAGCTCAAGAGGCACGGTGCGCCATCGGGGCCCCTGCCTTGGCGGCCCTCGGCGGCAGTGGCGGCGGCAGCAACCACGGTTGAGACCGAGCTCCGGGCTATCGCCAGCCTCCCCGAGCCATTGGAGCACTCGTGCGACAACGATAAATCAGGTCACTGCCCGGGAGAGCCCGGCTGCGCGCAAGCGCCAGCCCGGGGCTGGCTGTCCCCAGGCTTGTCGGACCTCCCATCAGGTCACCTCCAGTAGCAGGTGATCGGGAAGCGCGCTGATGTGCAGGCCGCTCGGCTCGGCGACCTGCTCTCGAGCAGGGTCCCCTGGAGCTCCCGGACGGCGAGTGGAGCGGCGCGGTGGCATTGTGCAGTGATGCGATTGCGTAGGAATGCTGTAGGCGTTGCAGTGAAGTGGGCCGGCGCTACCGCACGTCATGCCGTCGCCCTCACTGCCATCCCTCCACTGCCATCCGCCACATGTCAGCAGGCCGGAGATGGAGTGCCTGCCTCATACTGGGAAAGAGCATGCCAGGATGTGAACTGAGCTGCTGATATTTGCTGCAGAGACACGTCACACTTTCTGAAGCAGCGCCTGCAGCTCTACGCGCCGGCGCTGCGCCGCTCCGCTCGGAAGTCAGCGCTCCGGCCGCTACCGGGCTTTCGTGCATCCGTAGCACCGCGATGCACCGGCAGCAAACATGTACCAGCTCCTCACATGGTGCGGCGGCAGCGAAAGCGGTGCGCCTGGCCAGCATTACATTATGGGAGGATCAGTGCACGCGCCGCTGCGGCCTTGCACACAAGCCACACGTTGCCTGCCAGCAGCCAGGCTGCCAGCAGCACCTGTGGAGGTCGGGAGGGAGGACCATCATTGCGGATTTGTGTCGCCACATGTCGCACCCGCGACTTCATGAAAACATGCTAAACAGAGGCAAGTCGCACAGTTTGCTGCCTGCCACTGCTTGATCTGGCCGCCAGATCAAGCAGAGCGCACCCACCCACGCATGCACATGCACGGCCCTGCATGGTGACCAATGACCAATGACTGTGATGACCAACACCCCCAGCAGCGCAGCACAGCTGGCAGGCAAGTACCGCGACAACCACGTGCCCCCGTGTAACACGTGCACGGCGTCTGGATCCTCCAGCCTGCATGCGTCCACCAGCATGTCGTTTGCGCCGTTCCACAGCCACGTCGCCGCCGCCGCCGCTGCCGCCGGCCAGCGCCGCCAGCCACTCGTCCGCAGCCGAGGCGCTGGCGGCGGCGCTCACGGCGGCATGAGCCTCGACCACGCCCAGGTGGCGACGAGCACCGGCATACAAACGCCCAGCAGGACCTGCTGCATAGAGAGCACGACCATGCACTGCAGCAGCGCGCGCTGCTCATCTTCCGCGACTGCAGGCCGACAGGAGCACGGGGAGGGGGGTGCCACGCGCGGTGGCACATGCGTGGGCGTCGGGCACAGCGTGGTCGACAGCCAAGCAGGCCTAGTGGGCAGCAGCGCAGGCGCGGAGCAGCAACCGCCTGGCGGCGGCCCGCCAGCAAGCCTGCCTGTCACCCTCCCTCCCCAGACCCCGCCCACGCACCGGGCGGCTCGAAGGCATGAGTCGCCAGCAGCGCAGGCACGCTGTCAAACGCAGCATGCAGCCTCTGCATGCGTTGCCGTGACAGCGGATGCACGAGCAGCGGCGACGAGCAGTAGGCCTGCTGGTTGGCAGTCAGCCATGCGCCGGCTGCCTGCTGTACCAGGAGAGCCAGGGGCGGCTGGTACAGCGGCGCTCCAGTGAGCACGGGGATGAGCAGGCGCACGCCTGCGGCAGGGGCACCGGGGGGAACAGGGCTTCAGAAGCTGGGATGCACCCACAGCGTGCTGCTGCAGAAGGTTTTCAGTGCGGTGCCGATGTCAATTAAAGTGGCACTGGGCTGCCTCTCCACGCACCCGACGCCCCTGCCCAGCCAAGCGCACCGAGCAGCAAGCGCAGCCAGTCGGCCGCTGCCCCCCACCAGCCCGGGGTGGCGGGCCGATGCAGAACCATGGCAGAACCCTCCTGCAGGGCAGCAGCAGCAGCAGCAGGAGGCTGGGCAGGCGAGTCAGTGTACACACGCACCCAGAGGGTTCAGGCATTCGCTGCACTGCACAGGTGCGGCACAGCGTCGTTGGTGGGCGACAGCAGACGAAGCAGTTGGCGCAGCCATGGCTTGGCTGCTCGATCCAGAGCGGGCCCATGCTGCTGCGTCTTGCTGCGCCCACCTTTTGGAATCCCAAAATATGACCTGACTGAAGATTCCCCCACTCCCCAACCCCCAACCCCGCCTGCCCGCGCGCCCGCCCGTCCGCCTGCCTTCGGCGAGTGCTGCGACGGCACCAGCGCGCACCCCACGCGGACGCCGTAAATGAGCGCCAGCCTGCGAGAAGAGGGGAGACGGTGCGGGAAGGTAGCACTGGTCACGTGTGCGGTGTCACCCACGACGACAAAGCAACAGAAACATGAGGGACTGCTGCAGATGTGATGCACGGCATGCCAGCAGGGCCGCCTGCCCATTTCTCGAGGTATCCACCACCACCCTCTGCCACCCACCTCCACTTGAGCCATGCCGGTCGTGGCAGGCAGGCCATGCCCAGCAAATACCCAACCGCCAGCAGCAGCAGGACGAGCTGCCGTGCGTGTTCCGCCGCCGTCTGCATCTGCCCAAAGCATGCGCTGTAGAAGAGCACGACGAGAGCGACGCCGAAAACCGCTCCAGCAATGTCCACATTCCGAACGAGCCTCAGCGGCGGCGCCTGCGGCGCTGCTGCAGCAGCCGCATTGGAAAACTCATCGTCTTGCTGCCATGGAGGCATTTGCGGTGGGAGTGCGGCCGCGGCAGGCCGACCGTCGTGCTGCGGCGGCGGCGCGCGTGCCGCGAGGCGCCGCCAGCGGGCGGTGGTCGCTGTTATCCAGCAGCTGCCGTGCTTGCGGCGCGTGTATCACGTCTGCGACGTGACCATCACCACCCCACGCGTCGTTCGCCGAACTGCAAGCGCCGTGCAAGCGCTGCCATGCGGCTGTGAGGGTTAAGTAGGCGTGCGTGCTCGCCGCTGGCAGCTCGCCGGGTCAAGTAATGCATTGGGGGGCGCGCAGTCGAACGTCGACCATCGACACGCAACGTTCCCTCCGACCGTCCTGCTGGCAGCTGCCAGCAGCTGCCAGGGTAAGCTTGCTGCCCCGTTGTTGTCTTTTATGCCCTCCCTTGTCTTTCTGCAGCATTTCAAGTAATGAGAGGGAGCAACCCGAGTCGCCGACAGAGGTGGCTCGCGTGGCAGGCATGAAAGGGGAAAGGCAGTCGAGGGCATGCAAGTGCGGGGGTGCAAGAAAGGGCCCAGAGGCAACAAGGAGGCGGTGCCGACAGGGCAGCGAACACGGGGTAGGAATGCAAAGGGCAGCGGGCACGAGCGGCCATGCAGGCGCGTCGAAGCGATGGGCAATGCCGGAAGGTATGGGGAACGGAGTGATGGCGGGCAGCAGGGTCACGGCCGCCGGCAAGCGCGCTTGTTCAGCGCTGTCGCGGGGCAGGGCAGGGGTGCGGGCGTGCATGTGGTGGTGGGTGGCGGCGGGAACAAGGGAGATGCATATGAGGCGAGGCAGCGCAGGGCAGGAAAATTGCCAGGGTGCGTTGATGGATGGGGGACTGACAATGGGGGGGGATTGTTCGTTTTCGGTCTCAAGTGGGGTGGGGCGAGGGCCCCAGGGTTCGGGGGCAGGCAAGCGTCGGTTTGAAGCGTGGCAACGTGCGTCGTCAGCAGCGACGTGACCCAAGGGCAGTAGTGGGTCGGTCGGCTGAGGGGCGGTGGCGGTTGAGAATGCGGCGGCAGTCGGTCGGTTGGGTTTGTGGCCGCCCTGGAATCGGGGCGGCGGGTGCGGATCACAGAAGGCAGAGAAAGGTGGGATGGCGTCGCCGCATGGCAGGGCCGGTGGGCGGGCGGGCGGGCACTGTGCCGCTGGCCACACAGAATCACTGTCGCTGCCTTGGGCGGCGTGCAGCCGTCACTTGTCTTCAGGCGAAGAAGGGGGAGACTCTTCGCCTGCAGGGCGGGGCCAGGGTGACGGGGGGGCAGCGCGGCAGCCGTCAGCGCACTGGCACGCATTTCTGACACGTGCTGCCTGGCTGCGCTGGCGCAAAGTAGTGAGCCTTCATGCGGGCTGACTGGGTTGGGGGTGCTGGGCGCTCGCGCATGCACGTCAACAAGGCAGCAGGCCAGCCGTGCCGTTTTGCTGTGCATGCTACGCACCGCTGTCAGGCTCGGGCGACCACTCGTCGTCTGCGGGCGGCGAGGGGCCTGCAGGGCAGCGCGGCGGCAAATCAGTTGTGAGCACCAGGCTGCGTCCTTGTACAAAACCTGCACGCAGCGCGCGACGCAGGCCCCGCGTCTTGAACCACATGGGTCGCCCCTGCTACCGCCGCCGCTGCCGGCGGCGCGCCCGCCCTCAGCGCCCGTGGCGCCAGCGTCCGACGCACTCTCAGGCTGGGGGCTCTGCTCCTCCTGATTGTCCTCTTCTGGCGGCGGCGACTCCCCCTGTTCTTCTGAGCTCTCAGGCTGGGGGCTGTCCTCTGCAGGAGGGGAGTCGCCATCTGCAGGAAGGGAGATGGGCACAAGGGGGGGGGGGGGAGGTTCGGAAGCGGCAGGGCAGAGACAGGTCTGCGGTGCAGGGCTCTGCCTGCCCGTCAATCTGCAGGCAGCGTGATAAATGGGACAGCACCGTGCTACCGCCGCCAGCAGGCAAAGCCCCCGCCTGCGCGCAGCGCAGCGCTGAAAAACCTGGCATCCGGCGCTGCACACCCAGCCGCGGTGGCACCACTCCCAAACGCCTCCCCCCCCGTTTGCCTGCCCTGTCCCACTCACTCTCTTCCTCGCTGTCCTCGTCCGGTGGCGGCGGAGGCGTCTGCTCATCCTCGCCTTCTTCAGGTGGAGGTGAGTCCCCATCCTCCTCCTCCTCCTCCTGCTCCTCTGCAGGAGGAGGCTCGTCCTTGCCTTCCCCCTCATCTTCGGAGGGGGGAGACTGCTCCTCTTCCCCCTCCTTCTCAGGGGGACGCGACTGCTCCTCCTCTTCATCCTCCTCCTCCTCCTCCTCCCCCCCGTCCTCCTTCTCAGGCGGAGGCGACTGCTCCTCTTCCTCGTCGTCACCGCCTGCAGCGGCAACAGAGCCACCAGGTCAAGAGGGGAGAAGCAGCCCCGCCAGCAGCGCTGGCCGGCACCAACCCCCAGCTGTCAAGAAGCAGGACAGGCGCGGCTGGCAAAGGGCTGCACGGCGGCGCATTCGGCCGCACAAGCACACGCTCCACATGCAACTAAACTCAGCAACCCAGCTAATCTCAGCACGAGCTCCAAAGCGAGCGCCACTACTTCCCCATCTCTTTTTCCCTCCCCATTCTCTAGTCTCACCCCCAGCGTCGCCATCCTCCCACTCTGGCGCAGCGCCCCACTCATAGCCAGGCTCTGGTGCCGGCGCGGGAGCCCAACCAGGCATGAGGGCCCAGGCAGGGCCTGCCTCTGGCGCCAGCAGATCGACCGCAGAGACGTCGGGCGCAGGGGCGGGCGCCCCGCCCTCTGCTATCGTGAAGCCCGGCTGCGGCTGCGGCGGCTGGCTGCCGGGTGCGGGTGCGGGTGCGGGCATGTAGTTCTGAACCAAGTCTGACCAGTCCTCAATGGGAGGGGCCGGTGGGGAGGCCGCCGGCAGCGGCAGCGGCGGCGGCACTGCCGGTGCTGGCTGGGGCGCTGGCGTCGGCGCGGAGGCTGGTGCCGCTGCAGGCTGCGGGCCGGGTGCTCCCGCAACGAGGCCGGGCTCAGACTGCGGAGCCTGCGCCGGCAGGGGCGGCAAGCTGGGCGCAGGCGCAGGCGCAGGTGCAGGCGCGGGACCTGGCAGTGCCACGAGCTGCGGCGCAGGCGCGACGAGGTCGGGCTGCGGCTGCGGGGCGGGCGCTGGCAGCGGCGCAAGGGCGGGCAGCGGCGCAGGCGCCAAAGCTGGCAGCGCTGCGGGCTGCAAGCCGGGGGCAGGCGCAACAAGGTCGGGCTGTGGCTGGGGAGCAGGTGCTGGCAGCGGCGCAAGGGCGGGCAGCGGCGCAGGCGCCAAAGCTGGCAGCGCTGCGGGCTGCGGGCCAGGAGCAGGCGTGACAAGGTCGGGCTGCGGCTGCGGGGCGGGCGCTGGCAGCGGCGGCAGGCTGGGCGCTGGCAGCGGCGCTGGGGCTGGCAAAAGAACTGGCTGCGGGCCGGGGGCAGGCGCGACAAGGTCGGGCTGCGGCTGGGGAGCAGGTGTTGGCAGCGGCGGCAAGCCCGCATCTGGTGCCGGGGCAACAAGCGGTGGCGGCTGGGCGGCAGGGGCTGCAGCCGGCTGAGGTGTCGGCGTTGTGGGGAATGCTGGCGGCCGGAGGAAGGGCGGGAAGGGCGGCGACGGCGGCGGGGACGGCGGCGGTGGAGGCCCAGGTGGTACACTTTGGACGCTCGCCTCGCACACGGCCTGCGCAGACGGGGCAGGATTGGTCGGAGGGGTGAACACGTGGCTGCAGCGTGCTCTGGGTTCGGCTAAATTCAAACGCCGCGCGGCGCCGGCAGTGGTTGCTGCGGCGCAGCAGGGTCGGCACAGCACACGGAAGGCCACCCTCCTGCGGTGCGCCGCCCCCTGTGTACCTTGTATTGAGACGCCACATAGCGTGTGCACTCCTGACACACCCGCGATCCAGGGCCGGAAGCCGTCAGCAGCACCACGCCCCCGTTCCTGGGCGGCGGCGTGCCCCCGCCGTCTCCCTCCTCGGGGCAGTACAGCCCCGGTCCGCAGCTGTACACAATCGTGCTGCGGCCGTCCACGGCGCAGCAGGCCTTGGCCAGCTTGCCGCAGTCCGGCGGGTTGTCGACGCACGTGGGCTCGGTCTCGTTGCCGCCGCCGCAGTAGGAGCCCTCCTGCAGAGAGGCACACAGCGCATGGGCGCACAGCAGGGGTGAGATGCATTCAGGGGAGGGGTGCACACGCGGCGCTGCCGCTGCCGCAGCAGGAGCCCTCGTGCGGGGAGGAGAGGGTGCAGGCAAGGGGGCGGGGGCGGGAGGGCAGGTGGGCGCGGCGGTAGCGCCAGCAGCCGAGCGCTGCGTAGCCGCAAGAGCGGCAGGGAAGCTGCCACGCTGCTGGGGTCGGCCCCCCGGGCAGCACCTGCCGTGCTGCCATCACCGCCCCAACCAGCTGCCAGCCCCACGCGTATCCCATGCTGTGCAACTCTTCAACAGCCGCTCACACCGCAGCAAGCACCTCCCACGGCGCCCTCTCTCAGAACCCTTCCCGTCAACCCCCCTCCTGCGCACCTGGCACAGCGGTGGCAGCTCCTTGTCCGTGACCAGCCCATAGGAGGAGGGGCAGCAGGGGCCCCCGGGCGCGCCGCAGTCGTCGGGCGACTCCGGCAGCGGCAGGCAGACGGTGTCTGAGATGTTGCGCGAATCGGCGGCGCAGTAGACGTCGCTGGCCCAGCAGAAGGGAGTATTGAAGTCGCCCTGCTTCCAAGTCCGGGTTGGGGTTCAGGGCGGGTGGGTTGGTGGTGGGGGCGACACGCACAGCGCAGAGCGCCCCGGTTTCAGCATCTCTTGGCTTGCTCCGCCCGTCGTGCACTCCACAGCCACCCTTTTGGACGCAGCACCATGGTGTGTGTGGCGCAGACGGCGCGTCGTCCCAACAAGCATGTGGCTGCCCCCCGGGCCCCACCTGCGTGTAGTTGCCATAGGGGCAGCAGGGCGCGCCGAGGTCGCCGCACCCCAGGGGGATCTCGGTGCACAGCCCAAACTTTTGGAACTGTCCTTCTTGCAGCTCGCAGTACTGCCTGCGCGGGTGGCGGAGCGGTGCGTAGCACGGGTGAGGCAACCACCAGGCAACAACAGATGGCAACCGCCATGCATGCCGAGCGGCAGCAGCAGCCAGCCGGCAAGCAGGCAAGCGACCGAGCACGTGTGCCCCGCGACGCACCACTCCACGCATGTGCGCTTGCTCTCGGGGCACTGCGGCGCCGGCTTGGGCAGCTTGCTGCCGCACAGCCCGCCCAGCTCGCCGCACTCGTCCTTGTCAAAGGCCTGGCAGAGGCCCCACACGGAGAGCGCCGTCGCGTTGGGGAGCGGCGTGTCGGGCGCCGCCTTCAACAGGAGGTACATCTCGTAGGTGAGGTCCCCGTAGATGGAGCCGCTGCTAGTGGGCGCCAGGCACAGCGTGCCCTCCTCGACGCACCGCTTCGCGCTCTGCTTGTCGCCCGTCAGCGGGCAGCACGCGCCGCCGGCGGCGCCGCACCCCTCGGGCTTGGCCAGGCACAGCGACGGCTGCGGCGCGCCCGGGGTGGCGGTGGGCGAGGGCGGGAACTCGATGCAGTAGTTTGCATCATCGTTGCAGCCCAAGACGTACACGTATTCTGGTGAGGGGAAAGGGAGGGGGTGGGTGGCGGGAGTGGACGACCAGACACAGCGACGCATCCGTGTGCGGGTTCGAGCCGCTTCACCAACCAGGAGCGAGCGGCGCCACGCGGGGAAACAGCAAAAGCATGCAGAAATGCAGCAGAGCATGCAGCAACGGGTGGCTCCCCTCCCCACGTAGTAGAGGCTCCACTCGCAGTGGAGGTGCCGCGCAGGGGCCGCAAGGCGCAGGCGGCACCGCCCGCCGGCGCCAGCCCGCCGCCAGCCCACCCACAACTTGCCTTCCAGCTCCAGCTCGCAGCAAGCCTGGCCCAGTGTTCCGCACCCCGATGCTGGGGGCCCAGGCGTGCTACCGCAGCCCCAGCCCACACAAGGAGGGACGTCATCGCCGCCGTCCTGCCGCAACGCGCGCCCCGTGGCGCTGGTCGCCAGCAGGGCGATCAGCAGGGCCCTGAGCGCGCAAGACATGCCCGCAGGCAAGCACGCTTTCACTTCGGTGGTCGCATGTTGCTGGGCTGGTGGGCTGCAGCGGACGTGCAGTGCGCTGAGAAAATTCCTGACCGTTGGGTAATGGGCAGGAACGGATGGCAAGTGGGCGGCGTGCCTGCTGCTTGCCGCTGCTGTCGCTGCTGCCCGGCGGTCTGGACACATGGCCAATCAATGATGCAAGCCCACCCGATGAGCCTCCAGTTGCTGGCAAGCCGCCTACCCATGTGCGCAAGCGTATGCAGTCCTTGGCAGGGCCACACAGGCTGCGTCCAATTGGGCGCTGCGCGCTCGTGATTGCCGCTGTTCGAGCCGCCACCCCGAGCGCTCCCGCTTGCTGCACTGCATCAACATCTTATCCCCCTTGAAGCATCTGCAAGATCTGCAGGACGTCCCTTTGCAGCCTGCTGCGGGGAGCTACGCTGATGTGGACAAGCCCACGGGCGCCGGTTGCGCACACCATGGCTATCTCGCACACCCAAAGCTTGGCGCTCGTTTCTCCGCTGCGTGACCAAAAGATCAAGTGTTGATAGGTGGCAGTGGGTTGCATTGCCTTACATCTTGCATACAGGTCTTGCCCACATGCTGTATGTATGCTTGGGCACGGTTGAATGCCCGGCCACCAGTTGGCAGAGCCCGCACGCGGGCAGCTGCGGTAGCGGCCACCCAGGACAGTGGCGGCGGCCTCTTCAGTACTCGCGGCGCTTCATGCCTGCCGTGCCCCTGCAGTACCCCCCTCTGGCAGCATGTGCAAAGGGGGGTTACCCTTCAAGTCATCACTATCTTTCAACGGCAACCTGGAGTGACGCAACACACGCGCTAGCAACGTGTGGGCACGGCGCATCTCACCCGAGCGCCGCCAGATGTGCCGCCACACAGAGCCCAGCACTTCTCAAGGGCGCAATCATCGCGGCGTGCTCCTCACGTCTGCGTCCGCTCTTCTTTGCCTCAGCGCCCTCAAAGAAGCACCAGGCTGCGTGCTACGCTTTTTGGCGCCTTGGCTGCTGGCGGAGTCGCGCAAACATACTCGCGAGTTTCTCAATGGCCTGCCAGGCTTCCATGGCGTCGACTAGCGTGCGGGGAGGCGCTCCCGTCCGGCCTTTTGGCGTGGCGGGTCGGCGCCCGCTCGTTGGTGAGCTCAGGTTTCGCCATTTGTGCCTGCACACTGCGGGAGGGACGTCAGGAGCCGTCATGAGAGCTGGGCGCGCTTGCAACCCCACCTGACACTGCCGCCGCCGCCGCCGCCGCCCGCTGCTCCACCCCACGCAGTGCGCCGCCGCCAGGTGACGCCCTACCGCGCGTCGGCTGAGGTGAGGATGCAAAAGATTGGCAACAAGGAGCCTCCGGCGAGGCATGCTACTGCGTGCAGGAGTATCGGACGGCGAGGTGCTGGCGCCAACCGGCATCTGCCGCCGATGACCTGCCATTCCAGCGCTGCCTGCCCGGCCCAACCCCACTACTGCAAGCCCCTGTGTGTACGCGGACCAGTGTTGCGGCTGCCTTCTTTCAGCACATCTACGTGTACCGTCGCACAACGAGTCGAAACAACTACGACGCCACGCCCCCATCCCCTGCTGCAGGCTGAGCAGCTGCTTGCAGACGGCAAGGCCAAGTACGACGGCGGCGACCGCATGGGCGGCCTGCGCCTGTTTGAGCAGGCGCTGCAGCGGGTGGGTGGTCAAGGGTGGGGGTGGCGAGTGGCGGGTGGGGGTGGCGGGTGGGGGTGGGTGGGGTGGGGTGTGTGTGGGGGGGTGGGGTGGGGCGGGGGGGGGGGGGGGGGGGGGGGGGGGGGGGAAGCGGCGGCGGGGCTAGCAGAGCCCTGCTGGCTTGGCTGCTCGAAGTAGACTAGCTCTGCCGCTCCCTACACCTCCCTCTCCCAACCTCCCCCATCTCACCGCCCTGCCTGCTCCGCCGTGCACCCACCCACCCACCCACCCACCCACCGCCTGCAGACGCCCACCCAGGAGCAGCGTGTGGCGGCGCTGTTCAACGCCGCTGCTGTGCATGCTTCGTTCGGTGACCTGGAGCTTGCTCAGATACCGCTCAAGGAGGGTGAGCGGTTGGCTGAGGGCTGGCAGCACGCATGCGCTGGAGTGTGCATGCTACCCGCCTGGTTGGGTGCGTCGAGTTGTCAGGGCTGCTTGACGTGGTGGCCGCGCAGGTGTAGCTCCAGGAAGGCGATCTGCACAACAGGGCTTGGTGCGGAAGCTGTGGCGGGCGTGCGGGGAGTGCTGTGGGGGCATGCGTGGCGTCCAGGCGCTGAACATGGCGTCCGTCCTGCTCAAGAGCCAGGAGGGGCCGGTGCCAGGAGCGTGCCACGTCGTGAACGGGAAACCCGGCGGTGCCCCCCCCCCCCCCCCCCCGCAGCCATCTTTGGAGGGCTGGACTTCCCGTCGGCGATGCAGCAGGCCGACCCACGCTACGTCAAACTCAAAGCGTCGGCGCAGGTGGGTGGGTTGTGCCGCCCGTCTGTTGGTGTTGGCGGCTGCCGTGGAGGAGGTGCGAGCCTGCAGCCAGGGTGGCTGGGGGGCAAAGTGAGAGGTTGTGTGACAAAGCGCAAGGTGGCGGCGCAGGCGGGCGGGTGCTGGGCAGGGCGCAGGCGGCGGCGTGACGTAGCGTCGACACCGGCACACTTGTATGCTCAGCCCAACAACCTCCCTGCCTCGCTGCTCCTGGCGTGCCCCTCGTCACCTTCACCTGCTTGTTCACCCTGCTTCCTCCCCGCAGGTGCTCATCCAAATGCGCAAATTCAACGAAGCAGTGCTGCGGGCCAAGGCAGCCGGCCCCGCGTCGCCGCCCGCCTCCACCAGCCGCAGCGCCGGCCGCGCAGCCTCCGGCAGCGGCGGCAGCAGCGCCCGCAGCGGCGGGCTGGGCGGCCTGCGGGGCTTGGGGCTGAATGACGACATGTCGGAGGTCCTGAGCACAGGTGGGTGGGTGGGTGCCTGGGTGGGCCAGAGTATGAATGGGCCCCTGCACAATGTCCCAGCGTGTTGCAGCCTGCATTGCCTCGTTGCTGCCCCTTTCGCATCGCATTGCCTTCGTTGCCCCGTCACCTGCCCGCGTCCCCCCCCTCCCCCCCCCCCCGGATCCTGCCGCAGATGCGGAGGGAATTGATGCCTCGATTGCTGGCATCGCCAAGCGCGTGGTGGTGCTGCTGCTGGGGCTGAGCGGCCTGGGCACGGTGCTGTTTTACCTTGGCTTGAAATACGCCTTCCCTGACTCAATCTACTGAGGCAGGGGGCCGCTCTGCTCCTTTGGTGCAAGTTTGTCTCTCGCGCCCGCTTTCGCTTCCCTCGCTGCTCGAACGCCACCGCCCTTGCTGATCTGTCGTCCCCTTGCCCAGTTCCGTTGTCTTGTCTGCAAGCTGAACCTCTCTGCAAGCTACTACGTTGGTCCGCGTGGCAATTGGGGAATAGGGCGGGCGAGCAAGGCCCCCAGGCCGAGTGCAGTTTTGAGGCACTGCACTCTCCCGCTGTCAAGCGTGAACGCGTTGAGAGGGCAGCCTGGGCGGCGTTCGGCGACGCTGTCAAACAGTGCCAGCACGCAGGCACGTTTCCTGCTTGCACAGGCGGTGCCACAGCCTGCCGTTTGCCCCGCAAAGCAGACATAATAATTACAGTGCGGTGGGGTTCCTCTGCGACTGCAAATCACGCAGCCAAGTTTGCCTAAGCAGTCTGCATGTGCGGGGGAGCAGGAGCTGCCGGCATGCAAGCAGAGGTGACGGCAGCGAAACTGCTTGCACTCCCTCTGCCGCCTTTTCAGTGTCGTAGCTCTACTCCCCACTCACTAACTCTTGCTAGCTATCATTACAGCATGTACGAATGTCGAGGCCGGCAGGCCAGCAGGGACGAGGGGCGCCCTGGGGCTGGGGCACGTGCAGGAGGAGGGGAGTATAGGGGGAAGCGATTGCATGATTCTGAAGATCGCCCATCAGTCGATTGGGCACACACCGGTGTACGTTTCACAAAACAAGGTTGGCGTTCGTCATGCAGTCAGGAGCCAGGCGGGGCGTATGCCGCACGAGTGCTCGTAACCAGCCACAATGAACGAAAACTTGTGGCCGGGCACCGCGACGGGCACGCTGGAGGCGTCTGGCGACGGCGAGCCCAGCTGGCCAAACTCGTTTTTCCCTGGGGGGGGTGTGAGGTGGACGACATGCGAGTGGTGTGTCCAAGCAGCTGTGGGCGTGCGGGCTGGCAAGGAGGTGCAGGGGTTCAAGCAGCCCACCGAAGGCACACGAGCAAGCTTGGCAGCCCGACCTTGCCTCCGACCCTTCCCCCGCCCTTAAGCGCACCAAAACACCAGGCTTTGCGGCTGCGGGACAGCACGCAGGTGTGCGCGCCACCCACAGCAATTGAGTCGAATGCCACGCTGCCGACCACAGCAGCTGGCGCCTTTGCGTTGGGCTCGTCTGCGCTGCCCGCAGCACCGCCGCCTCCCCCCAAGCGCCCGCTCCTGCCATCGCCCCAACAGCTGGCTGCACCGGCGGCTTTCAGAGCGCAGGTGTGCAGGGCCACATGGCCTGTCGCAAGGGCCGCGAACACGTGGCCGCCCGCTACTTGCGCCGGGGTGGCAGTGTTGGCTGTGCTCCCGGTGCCCAGCCTGCCGTCGGTGCCGGTGCCCTGCCAAGGCGAGGTGGGGTGTGTGGGGGGGAGGGGGAGGGGGGGGGTGCGGGGCATGCAGGGCCAGTGCGTGGCTCAGAGGCCCGCGTTGCCATCCTTGGCTTGCAGCCCCGATTCCAACCCTAGCATCCCCAGCCCTTCCACAACTTGCCCAGCAATGTGCACTGCCGTCTGCCTTCAGGCCGCAGCTGTGAGTCGAGTACGACGACAGCTGCGTGAAGGAGTGGCCGCCAGACACTGCCACTGGGACAGAGGAGCGCACCGACCCATCGCCCACGCCCAGCGTAAGCCAATAGTTGTCTCCCCTGGAAGCGGCAGGCAAGGCATGTGTTGGGCGGCGGCGGCAGGGGGAAGCATGCCCCACGTGCGCTCGCAGCTGGCAAGGGCGCTCCTGGTTGCCAGGTCACCCCGATCCGTCAGCACACCAGCACCTGGTAGTGCGCCGCACATTACAAGTGCTGATACATAGGGCAACGCAGCAGGGGCAGCAGCGGCAGCAGGGGCAGCAGCGGTAGCAGCAGCGGCGGCAGCAGCTCCTCACCAGCACCAGGGTCGCCCGGTTGCTGCGACCAGAGCACACGAAAAGATGTATCCAGCGGAGATGGCCTTGAAGGTGAGCCCCCCAGCAACCCTCACTGGGGAGCCGCTGTCAGCCTCCCGTCCGTCGCCAAGCTGCCCCACGCCGCCCTGCCCCTGCACGGGCGGGCAGCACGACAACAAGCGACAGGATGTCAGGCAGCCATGCGCACCATGCAGCGGTGGGCTGATGATCAGGCAGGGACCACAAAAAAGCTTCATCGCAGCTCCGACTGCGAGCTGGGCAGCTAGGCAGCACTCACCCAGCACCATGCGGCGCCCTGCAAGTCAAGCCCGCACACATGGGCATAGCCAGCCGCCAGCGCCTGAAAACTCATGCCGCCGCCGACCGCTGCGGGGGTGGACCCCGACGATCCGCCTGCGGAGAGGGGCAGCATGTGGGGGGGCAGCCGGTGAGCCCAGCCGGCAATGACCGGTGGCACCGCAGTGGCAGCGTCCCCCTGGCGAGAGGCCTCCCCCTGCAGGCAGGCACCCCTCTCCGCCCACCACAGCACCCCTCCCAGTGCATCAACGCACCCCAGCACCAGGCTCGAATCGACGTGTCTATGCCGCACGTGTAGCGAGTGGCCGCCGTGAGGGAGGTGAAGCGGTGCCCCCCCGCCACCAACACAGGTGTCGACGAGCCTTGCGAGAGGCCCTGCCCCAACTGGCCCGAGTCGCCCTTGCCCCAGCAGAGCGTCTGGTGGTAGAGAGCCTCGACTAGGGGTGCCTGGGGCGGCGGGAGAGAGCGCTTGGGCGGCCATGGTGGTAAAGGGCAGGGCGGGCGTGGTGGTGGTGGGCTGGGCGGCCGTGGTGGTGGGGGGCTGGGCGGCCGTGGTGGTGGTGGGCTGGGCGGCCGTGGTGGTGGTGGGCTGGGCGGCTTGGGGGGCAGCGGTGGCGGACGAGGCCGGGGCGGCGGTGGGGAGAGGCTTGCCTCGAAAGCGAGGCGCAGCTGCATGATGGGCAAGCTGCTGGTGTCGGTGGGGTCAAAAGGCGCCACCACCAGCCAGATGTAGCTCTTTGGGGTGATTTCGATCGACACATCAAAGCCGGAGAGCGACTGGGGGCAGGCGCTGTCGTCGCCGCCGCTGCGGTGGTGGGAGGGAGGGGGCGGGCCGGCGTCAGCGGTGCCAGCTCAGTGCCAGCGGGGTGCACGCCGTTGTCTATCAGGCAGCGCCCTGCCGCCGCCTCCACCCACCCAGAACGCAACCCACATCCACATCGCACCCCAGGCAGGTGTAGGGCCCCCCCCGCGGAGGTGGGGGAGGAGAGCAGTGACAGCACAGGGTCGCCGCTGCTGGGGCCGCATGACGTGGCGCGCAGCGTGCCCGCCATGGAGGCGTTGGCGTACCACCTGCGGGGGGGGGGGGGGGGGGGGACGCGGAAGCAGGCAGTGGTGAATGCAACACCCTTGGTTGGTTCAAAGGGCAGGATAGTTCAAACTTGGCTCAAGGCAGCGGCAGCACCAGCAGCGGCGGCAGCGGCGGCGGCAGCAGCAGCGGGGGGCGGCAGGAGCCGCGGCAGGCGGCGGCAGCCCCACGGGAACACGGCCACCAGGCTCCTTGAGAAGTTGCAAGGCACGGGAGTGGCGGGGGAGGAAGGATGCCGCCTGCACCGGCAGGGGGGGGGGCTCCGCGATGAGGGCTGCATGCTGGCCACCACGCAGGCTGCAGGGCGGCAGCGCTGCACGGCGGTTGGCTCTTCTCCACGGCGCCCTGCTCCGCAGCCGCACTCACGCCGATTCCGGCGGTGAAGGGGAGCGAGGGCACGACAGTAGGCACAGTCCATGGGTTGGTCACAGGCGGCGGAGGGGGCGCGGAGCCGGCTGGCTGAGAGTTGACGCGAATGCCGTCCAGCCGCACAACGCTGGCGACAGACCCTCGCCAAAGCTGCCCTGCGGCCACGGCTGCCGGTCGGCCAGCCGCTGCGCAAAGCCACGCGCGGCGGTGGCGTTGGGGCAGGTGACGGCGGCCGGCACGAGCACGCCGCTCTCCACCTCTGGCTGCTGCTGCAAGTACTCGGTGACGCTGCCCAGCGCAACGGTCGCCTCCCCTGCAGGACGGCAGCAGCAGGAGCAAGTCAGCTGGCGGCAGCGGCGAGTCAGAGGGGCCGCTGGCCTACCCACAGTCCCGCCGCCCTCCTGCTCCCTGCCGCCAGCTGCATCACGCTCGCGCCCGGTCAATCCTCACCTCCTGCCACCTGCACCATTGCCATCACCAGGCTTTTGAACGCATCCTGCCGGACAGCATCAAAGCCGGACAGCACTTCGCCCGGCAGCCTGGCTGTGAAGGTCACGAAAACCACGGGCCGCGCTGGCGGCGGCGGCGCGGGAGCCGGCGGCGGCCAGGGGGGCCGCCGCAGCGGCGGGGGCTGCTGGGCAGGAGGCTGTGGGGGTGGCGGCGGCCTGGGCTGGCGCAAGTCACCGCGGCTCAGGGACTGGAGGGTGGAGCCTGGCCGGAAGGCGGCCAGCCAGGCGGGCTGGAGGTCGGCAGCCAGCCCAGCATGCAGAGCCTCTGCGGCAGGGCCCGCGCCAACCGGGAACTCGACGCGTGCAGCCACAGCCAAGGCTCCGCCGACGGCGGCAGCGTCCGTTATCGAAACGTCGGCGGCGCTGGCAGCGGCAGGCAGCGCCCACAGCGCATCGACGCAAGCTCACTCGTCGAAAGCTTGCAGCGTGGCGCCGGGCAGGCGGGCAGGGGCAGCAAGCGGAGATGTGTGTGTGTGGTGGTGGTGGGGGGGGGGGGGGGCAGCACTGGTTTTCCCCCTGATCACACGCCGCAGCTGCTCCAGAGCAGCACGAGGAGGCATGGGAGGTTAGGCGCTGGCTCCTCCTCTCCTCACGCCTCTGGCAGCTGTCGCAGCGCACCTGGCAGCGTGCGAATGATGTGAGCGGGCGTGGCGCAAGTGTCGCCCGCGCAGGTTTCTCCAGCAGCCAGGTGGGCGGTGGCGGGGGAGGGCTGGTAGGGCCCAATATCCACAGCTCGCTCCATGCCTTGCAGGCGGCACCACGCGTGCGCCGCCGGCTCGCCACACCCCACGCCGCCCGCCGCGCTGCACACGTCGAGGGGCAGGCCTGCGAGCTGCGGGGAGGAAAAGGTCACCAGGCCAGGCTCTGCAGCAGCGGCAGGGTGGGTTGGAGAGATGTGGAGGTGGGAGAGGAAGGGGAGGTGGAGGACTCAGATAGGCGGGCGAGCATGCAAGAGGAATGGGGCAGCAAGCACGCTGGCCCCAAGCGACGGACAGGCAGGCAGGCAGAGCGTGTGCTGGCAGGGTGGCCTGCCTTGCACTGCCCTGTGATACACATGTGCAAACATGTGATCCGCGCACCCGCGTTGTCACACGTTATGTACTCAAATGTTGTGCAGCCTGAGCCCTCGCATTTGTAGGTCTGGCCGGCGAAGCTGGTGGCGGCGGCGGGCACGTAGGGCCCCGATCTCGGCCGCACGGCGCAGCCCCTGCAGCCGGCACCACGCGGAGGCGGCGGGCTCGCCGCAGCTGTCGGCCTCACTCCAGGGGCTGCCCACGAACTGGGTGCAGCGGTCCAGCGGGAGCGCGGTGTACGAAGGTTGGGGGGAGGTGCGGGCGGTGGGCGCTGCAGAGCGAGAGGGAGGGTCGCAAGGGCAGGCGGGCGGTGTGGAGCTGCTGCTGACCGATTGCTCAAATCCAATCTGCACCTGGACCCCCCCCCCCCTCCTGCCGGTGTGCCCCTGTTTTTGGATTCAAGGAAGTCATGACGCCAAGATGCCGGGCTGCCGTTCTTGCTTGACACGCCCCCTTTGCTCCCACGCGGCGCAATTCCGGCTGAGATTGAGAGGGCCCTGCTCACCCCTGCCCAGCGCGCCGATGGAGGCGTTGGTGGGGGCCAGCATGACGCTGTAGAGGCCGCAGGCACCAGCGGTGCCGTCGGGCGTCATTTCGATGCGGGCGTACCCGGCCTCGCCCCACTCGCAGCCCCAGCTGTTTGACAGCCCTGCAGCGTGGGGTGGAATTTGGGGCGGCAGGGGTGGGATTGGGGAAAAGTATGTGAGGTGCTGCAAACCGCCCTGCCCTTGCGTCTTGCTCGCCGGCGAGCCACGGCGGCACACGGCGCGCCAGGCGGATGCAGCTGCGCGCCCCGCTCAGCGACTCACCAATAGGGCGGCGTAGCTGTTCGGTTGAAGCGCACCACTAGCAGGGCCTGCACGGCAGAGCAGCAGCCAGCGGCAGCAGCAGGTGATGGGGCAGCGCGGGGCAAGCGGCCTGGTGCATGCATATTCAACGGCACCGGCAGCGGCAACGAAAAGGGGCTACCGCAGCCGAGGCCCCACGATGCAGCTGCAGCTGGCTGCGTAGGTTGTTTGCTCAAACACGCAGCAGCTTGCACAGGCAGCCACCTGCACGCTGCCTGCTGCTCCTGCTGCACCTCACGTGGTTCAGCACCCTGCTGTCGTCCGGCAGCCCACCTGCGCCGGTAGGGAAGCGACCTTCGCAGTCGCTGGCGGGCCACACCCCGCCATCGTACTCCGAAAACAGCTCTGTAGCGAGGAAGCCCACAACCACGGGCGACTGCAGCACCGCCTGCGCCGGGGCAAGCATGGTGGGGGGAGGGGGAGGGAGGGGTGGGTGCGCATGAGGGGCCGGCTCAGGTGCACACCCACCAGCATGCTGGCGTTGGCAGACCAGCCCGCCCTGCCATCAGCACGGCTCACCTCACGCAGCGCCGTCGCCGACCAGGGCTGCAACCGCACAAACCCGCTGCCCGCCAGCTGCACGCGGTCCGCCTCCGGCGGCGGCGCGCTCTGCATGCTGCACTGGCCGGTCGCGGCGGCGAAGCCGTAGCGAGCCTCGGTAGTGATGTAGCCACCTGTGGCCCTGCAACAGCATGCAACGAGGAGGGGGTGGGGCAACGCTCGAGCCGCGGTTGTGCCTGACATGTGCGTGGCACCAGTACGGCACAGCGCCTCCCCACACATGATGCAGCGCGCACCAGCCGGGGCCGCCCCCGCTGCACCGTTCCACTGTTGGGGGCACACGGAGGGGGAGGCGCACCTTGAGGCAAACTGCAGCCGGTCTGTGAGGTCGCCGCCGACGCAGCCCTGGCTGGAGTAGCCCTCCTCCTCGCTCACGCAGTCGATGAGCTGCAGAGCGGGAGGGATGGACAGGGCAACAGAGAGCATCATGACATGGTGTGTGGTCGCTCTCAGCCCCCAAGGCAAGCCCCTTTCGACCTTACACCTGCGGGTGAAGAGGGCGCACAGAGGGGAGAGGCGGGGCGGTGAGGCAGACAAGGCGGGCACGCAGGAGCAGGGAAAGGCGTCGAAGCAAGACAGCAATGCAAGATGCAGCAGCCTGACGGGAGGTGGTGGGCTTGGCAGTGCGCTGCCCCCGTCAGCCCAGTACCCACTGTGTTAACGGCGACGTCATACCACCCTCTCTGTGTTGTTGTGCGTACTTGTTTCCGTTGCGCGGCTGGCAGAGCTGGCAAAAAAGGCAGCAGTGGCCGAAATGCCCGCAAATCAGCACCTGCTGCTCTGAAAGGTCGACGCCAGAGGCGAGCGCGTCGGCGCCGATGGCAGATCAGCAGCCGCGACTCGATGGCGGCGGCCGCAGCAAAGGCCCAGCAAGCCTTGCACTGCACAGGAGGGCGGCAGGCAGCAGGGTGCGCCTCGGCAGCTCTACTGGTGATGGTATGTCGCCCGATTGCTGCCGCCGCTACCACCCACGGCACGGTCCCCCTTGCACTCAATGCGAGCAACACATGCAGCCCCAGCCCACACGCCGCCCACTGCTTGCCCCTTCACGCAGCACTCACGTCTCCCTGGTCGTGCGGAGGCGTGACCTTGCCCTCTGCCCGCCAGTCCCAGAAGGGGCGTGCCGAGTCGGGCGGCGCAAGAACAAACGGAGCGTCGGACGGAGGGAGAGCGGGCCCAGCACGTCAGAAACGAACGTCGGACCGAACTTGAACCTGCAGCCACGGCGGGATGGCCAGGCGCAGCCGCTGGTGTGGCGGCGCTCCAGTCACAGCAGAGCACTGGGGTGCTCGCATGGGAGCGGAACGCGGGCAGGCACTGCTGCTGTAGCAACAGTTGGTGTGCATGCGTAGATGCCCAGCGCACCACGCTGGTTTGGTGACGTCTGCCAGGGACGTGGCGACCCTCCGCACTTTCTGCCAGAAAATGTCAAACTTCTTGCCCTCCTGCAACCGGGGGGGTGGGGGGTGGGGATTGGGGCGGGGGACTGCCTTGGGACCTGGAGGGAGTGACTGCCAGTCGCCGATGGCAGGTCGCAGTGCGCAGCACTTGTACGACCCCGCTTCCCCTGCTCCTGCGCCCACCACTGTACAACGCTTCCCGCGAGGGCCCCCAGCTGCTCCCGGTTCCGATTCCCAATGTATTGGCGCGTGCGCCTGTCCTGCCGCAGGGCACATGTTGACAGCGATGTCCCACTGCTCCCCGACGGGACCCCCCAGTCATTCCGCACCTGCACCCCCCAGTCCTTGTTGTACGGCTTCTTCCAGACCTTCCAAAAGGCAACCAGGATGGAGTCCTGCGAGCGGTGAGGAAGGGAAGCGTAAGCGTAAGCAGCAGCAGCAGCAGCGGTGGCAGCAGCAGCAGCAGCGCCGGCGGCAGCAGCGCCAGCAAGGGCAGCCGTGGCAGCAGCGCCGGCGACACGGCCCAAGTCGGGTGCCTTCACCGACGGCGGCGGTGGCGCTCACCGAGAGGGGATACCACGGCACGCCTGCCGGACGCGCTGTGCCTGCAGCCCGCGCCACACTGGTCTCCCCTGACGCCTCGCGGAGGAAAGCTTCAAAGGTCTGGCGCGCCGCCGCCTTGGAGATGAAGTGCGCGAAAATGTCGGTCGTGTTGCGCCGCTGCTGAGCCGCGACCCCGGGCGGCGGCGGGCGGCGGCGGGGCGGCGGCGGCGGAGGAGGCGAGTGCGGCTCAATGCGCACGCCGTAAAGCCGTACCGTGCCTGCCGCGGACGCCTCGCCGAAGCTTCCCTGCGGCCAAGGCCGCCGGTCGGCCAGCCGCTGAGCAAAGCCACGTGCAGCGGTGGCGGTGGGGCGGGTGACGGTGGTGGAGAGAGCATGCCGCCCTCGGTGGCAGGCGGCTGCAGAGGGTACTCAACTGCAGGTCCCAGCGTGACGACAGCACCGCCTGCAAGCAGCAGAGGGAGGGGCAGGTTGGTCCGGAACTCGAGGCGCCTGCACGGCTTGCTGTTGGCGGCTGCCGCCCCGCACCCCGCCTCGTGTGCCCCGGAAAAAAAAAAACGTTCCTCACCTCCTCCCGCCATCTGCACCAGCACACCCACAAGGGCGTCCTGTCGAGGAGGCCCAAAGCTGGCGAGTGTCTCGCCTGGCAGCCGAGCGGTGGCGAGAATATTGCATCACATATGGCTGGCAGTGGCGGCGGCGGCGGCGGCGGCGGCGACACCAGCTGCCTCCGCGGCATGGGCGGCTGAGGGCGCGGCGGCGAGTTGTTTGCCGCTGCCACAGGTCGCTTACAGCAGGGAAGAGCCAAGAGACGGGCAGGTGCGACCCTTCAAGGAGCACAATAACTACAATAACTGCAGGACGGCAGGATGCAATGCATGCCACAAGCGTGGGTGGACAGCGTGCGGCGCCGAGCGGCAGCCAATCAGCTAACGACTGCGGGGCCGCAAATAGGCCATTCATTGATCAGTCTTCCTCTCGCAGGTTCCGGCAGCCCGGAGGCGGGGCACTACGCGGAGGATGGGGGCCCTGAAGGTGCACCGCCAGCGCTTGCGGGCTCATGGCGGGCTGGTCGCGATTGTAGGCGTTGGAGCTCTGTTGCTGCTTGCTGCCCGGCTGTCCTGGGGCGACCTGGCGCATCGGGTTGCCCAGCGACGCGGCGGGGTCCGCAAAGCGGGCGTGCAGCGAATACCGAGAATATTGCATCATGGTGAGCCTAGGAGCTTCAAAGCCGGGAAGTAGCAATTTGACCACCACTTCCTGGGGCCGCCGCCGCCGCGACACACGGCTGCTGCACGCCGCACACTTGCTCGCCAACTGCCCTGCCCTGCGTGTTCTCCTAGCCACAATGCATGTGGCTGCTCCATACCAGGCCGCCTGCCGCTGCACAACATCCCCGCCCCCGCCCACGCACGCGCCGCCACGCACCCACCCGCCGCCTCTCCGCCGGTTTGCAGCCTACCTGTCGGGCCGCGAGGCCTTTCAGGGCCTGTCCTCCGACCCCTCGTCGGCCATGCGACCCGAATGGGCGCAGTGGTGCGAGGCGCTGCATGACGGCTGGGAGTACCGCTTCTGGGACGAAGCCGCTGCCGTGCAGCTGCTTGAAGAGGCGAGTGCTGGGTGCCGGCAGGCAGCGACACCCGGCGCGCGTTGGCATCGTGGTTGCAGCAGTCCCGAGGGAGACGGGACGTCCACGGGCATGCAGCACGTCTCCCGCCGTCCCCGCACTCGTCTGACAGCTCCCTCCCTCGCCTGCCCGCCCACACCTGCCGCAGCACTACCCCTGGTTCCTGCCCACCTGGCGTGGCTACAAGCAGATTGTGGAGAAGGGAGATGCAATCCGCTACTTCATCATGCACCGCTACGGCGGCGTGTATTACGATTTAGATGTGGAGTGCTTCAGGTGAAGGACGTGCACATCACACGTGCAGCGACGCGCGCCATGCTGCGCTGCGTACTGGGGCTGGGGGGAGAGCTGGGGGGAGGAGGAGGCGGGTGCGCCCTCCCTGCAAACGGCGGAGCCAGCTGACAGCAACCGTGGAGCTGTAGATGTGTGCTTGGAATATGTATGCCAGCACGCAGCAGCACCAGCAGCAGCAGCAGCAGCCCGGAGGCGATTCGACGGCGCGGTTAGAGGCAGCACGCCCGAAACTTCCCTCCCCTGCTGTTGCGTTTTGTTGCACCCCTGCAGGAAGGGCGACGACATGTTGGTCGGAGCCGACGTGGTGCTGCAGGTGGGTGGCCACCCAGCACAGCCGGCCTACGCCCTCGTTTGTGTGTCCGATGCCTGCGGCGCTATATCACACACAAGAAACTGAACGCCAGCACGCTACGGGTTTGGCTGACCGGTCTATTCGATGTTGTGAGCGGCGCCTGCCTGTTCCTGCGCCTGCCCGTCCGCCTGCCTGCCTGCCTGCTCTAATGTGCCCTGCCAGCCCACCTCCTCCAAACCTGCCCCTGCCGCTGCGCCTCGTCCCCGTGCCGCGCACCCGCACGCAGGCATCTACCCACCACACCTCCCTGTGCACATGTGGGTTCCCCCCTTTGTACGAGGCACTGGCCTGGGTAGAAGGCGATGACCAACCCACAATGGTGCCGCACGTACACCCACCCAAACTCCCTCTCCGCACCTGCCTTGCTGTGCTTGCAGGGCACAGGCGGCCAGGAGGGGGTGACCAACGCAATGCTGGCCTCCGTGCCTGGGCACCCCCTGTGGAAGTGCATCTTCAAGCTGCTGCAGGAGCGGCAGGGCAAGTGGGTGATCGAGGCAACAGGTGCCGGATGGGGGGGGTGGGATGGTGGGTGGGTGGGTTGGTGCGGGGGCCTAGGGGCGGTAGGTGTTGGGCGTTGGCGCGCTGCGGCAGGCGGGTGGGCAGGTTGGGTGGTGAATGGGGCAAGGGTTGGGAGAGGTGGGCGGAGGAGGTGGGCTCAGGCGCAACGAAGCAGGCGCAGTGCGGCACCCTCGTCAAGGCAGGGAGCAGCCGGCTGCTGCATGCCAAGCATCCTGCGTCACTTTGCCCAACAACCCTTGCCTCCCTGCCTCCCTGCAGGCCCAAGCTTGGTGCGTGACGCTGCGCTCGACCTGCAAGCAGTGCCCAACACCTTTGTGGGGCTGCACAAGTGGAAGGGCACACTGGTCCGGGTGGGTGGGTGGGTGGGTGGGTGGGTGGGTGGGGTGCTGCCTGGGTGGCTGCGCCGCGCAGCTGCCGCCAGGCATGCACGCTTGAAAGGCAGCCACGGCTGTCGCGAAGGCTGCCTCTGCAGGCTGCGCGCTTGGCGAACGCCGGCGCCGCCTGCTGGCCCGTCCTCGCACTCCAGACTGGTCTGCCTACCTTCGGCCCCCCTCTGCCTTCCCCTCCCCTCCTCCCCAGGTGTGGCCGCTGGGCGAGTGGACCACGCCTTGCTGGGCCAGCGACAGAAAGTGCCACCAGAACATGGCCCTGCAGCGTGCAGCAGGTATGCCAAGTGGGGCAGGCATCAGCAGGGTGGGGCCAGTTCCGGTTCCGGGGCCAGGCCTGGCAGTGCGCAGCACAGGATGCAGGGGCATGGAGCAGCAGTGTACATGCTTGCTTTGTGTCCTGGCCCCGGGATTCCACGGCGCGCACCGGTGGTTGCTGTCGTTGCGTGTGTGGATGCTCTTCACCGCGGCTGTGTGCATCCCACCTGCCTGCCCACGCCAGCCTGCTCCACCCCGTGCCCCCGCCCCCCGCCCCCACCCCACCCACCCCACCCCACCCCACCCCACCCCACCCCACCCCACCCCACCCCACCCACCCACCCACCCATCCACTCCAGGCATGTTCAAGCCCAAGCTGGTGGCGTACCACCGCTACACCGGCAGCTGGCTCAACATGGACAATGCGGCACACTTCCTCACGCACGGGGGCCTGGACGGCCGGCTGTTTGGCACGGCAGAGGTGCAGGACGCGGTGGCGGAAACGATCGACGACAGGTGGGGGGGTGAATCTGGGGTGTGATGCAGGCGATTGTGGTGACAGTGGTTGCATGCACCGTGCTGCAGCGCTGCACCGTGCTGCTTGCCGCTTGCTCCCTGGCACTTGTATCGTGCTGAAACCTGCAGCCCTGCCTGCCTGGCTTGCCCGTCGCAGGCCGGCATCGAGAGTGAGCGGCAGGGTGGAGGACAGCGTGCTGCGCATCGCCTGCCCCCGCCCCGGCTGGCGCATCACCGCCGTGCACTCTGCCTTGTACGGCATGCAGCCCGCAGCCCAACAGGGGGAGCAGCAGCAGCAGCAGCAGCAGGACGAGGAGGAGGAGGAGGCAGCGGCGGAGGATGGAGGCCAGGAGGGCGAGGAGGGCGAGGATGGCCCGCAGCAGCCGACGAAAAAGTGCAAGTCGAGCAGCGCGTTTGCGGCGGTGGCGGCGGCCTGCTTGGGGCGCTGGCGCTGCTTCCTGCGGGTGGACCCGCGCGCCCTGGGGCCAGCCCCATGCGCCGACCGGGTGCGCTGTGCGCTGTGGCGCTGGCGGCGCGGGGGTGCAGCACGCACACGGCCCGCTGGCTACTTTGTGTGTCGCGCTCTTGTTGTCAGGCGAGCCGTGCGGTGCGGTGCAGCATGCGCTGCGGCCCGCCTGGCTGCTGCCTTTAGCCCCCGCATCGCCACGTTCCAGTCCTTCCCATGCCCAACCCGCTCCGTTCTGCGCGGCTCCCCTGCCTGTGCGCCAGGGCGCGGCGGATCTGACCCTGGAGGCGGCCGTCGTGTGCAGCCCGCCGCGCATGGTGAAGGACACGCAGCAGCCGCTGGCGCCGGAGCTCCGTGAGCAGCTCAAGTGGTGAGGCGGGGATCGTGTGTGACGGTTGAGCACTGTGGTGCTGGTGCTGGTGGGGGCCAGGGAGGAAGGAGGCGGCGGCCGAAGGGTCGAGCCTGTTTCATGGCGGTGGTGCTGCGCTCGTTTGCCAGCGCCATCGTCGAATCAGCACCCACCGACCCAAAGCGCAGCGCTGACGCAGCACCCACCTGGTTTTCCTCTCTGCAGGCGCAAGAGCCACCAGCTGGAGGTGCCCGCGCTGGCGGCGCTGGGCAAGCCGGTGACGATCACCTGCCCCGCCTCTGACTGGAGCATGACCAATGTGGCCCCCGCCAACTCCACCCAGCCCTCCCCGGTGGCGGCAGCCATCCACGAGCTGTG